>VXAY01004641.1:110123-172989 GCA_013399855.1 Oxyruncus cristatus | reverse complement strand
CTACTTGGCTACTCACAGTCCGCGTTTTCCACCCGGGCGTAGTTCCCTTCCTCCCGAAAGCTGATGTTTCCCAGGTGGAGGATCCCTGCCACGATCTGCAGCACAAGCTGCTGGTCCTCGCCCCGGATGCCGATGACCTGCATGGCGTTCTGGTGGGAGCAGGGAGCCCGTCAACCCCCGCCCAGCCGCAGAGGCTCAAGGGACCCCCCTCCCGGGTACTCACCATGGTCTCATGGAAGTCGCTGCGGTCATCCGTGCCCTCCACCTGGTAGGTGTCCGTCTGGTTCAGGTAATAGTAATAATCCGGGCTCATGATGCCCAGGTTCTGTCGTTGCTCTTGGGACGCCCCTTCGATGAGCTGCGAGGGAATGAGGAGCGGTGGTTACCTGGTCTCTGGCTCCCCCTCCCAGCCCGGCGGCTCCTGGCCACCCCAGTACCTGGTAGTAGATGTGGAAATTCCTCTCGCACTCGTTCTGGCTCACCACCCGCGACTTCTCCAGCAGGAAGTTGGAGATCTTCCCCCCGTCAGGTTCTCCGCCCCGGCTGAACTGGATCTCGAAGTACTTCCCCTGCCCGGGCACAGATGCTGCTCAGAGCCACGGCCCTGCTGGCATTCCTCACTCCCCCCAGCCCTGGCTGCTCTCCCCTTTTTCCCTCCACGTGAGGAGCATTGCTGGGATGTGTATCCCTGCTCATGTGGAAACCTCTTTGCTCTCTACAACTGCCTGCAAGGAGGTTGGAGCCAGGGGCGGGGTGTCGGTCTCTCCTCCCAGGTAATAAGCAGCAGGACAACAGGACAAGAGGAAATGGCCTCAAATTGCCTCGGGGAAGGTTTAGGTTGGATACTAGGAAAAATTCCTTCACTGAAAGGGTGGTCAGGCACAGCCACAGGCTGCCCAGGGCACTGGTGGAGTCACCATCCCTGGAAGGATTTAAAAGCTGTGTGGGTGTGGCACCTGGGGACATGGTTTAAGAGATGGCCTTGGCAGTACTGTGTTAATGGTTGGACTCGATGATCTTAAAGATCTTTTTTAACCTAAATTTCTCTGTGATTCTGTGACCCCCCTGCACTGCCCTGGTGACTCACGAAGCGGCTGGAGTTGTTGTTCCGGACAGTTTTGGCATTTCCAAAGGCTTCCAGCAGCGGGTTGGACTGCAGGATGATGTCCTTCACATGCTGGGGGCAGAGCAAGGACAGGACGGAGCTGGGGGGCCACCCAGCTGTGTCCCACTGCCTGGGGCTTGGGGACTTTGTGTGTCCCCAGCCCAGAAGTGGCTGCTCTGTAGGGGGGTTGGGGGCTGGGGTGGTGGGGAGAGCTTGGGAGGCGAAGTGCCCCACGGCAGGGGTGACCAGAGACCTACCTGCACTTTGTCCCCACCCCCGGACACTTTGGAGATGTAGCCCATGATGTATTTTGCCGCCACCGTTTTCCCGGCCCCGCTTTCCCCACTGTGCAAATGCCAAAGCAGAGGAGGCCGTGAGATGGTCCCACCAGAGTCACCCCCCCGGGGGGGCCTCAGGGGGTGATGCTGGAGCAGGACCAGAGGGTGACAGTGAGTTTGGGGGCCGTGACCTCCCCCCTGGGGACGGGGCTGCCCAGGTGCTCTGGGGTATAAGTGTGCCCAGAGCATTGTTCAGTGAGGAGATGTTGGATTTCTTGTTGCTGGGTTTTGGAGGGGAGGAGGGAAACCTGGGAGCCTCAAGGGGAAGTCTCTGGCCTTGCCCCACATCCTGACCATTTCCCTTGCGCCACTGCACCGGAAAGGTGCATTGCACAAGGCTCTGGCCCTGCCCGGGACCACCCAGTGGCCCAGGACGTTGGGATCCCTCCAGCCACCAAATTGTCCCCCAGGACACTCCAGCCACTTCTTGCCATCACATGGCTGCAGTGTTTAACTGGGAAGCCCCCAGGTGTGGGGAGAAGGGGTGATGGGGAGCAACAGCCAGTCCCAGAGCAGTGACACGGGGTCCCAGCTGTGCCCAGTGTCCCCCAGTACCTGATGATGACACACTGGTTCTCCCCGTCGATCAGCATGTTCCGGTACATGTTGTCAGTCAGGGCATAGATATGGGGGGGATTTTCGTATTGAGCCTAAACAGGGTACAGGGACAGTGGTGCTGAGCACAGAGCAGCCACCAGTCCCCCACCCTGAGCCCCTCCCCAAATCCCTTTAACTTTCCCCACATGGGAATTAGTCTCTTCCCACAAGCATGAGCTCATCAGCAGCACATCGGAGGGTTTTTGACTCTCCCCTCCTCCCTGGGAACCTCATCAGGGCAGAGCCACTCGGGCTGGATTTTACCATGTTTGGGCTGCTCTGGTGTGGATTTATGAGCTGAATTTCCCAGGAATGTGGGTTTGCTGCTGAGCCTCGTTACTGACGTGCTGGGGAGCACTGGCCCCTGCAGCAGCCAAAGGGCTGGGGAGGAGGGGGACCCTCAGGGGACACCCCCAGGGGGGTTGTACTCAAAAGAGGGGTTCAAAACTGAGGGGTTTTGAAGCCAAAGAGCCCGTGGCAGCCTCACCGCGCCCTGGTAGAGCTCGATCTCCCGGTCGGTGAAATACGGCATCTGCTTGAAGGGGTTCACGGAGATGAGCACGGGCCCGATGTAGGTCTGGGTGGCAGGTTAAGGTCTCTGTGTCCTTTCCCTTCCCACTGCCCAATCCCACCCTGGAGGCAGCATCAGAGCAACGGTAGAGAGGTGGGTTTGGGGTCCCGGCCATGCCCTGGAAGCTTCACCAGGATTGCCGCGAGGGTTTTCCACTCGGAATCTGCCTTGACTTGGCTTTGCTCCCTCAGCCCTGGGGTGTCCCCAGTGCTGTGAGGGACACAGGACACAGTAGGAGCATCCCCTCAGCTCCCTGGCCTGGCTGAGGATCCACTCCAAACAGGGCATCTCCAGCATCCCACAGTCTCCTGGAATTCACACTTTGCTCACACTCACTCTGCAGCAGGAGCCCATCCCTGTTTTCCAGTCAGAGAAACTGAGGCACCGAGAGGAAGAAACTGTGGCTCCTGCCTTTCCCTGCTGCCACTCTGCTGCCTCAGCCCCTGCCTGCAGCATCCCCAGGTAACTCATTGTGGGCAGGAGAATGAAAAAACAGGGAATTGCACCTGGAAACAGAGCAGCAGCAGGATGAGAATGAGCCCCCAGCACCATGGGGAGATGGAGGTTGGGGACAGAGTGCTGCCAGTGGGATTACTTTGAACCCTTGATGTCCTGTTTTTGTCCCACCTGAGAGCAGGGCAGGGGGAGAGTGACCAGAGGGCAGGAAGAGAGGGGCATCTCTGGGAAATGCAGAAGTACAGGATGCTGAGTCACTGCTGGATGGAGCCCTGCGGGCAGCAGCACAAAAAAAAAGGAAGAAAGATGCTGCGTGGGGTATCCTTTTCCTCCAAAACAAAAAAAAAAGCCAACGCCAAAGCCAGCCCCTAAACACACGTGAAGCCCCAGGGCCGTGGGGGAGGAGGCTGTGCTGGCCAGGACAGCATCGCCTTGTAAGGACAGAGCTGCATCTTCAGGGAAACCACATCCAGCGGCGTGGGCAGGAGGCAGCCCTGCTGTCAGCCCAGAGAGCCCCACCGTGCCCTGCTCTGCCCCCCGGGGGTCTGGGGTGCAGGTGAATCTGGGATGGTGGTGCTGAGCCAGCCACGTCCCCAGGGAGGCGTGGGGTGAGCAAGGAAGGGCTAGGGGACATGTCCTCACCCACAGCACTGGGCCTGAGAGCCTGAGAGCCTCGTGCCTCGTGCTCGGAGTGTCAGCTCAGGGACTGGGTTTGGGATGGCACGGGGGGGCAACACTGGGCTGGGTGAGGGTGTCCCGTGTGTCCTGACACCGGTGGGAGTGAGGGGTGGCAGCTCCTCCCGTGCCTGCAGGGATGCTCCTGCTCCACCCAGGGTTTGCTGTGGGTGCAGGGCAGCCCCACTGTGGGCACTGGGGAGGGCGATGACAGCAACAGGGGACTGTGGTCACTCCTGCCATGGGGTCTGGCCCCCTTGTCACAGGCAGGTGGGTCTCGGGTGTGCAGGAGCAGTGGGAGACAGCAGATGAGGGGCTTTGCTCAGGGCTTTGTGGCCACAAAGGAAAGACTAAAGTGAGTCCCAGGGGATGGCAGGATGGGGGTCTTGGTTGCTGGGTGCCAAGTGCAAGTCAGTTTGTGAACGGCAGCATTCCCCCAGCTGATGCCAATCCTGTCCCACCAGTGCAGGGACAGGACACTCTGCAAGCACTGGGGCAGCCCTAGTTTGTCCCATGCCCTGGTAAAGCCTTGGAGCCCATTCCTGCTGCTCCCTGTCCCCATCCTGCTGCCCTGGGAAGGATACAAAGATGAAATCATCCATGAAACGCTTCTTGAGGTTCTCCACGATGGCCTCCTCGCTGATCTTGGAGAGCAGCACCATGTCGTCCACGCCGCTCTGCTTGACATTGTGGCTCTGCCAGTGGAAGCGCTCCTTGCTGCCCTGCAGGGACACAGGGAATGTGTCACAGGGCCACCACTGCTGGGGGTGGGGCTCCAAAACTCCCCTGGAGCTGCTGGGAGCTGTGATTGGCCCCCAGCTCAGCTGTGGCTCCAAAATAGGTGCAATGAGGGCGTTTGGCCACGCTGGGAGCTCCCGAATCTCCAAATCCAGTGCACCCGGCCTTGCTCCACCCCTCTGGCTGGATCCCTCCCCACCACAGGTCTGTCACCGGGTGAGGAGCAGACAGGGTGCTGAGACTGTGGGCACATGTGAACCATCCCCCCTGCTCCTTGCAGAGCTTAACGAAGCCCTAACGAAGCACTTGATGCACAGGCTCTGCTTATGAGTCAAAGGGGCACCAGAATAACGCAGGGGAAGGGTGCTGGTGGCATCCTCTGCCCTCCCACATCCTCTTGGTACCAGGGCAGAGGTGCCACTGTGCCTCCATCACAATTTCCCCCTGCCCAGGGTGACACCAGCACCTCTGTTCAGCTGTCCCCCAACTCACCCAGCTCTGTCTCTGGGGCAGAGCAGGAAAACTGGGCTGTGGTTTAAGCCCTTGTGGGGTAACCACAGCTCTGGGAATGGGGGGTGAGATTTCACTGTGCAAAAACTCCCCAAAGGGCTCCCCTCGCCCTCGATGCTGCAGGGAGGACATGCTGGGCACAGCTGTGGTGCCCCTGTGGCCCCTGGTGAGATGCTGGAGGGGACACCCTGTCTGGCCCTGCCTGTGGCCCCCCTGGGCCTGTCCCTTGTGGTTCCTCTTTTCCCCCCAGTCCTCCGTCACCAATTTCACTTCTCCCCCGTCGCCCCCAGCCTGTTGCTCTTTCCATTTCCCTTTTCTCCTCTTCCCCTTTTGCTTCATTTTCCTCCTGCCTCTCAAGATTTCAGGCCTCTGGCCCCCAATATCTTTGGACCCTGCTGTGAGACCCTGGTTTTCACAGCCCCCCACACCACCCCTGGGGGCTCATCAGCACCCAGGACCATCGGGATGGGCGTGGAGGGACCCTCATGCAATATGAAGGAGCTCAGCACCATCGTGCTGCTCCCTCTGTCCACCTCCCTCCTCACTGGGCTTTGCAACTCAAAATACCACCCACGGCCCCCCCAGACCCCAAATGCAACTCAAACCCCCATGGCTGGTGAAGGGGCTTTTGGCTTTGGAGCTGGGTCAGCTCAGGGGGTCCAAGGGGTAATGAGGCAGCTCACACAGCCTGAAACCACTGGAGGAGCTTCTCCTCTTCCTTCTGTTTGTTGTTCATGGGTCTTTTTCTTGCCTTTCCCTCCTGTTCCTGCCCCCCATCCTAATATCTCTTAGAAAGTCCACCTGGAAAAATGCAGGTGGGCTCAGTCACCCACTCCAGGTCACTTTGCTGTGACCAGGGATCTGCCAGTGACCCGAGGAGCTGCCCAGCTTCAACCAAAACCCTGAGCTTCAGGCAGAGAGGAGAGAGCCAGGAAGAGCCAAGTTTCGGGCCAAACACCTCTGTTCCTTGTCCCCATCACCCCAAACCCTCTGGCACTACTTCTGGCACCAAATTAAGGCAAATATAAGCATTTCCTGCACTGAAAGCTCGGAGATTTTGATCTGACACCCAGAGCTTCTCCTTCCGTCACATGACTGCTCAGAGCTGTCAGTGGTGAGTGTGTGCCTTCGCCACCTCCTCTTCCTCTGGGCCAGCTCAGGTGTTTTCCTGGCTCTCAGCTGCGAGGAAAACACCAGTTCACTTTAAATGAAGGGTTTTGTCCTGGATATCTGCAAGGCTCTGGGTGTTTCCACCCTGTTTGTGGGAGCACAGAACCTGCCTGGTTTCCCTGAACACATCCCAAGGGGTTTGCAAGGCCAGGGCTCACTAAAATCTTGAGGGAGGATGAAGAGGAATTATGATCCCTCCAAGCCATGGCATTGCCCAAGCTTGGTGCTCAGTGAGCCCCCAGAGGATGGGGCTGCAGGCAGCACCCTGTGGGAGTGGGAGAACAAGATTTGCTTTTAGAGGTTTGGGGCAGCAATTCCTCAGTCCCCTCCTCTGTCCAGGTCTCCTCCTCTGCCCCAGAGCAACATGAGGGCTGAGCTGGAGAGCAGCAGCTCCACAACCTCCCTTACAGGAGTCCCCAGGGAAGGGGGACTGGACCAAACACCTCCATGAAGCCCTTTCATCCTCATGCCAACCAGGGAGAAGCTTTTGCCCACCCTGACCTTCCAGGTGCCCTTTGCAGCCTCCATGCATGAGGGTCTTTGCTCCTACAGTGATTCCATGGAAGGCAGGTGACACACGAGGAGCCCACCAGCATCCCCAGAAATGTGGGATCGGGACTGTCACCACTGGGGCTTTGGATGCCCCTGGAGCTCAGCCAGGATCACTGAGGCAGGGAGGGGAGCAGCCCTGTGGCAGCACTTGCAAAACATCATGTTTTTCTTCAAAGCTGAGGCCTAAACCACTAAAAAAACCTGCAAGGCCTGAGCAGGGAGCAGATGCAGCCCAAGGTGGTTTATCTCAAGACAGGGCAGGCCCAGAGGCAGCAACACCTTAAAACCACCGGAAACCTCGAGAAGAGCAGCAGGGCTGTCACAGCACTGTCACAACAAGGCACAGGCAGGGGCTGGGGGCTGGAAGGGGTTGGGGGCTTGGCTGTGCAGCCCCACGGCCCTTGGAGAAGGCACAAAACATCTCCAGGTGTTGGGTGGCGGTGGGAAGGGGACAGTGGCTGTGTCTCTGGGGGATGGCAGCTGAGCAGCCTCTCGGAGGTGGCAGCCACTGTCCCGTGGGTGGGAGAAGCTTCGGTTTTAGCCTGGCCACTGTCTCCTTCCTGTCTGGGTGGTGGGCACAGCATGAGGGGAACAGCATCCCCCCAACAGCAGGGCCATGGGCTGGAGGACACGGCTGTGACCCCCCTCTGCAGACCCTCCCTCCACGTCTGAGCATCTTCCTAATTTTCAGAGCTTTCATCTTCCTCTTCTGCCTCCGGAGCAACTTCCAGATGTGGCCACTGGCCCTCCAGCAGCCCCATGTGCTGCCTGCAGCCCCTGCTCCCGGAATCTGCCAAGGGGGCTAGGGCCAACCATGGGGGCAAACACCCAGAGGGTCCCTCCTGGCCTGGAGAACAGGGCTGGCACCCACCACCCCATGCTCTGCCCACCCCACACCGACGTCATCAGCACCCCAAAACCAGAAGCTCTGGTGGGAAGTTGGGCTGGGAGGAACACAAGGTTCTCCCGTGGGTACCACAGCGAAATCAAACCCACTTTGTGTCAGCCCAGACTCATCCCCTGGTGGGCTCCATCCTGCTCTGGGGGATACCAGCCCTGCACCCAGCACTGGCACCCATCCCTGGCTGCTCCCCACCTCTGTGTCCTGCCCCAGCTCTTCACTGAGCCTCAGCACTGCTCCCTGTCCCCACCCCTGGGAACACTGTCCCCTCTCCAGCAGGGACACTGGCAGGCTCCTGGCACCTCCCAGAAAGCAGCACGATGGGTGCAGGAGAGGACAGGCCTGAGGTAGCCCTGAGGTGGCGGGAGGAGGGGGTGACATCCCCAGGGTGCCCGAGGGGGACGGGGTGGGGGGGCCCCGGGAGGGCCCCTCTTGCACTCACCATGGTGTCCCTGTGTCCTGCCCCCAGGGGTGCTCGGGGGTCCTGTCACCGAGGCTCTGGTGCCATCCCGGAGCACTTTGTGTTTCTGCTGCAACTACAAATAGCGACTAATTTTTCCTCTCCTCCCACTTCCTCGTTTCGTGAGGGTTTGCTGGGGGTGGGGAGGACAAGAGTGGCTCTGCTGCCGTGGGACCTTGGGGTGGCCCTGTCCAACGGTGTCCCCACCTCTGCTGCTGGTTGTGGGGGCCACCCACCTGGATGCTTGGTAGAGTCTGGCAGGGATGCTCAGAGCCTCCATAAAACCTGTCCCCACCCTGTGGTGACAGGTCGATGTGACCTGTGGTTTTAGAAGAAAGACGCTTCTGGTTGCTGCTTTTTTTTTTTTCTTTCAGGTCTTTTAAATAAAAAAGGCCACACTTGAGGAGCAGCGATGACCCGTCGCTGTGGCAGGAAGCCAAGGACTGAGAGAGCTCTGACTGCCGTGTCCCCTCTGTCCCCTGAAGATACACCGTCCTGAGATCACAGAACTGTGGAATGGTTTGGGTTGGAAGGGAACTGAATCATCTCAGTCCACCTCCCTGCCATGGACAGGGACACCTTCCACTAGCCCAGGTTGCTCCAACCTGGCCTTGGACACTTCCAGGGATGGAGCAGCCACAGCTGCTCTGGGAATTCTATCCCAACCCCTCCCCACCCTCCCAGGGAAGAATTTCTTCCCAATATCCCATCTCTCCCTGCCCTCTGGCACTGGGAAGCCATTCCCCTTGTCCTGTCCCTCCATCCCTTGTCCCCAGTCCCTCTCCAGCTCTCCTGGAGCCCCTTTAGGCCCTGCAAGGGGCTCTCGGCTCTCTCTGGAGCCTTCTCTTCTCCAGGTGAACCCCTCCAGCTCTCCCAGCCTGGCTCCAGAGCAGAGGGGCTCCAGCCCTGGGAGCAGCTCTGGGGCCTCCTCTGGACTCACTCCAGCAGCCCCACATCCTTCTGATGTTGGAGACCCCAGAGCTGGAGGCAGCTCTGCAGGGGGGTCTCACCTGATGGGGGCAGAAGGGCAGAATCCCCTGCCCTCACCTGCTGGCCCTGACCAGCGTCACCAACACAGATTCTCTGTGACCCTGCAGTCCTACATGTCCCACATCAGCTCTAGGTGGATCTCCACCTCTCTGACCTTCTCCAGTCCCTTGGGACAAACCTCCCCTACTCCCAACCCCCTCCTCTGGCACAAGGATGGTGGTGGTGTGGGGATGAGACATGACTGGCACCAGGAGCTGTGCCTGGGATCGTAGCTACTCCTTTATTATAAATCATGCCGTTAACGTCGCTCCTCCTCAGAGTTAGTATGGTAAACATTTTTCATTATATATATATCTATATAAAAAGGTGAAAACACCCCCCTCCCCTCACCAAAATGTCAGAACAGAGCATGGCACCAGGAAGGAAGACAAATGAGGACCCCCAGCCAGGCGGAGTTTGCTGAGCACCAGAGAAGCTGCGAATCGGCTGAGGAGCAGGTGAAAATTAAAATACAGATGGTAGAGTAACACAGGGAGGCTGGGAGGGTGCAGAGATTTGCTCTCGGGAAAGAGGGCTGGCCCCTCCCTGCACTGTAAGGGATCACCCCAAAGGAACAAAACATGGCTTTGGATGAGATTTCCCATCTTGGGGATGTGGAAAGGCCTGAAAATAGCAGTGATAACAACAATAATGGTAACAGAAAGAATGTGTTTCGGAGATTTGAAGTCAGGTCTCCTCTGCATGGAGAAGACACGTTGGCCCAGATTTGGGCAGGAGGTGACCTGGAAGAATGTCAAGCCTGCTCTTTTCCCATCACCAGAGGTCTCCTGTGGGCAGAGGAGTGAGTGGCACTGGGACTGGCACCCCGAGTCCACAGTGGCATGTGGCCAGGCTGCCTTTGGGAGGCAAAGCACCTTTTGGAGGCAAAGCACCTTTTGGAGGCAAAGCACCTTTGGAAGTAAAGCACCTTTGGAGGCAAAGCAGCCTCAGAGGCTTTGGCATTTCTGGGCAGGACCTGCAGGCTGGTCCTGAGTCAGGGCCGTGGGGACACTGTGACAGGACAGTCCTTGTCCTGTATCTCCTTTGCTTTGCTCCCTGCAGCCCAGCGTGGTTTTGATGCCCATGACGTGACCACAACCCCGAGCACACCTCGGCCCCAACCTCAGCTCATGCTTCGAGGAATAAACATGGCCATAAAGGTGACAGGAAAAATAGGGGGACACCCCAATCAAAGTAGGTCATTGTGAGTGTTCAAATAACCCCCCTCTCTCAGTTAAACTGGTGTCACCATGGAGTGACCTGCTCCCTGTCCCCTGCTGCAGGTCCCAAAGTGACAGGGTGCAAACAAAATTCCTGCTCCAAGCTCACTTCCCACAGCAGCTCTTTCTCAGGAGCCACACACCACGCTCGTCACCCGAGGCACCCAGAACCTCCTCCGTCTCCCCTGGGATCCCGAGGGAATGGCAGCACCCCTGGGAGTGCTCAGGCTCCCACTGCAGACCCCGGTGCTCCGTGATGCCCTCAGGATGCGGGCATGGAACAGGATGAGGCGAGTGGTGCCGCTTTCCCTGCTGGCAGGACCTGGGCCTGCGACTAATAAATAACAACATCAGAACTTCAAGTAATGTCCCTGCCCACATTCCCTCTCTCCCACCGCTCATCCATGCTGGGAGCTGCAGTGGTTTAACTGGGAACCTGCCATCGTGAAGCTCAGGGGATGAAGGGTGCTGGTCTTCAGGGGTTTGGGTGCCACCAGCTCCCAGTGGAAGCACGAGCAGTGTCTGTGTTGGAGCCAGGGGAGATTCCCAGGTTGGAGGGGAAGGGCCCGGCTCGGTGACCCTCTGGCATAGCTTTTGCCTTCCAGTTTTCCCACGGGGGTCAGGCTGTGTCCCTAATGCCCCTGGCAGGTTTTACAGCACATCTGTCGGAAGTAGGTCCGGCTGCAGAACTTGAACTTCAGGACGAGCGGGCAGTAGGCCACCTTGTTCACATCCTTGCACTCTGAGGGGGGAGACAGAGGGAAGGAAGCAGAGTTACAGCTGCCTCAAGGTGAGAAGAACCCCAATGTCCAGCTCCTGAGGGTGTTCTTGCCACCAAGCAGCAAGATGCAGCTGTGATGAAGAAGCTACTGGGAACCTCACTGCTGAAAACCTCTCTCTGCCAAGGTGCAGTTCACAGACTCACAGAATATGCTGAGTTGGAAGGGACCCACAAGGATCATTGATTCCAACCCTTAGCCCTGCACAGGACTATCCCCAAGAGTCACCCTGTGCCCTAGAAGATCATCCAAACGCTCCTGGAGCTCTGGCAGCCTTGGGGCCGTGCCCACTGCCCTGGGGAGCCTGGTCAGTGCCAACCACCCTCTGGGGGAAGAACCTTTCCTTGAGATCCAACCTGCCCCTGCCCTGACACAACTCCAGGCCATTCCCTGGATCCTGTCCCTGGTCCCCCCAGAGCAGAGCTCAGTCCTGCCCCTCCTCTGCCCCTGCCCAGGCAGTTGGAACTGCAGTGAAGTCTCCCCTCAGTCTCCTCCAGCTGAACACACCAAGTGCCCTCAGTGTCCTCACATGGCTTCAAATCAAGGCCCTAAGTTACTCCATTCCTCAGGATCACAGCACACCAGGTTGGCCTGGGACTGTGGGGGACAGCACTGGATCACAGAATGGCCCCATTTCCAACTCAAACCATTCTGTGGAATGATTTGGATTGGAAGGGACATTAAAGACTGTCCAGTCCCACCCCCTGCCATGGGCAGTGACACCTTCTACTAGACCAGGTTGCTCCAAGTCCCTCCAGCCTGGCCTTGGACACTTGCAGGGATGGGGTCTCCTCACCCCAGAGCCCAGCTCAGGCTGTGCTGGCTCTGGTGTCCCTGGACCACGCAGCCCCTGAGCTGGCAGTGCCCCTCGTTTCCCATCCCAGAGACCTCGTTCCCCTCACCCTCAGGGTTGTCCGTAGGTCCCGACTCGCACTTGGTCTCACACTGCTGCATCCCCGGGGGCTGCAGGGCCTCCACGCAGTCACTGGACGGCTGCCCGGTGTGGGCCAGGCACTGGACGGACCTTCTCTGCTGGCCGAGGCCACACTGGGCAGAGCACTGTGGGGACAGCACACAGGGAGCTGCGGCGGCCACCACGGCCTTAGGAGTGTGGTGGGACAGGGCACAGATGGGTGTTGGGAGGCGCAAAGGGTGCTGGGTGTGGTCATCCCTTCCCTCCCCAGGGACCTCCTGGCATGACTGAGTGCTGTTACCCCGCTTTCCAAAAGGCTTGGTGTGAATCTCCAGGACTCAGTGAGGATCTCTCCATCCTGCCCCAAACCACTGACTGTTCTCAGGCCTCCTGCAGCCCGATGTCACCCTGCAGCTCAAGGGGTGTCGAGGGAAGGAAGGACTGTTAGTGCTGCCCTGCTGGGCTGTGGTGGGGGCACCAGCAGTGGCTGGGCCACTGGAGCTGGGCCACTACAGCCCTGCTGACCCCAGGTACCCATGGTGGCCCTCACACAACCTCTATGGGGCCCTGCTAGACATGGGACACTCCTGGGTCAGCTGTGCCCTTGGGCCACCATCACATGGCCTTCTGAGCCAAGAGGGAGCAAGGAACCCTGCCACAGGGTCCCAAGATAATTGTGGTGGCCCCACGGGGTTGTGCTGGCTGGTAAAAGCCTCCTGTGCACGAGGATTTGAGGGGCTGGGGAATTTTCCATGGGGAGGAGTGTCCCTACCTCTCCCCACTCGCCGGTGACCCAGTGGGGCGGGGGGCAGCGCCGCAGGTTGCACCTCATGCTGGTGGGGGGCTTGGAGGCCTCGTGGCACTGGGACGTGGGCAGGGTCGCACTGTGGTCGCCGCTCTTGCACAGGACGATGCGGTGGCGGAAGCCGGGGCCGCAGTTCGGGGTGCACTGCAGGAAGGGAACACAGGGGACACAGGTCAGGGGCCCAGCAAGGAGCAGAGAGAGGCAGCTCTGGCTCCCTAAAGTGTCCTCCCACCTTCCCTATGTCCTGAGCTACAAGACCATTCCCCACATTATGCTCTCTGTGGTGACTGACACTGTCCCAGAGTCCAGGGCCCTCTGAGGGGTGAGGGCTCTTGTTATCACAGAAACACAGAATATTCTGAGCTGGAAGGGACCCACAGGGATCATCCAGTCCACCTCCTGGCCCTGCCCAGGACACCCCAACAATCCCCCCTATCCCTCAGAGCGTTGTCCAAACGCTCCTGGAGCTCTGGCAGCCTTGGGGCCGTGCCCACTGCCCTGGGGAGCCTGGTCAGTGCCCACCACCCTCTGGGGGAAGAACCTTTCCCTGAGATCCATCCCAGCCCCCCTGGCACAGCTCCAGCCCTTCCCTGGCTCCTGTCCCTGGTCCCAGAGCAGAGCTCAGCGCCTGCCCCTCCGCCTGCCCTCGGGAGGAGCTGCAGCCCCCGAGGAGTCTCCCCTCAGTGTCCTCTGCTCCAGCTGGACCAGCCAAGTGCCCTCAGCTGCTCCTCAGGCCATCCCCATCTCCATGTCCCTCCTTTGGCTCTCACCTCTGACCAGTCCAGGGCCACCCACTCTGGAGGGCACGTCTGGTTGTTACAGGGCTCCAGCATCTTTGGCCGTGGGTGGGAGCAAGAAGCATCATCCAAGGTCTTCTCCTCGGTGGCGGAGATCTTGCGCTTGCAGAAGACGCTGCGCGTGCGGACGCCCTCGTTGCAGCTCCGGCTGCACTCGGACCAGTTCCCAATCACCCACCTGGGGACAGGACAAACAGCAAAGCTTGGGAGGGGCTCAGTGGGCCAGGCTTGTCCTTCTGCTCCTGCCCTCAGCTGTTGCTCCTATTCTGGCCACAGCCTCCCAGGCAGCTCTGGTTGAACCCAGAGCTCCTCCACATCTCCCCTTCCCTTCAAGAGAGGGGCAAGGACAGATAGACATGGGCTGAGACAACTTTGGAGGGACTCACTGAGTATCTTAGAGGAGAGAACTGCCCCCTTCTGCAACAGAGCTGCTCCAGCCAGGCAGTGTCACTGGATACCCTACCAGTGTCGCACATGTTGGTGTCATCCTGGTTTAAAACTGGCAGAAGGTGGACAAAGATCCTTTGGAATAATTTTGGAATAATTGGATAATTTTCTGAGGGACTCACTGGGTATCTGGGGCACAGAGGAGAAAACTCCTCCAATCCCCCAGCAGAGCTGCTCCAGTTCTCTGTCACCCCTGGACCAGTGTCACACATGTTGGTGTCATCCTGGTTTAGAACTGGCAGAAGGTGGAAAAGGATCCTCTGAAATAATTGGATCATTTTGTATATTACCTGATCAACAGGATTTTTTTTCTCTTGCTGTGGTGGGGGACTCTGGCTCAGGAATGGCAAACAGGGGGGAATTTCACCCTCTTCCACACTGGCGTTCCCAGCCTCCCTCCCTCCACCTGCTCCCTGCCACGGGACTCACGCCGGGGGACACGGCTCGGTGTTGCACGGCCTCTGCCTCTCCAGCAGTTTGGTTTCAGGGCTGCAGAAATGGTTGGAGACAGTTGAGCCATCAGAAAGTTTCCTGCACACCACAGACTGGATCTGGCTGCCTGCCAAGAGAAAAGAGGCGAAGGGGGAAAGAGAGGAGGACGCTGAGGACACTGAACTGGCCCCACAGCTCTGCTCCCGTGGGGGGATGTGACAGAGCAGCCACTTGTCCCTGCACCTCAAGCCTGAACCTACTTTTCTGCGCATCATCAAGGCCTCCTCTGACATCTCCAGTAAAAACTGGGGGTGTGAAATGATGGTGTCAATGACTGGATGTGGCACTCAGTGCTCTGGTCTAGTCGGCAAGGTGGGGATCAGTGGTCTTGCATCTTTCCAACCTTAATGATTCCAGAAATCTATGACTCTAAAGGTCAGCAGCCCGGGCATGTCAGAGGATGGAGGATCAAAGCATTCCAAGGATCTCATCCTCAAATAAACCTGTTCTAACCTTGGCCTTATGACATTTTCTGGGCAGCACTGCAGGGAATAGTTGGAACAAGGAGGGACAAACTCTTGCTTAAGGTCTAGCAGACAGGACCAGTGCCCTGAGCTTTAAACAGGGAACATTATTAAGGTCTTCTCTTCTGATCGCCAGCTCAGTCCCTCATATACAGGCTCTCCAGAGCCACAAGACATGGCCCAAAACTTGGTGTCAATCCCCATGGGAACCAGCTCAAGGGATTCAGGGAAGCACCAGTGGTGTTTCTATCCACAGACATGTGGATCTGAGGCCAGAGGGGCTGTTGTGATCGACCAATGTGTCCTTGCCTCATGCCTGGAAGTGTCCAAGGCCATGTTGGACAGGGCTTGGAGCAACCCAGGCTAGTGGAAGATGTCCTTGCCCATGGCAGGGGGCAGAACTGGATGAGCTTTAAGGTCCCTCCTGATCTAAAGCCATTCCATGATTTGATGCATTGCATAAGTAAATGGGTTTAAAAGGGCCTGGGAGTGTCAGGACAAGGGGGAATGGCTTCTGACACTGCCAGAGGGCAGGGTTAGATGGGATGTTGGGAAGGAATTCCTGGCTGTGAGGGTGGGGAGGCCCTGGCACAGGTTGCCTGGAGCAGCTGTGGCTGCTCTTTCCCTGGTAGTGTCCAAGGCCAGGTTGGACAGGGCATGGAGCAACCTGGAATAGTGGAAGGTGTCCCTGCCCACGGCAGGGGGTGGAAGGAGATGGGCTTTAAGGTCCTTCCAACCCAAACCATTCCAAGATTCTATGATATGCCACCTCCTACCAGCTCCACCACCGACACCTGTGTTCCAGCTGCAAATGCCCCCAGGTTGTTTGCCCTGGCACTCTGCCCACAGGGTTGTGCTGGCAGTGCAGGTTGGGAACATGGAGAGACCTGAGAGCTCCTTGAGAACAGGGCAGAGCAGAGCAGGGCAGAGAAGAGCAGGGTAGAGCAGAGAAGAGCAGGGCAGAGCAGGGCAGAGCAGCGCAGAGAAGGGCAGGGCAGAGCAGAGCAGAGCAGAGCAGAGCAGGGCAGAGCAGGGCAGGGCAGAGCAGGGCAGGGCAGAGCAGGGCAGAGCAGACACTGCTGTCCGTGCTCTGTCTGTGTGGCCCAGACACAACAGTGGGAGTCCCAGCAGTGCAGACACATATTCCCCCCAGATCAAAATAGGATCAAGCCTCACCCCCTGCACACAGCACGGAGCATTTGGTCCATGGGGTGTAGTGCCAGGAATACTGGTTGGAGCCATCCCTGCTGATGGGGGCGTTGAACTTGTAGCGGATCCCCTGCGGCTCTGTCCGCACCAGGACCTGCAGAGAAAGGCACCACCAAGGCACCAGTGCCACTGAAGTCCAGCATGACCATCTGAATCATCCCACAATCTCTCTAAAACCCAGGGCAGCTGAAATCTTCCCCCCTTTCCCTTTTCCAATCCTTCCCAAAATTGACACAGTAGCCACCATTCACCTTTGAAGGTGACACAATCAGGGAACAAGCTCCTGTGCACTTAAGGATTAAATCATCCCAAAGCCTGGAAGGTTAGGGAGGGAGACCTGAGAATTTAGCCCAATTTACCTCTGATCTCTGTGTCCCCTTACTCCAGACAGCAAGGGCAGGGGCTGATTAGCTCCAGCATCTTGAAGCTGAGCTAGGGGAAGGTTAGGTTGGATCTCAGGGAAAGGTACTTCCCCCAGAGGGTGGTTGGCACTGCCCAGGCTCCCCAGGGCAGTGGGCACGGCCCCAAGGCTGCCAGAGCTCCAGGAGCGTTTGGACAACGCTCTGAGGGACAGGGGGGGATTGTTGGGGTGTCCTGGGCAGGGCCAGGAGGTGGACGGGATGATCCTTGTGGGTCCCTTCCCACTCAGGCCAGTCTGTGTTTCTGTGAACTCCCATGTAGCATGGCAAGTTCTCTTTAGCCCTGACCAGGTAGGGCATGAAGGAACCACGTTACCAACCATGACAAAGAGGGTGATGTTGGTGGGTCCCAAGGCCTCCAGCGACTCGGGCTCCTCGGGGGATCTCCTGTAGTGGAATGTCGTGCCGGCGATGTCGAAGCGCCGGGGGGGATCGATGGAGAGCCGCCCGTTGATGAAATACTCGCCGCTCTCCCCTCTCAGCGCTGCAGGGACAGGGGGGAAGGTCAGCAGAAGGGCTGGAAGCACCTGGACCAACTTCAGCCAGGTGCACCTCACCTGCAGTGCTATGGCAGAGGGTAAATGGCATCAGCCTTATCTCACAGGGAGGGGAGAGGTGGGGTGTGGGTCAGGGTCACACGGAAAATCAGTGTCTCATCTCAGCCTGCCCAGCACCTCACTGTGAGAAGGGGGTGCCCTGGTGGGCTGAGCCAGCTGCTGGGGGGGGCGGGTGCGGGGGCACCTTAAAGTGTGACAAGCTGTGGCCACGAAGCCAGGCTCAAATCCAGCTGTGCAAACGGGGTCCCGTCTGCCGGGGCTGCTGGAGGCTGTGGGTGCCCCGAGCCGGGTGTGCTTGCCCAGGAGAGTCGCTAGAGGGGGATCGGAGCGCTCGCTCCTTCCCCAGCGCATTCCCGGCCTCTCCCTTCGCCCTCTGCCACCAGCGCTCTGGGGCCAGCTCTGTGTCTCTCACTGCTGGCAGCGACCCCAGCGACCCCGCGCTCCGGGGCAGGGAGAATCCCACCGCAAAATCCCACCACTGCCAGCAATCCAGGCAGGCTCCTGCTCCTGCAGAGCTGCTGCAGTGCCCAACCTGCCCACTCCTCCACCTCTGGGGGGCAGAAAGGGCAGAAGACAAGGGCAAAGAAAATGCTCCTTGTAAAAGCAAGACAGAGCGTGGCTGGAAAACCAAGCCCAAGGAAAACCTGAGCAGGTCTATTTTTAATCCCCAGCCCAATATGCTGGGAGAGGGGGAAATGCCAGGGAGCCACAGGCAGAGCCAGGAATGGTGGGATGTGGAGTTCGCTCAAGGTTATGGTGCTAAAGGTAAGCACAGGACAGAGGCAGCACCACAGGGACAGGGGGGACAGTCGGATATGGCCTGGGATACACTGCCCTGCCAGCAGACCCTGCTGCCCTCTCCTGTCCCCAAAGCCCACCTGGGAGCCCTGGCCCCATCCCTAGAGGTAGTGGGAAGTTCTCCTTGTTGGACCTTTCCCACACCCTATTAACCACAGGGAAATGGCAGAGCAAGAGGTGCCAGGCTGGGATTTCAGCACCCCCAGCCCCATCTCACCCAGGTAGTTGATGGAGAGGTTCAGCTCCCGGATGTCGATGTGGACGGAGCCCTTGGGAATCTGGATCACCTCCTCATAACCTGTGAGACAACCCAGGGCTGGTGAGTTGGAATGCTCAGCCTCTGAGCCCAGAGCCAGCCCTGCCCTGGGCTGGGTGAGAGTGGGAGTGAGCCCCCTCCTATCCCTGGGGAAACGCTAAATGATGGAAAGAGCATTTTGGGCACCAGGACAGTGCCCTGGGCTGGCTTTGCAGTGATGGGACTGGCTGTGCCGGGAAGGTGCTGTGGAGCTGGGACCTCCACGGGCATCTCCCAAGCCTGGCTCAAGGGCAGCGTGAGCTGGGGAGGAGGGAAGGAGCTTGGAGCTCTGTGTCAGGGATCTGGGTGCCAGCAGTGACTGGGGCACAGCCTGGTCAGGGCACAGGGGGGTTTGCTCCCTGCTGGCGGCCCAGTCCTACCCCTTGGCGTGTTTCTCTGGGATATGTCCCTGCCTGTCCTGGGTGAAGCTGAGAAGGGATTTGAGGGTGGGTGACACTGGTCAGGCCACTCACTCCCTACCTCCCTCTGGCAGGGATTGGTTGAAGACGCCCTCGATGGTCTCACAGGAGCTGCCGTCGCCCCCACACACACGACACTTGTCCTCCTTTGAGTCCGAGCCCAGGACACGGTCACAGCCCACGTGCTGGAGGAAGGGGCAGCAGGGAATTAGCCATCCTGGTGGGACCTTCTCCTCCCCACGCCTGACCTGCATCATCCCAGGAAGGCTGTCCCTGGGCTCCACCTCACACCCCTCACCGCACCATACAGTGCTCAGCAGCATCACCTCTCCAGGGACAGCCCTTGGGGTCTCTCTCAAGGCTGAGGGGGTGCAGGCAGAAATCCCATGACTGTGGGATAAGGCAGAGGTTGGGATGCCTGTGTTGAGCTGCTGGAGCTGCAGCAGCCCAAGGAAAGCCGTGTTGCTGCAGCTCATGTGCCCTTGTGGAGCCTCCAGCTCTGTCCCACTGCCACGGTCGAGGGGGATCATGGGGGTCACCAGCACCTGTGGTGCAATCCCCCTTTTGTTCCACAGTGTGTTCAGCCCCATGGAGACAAAGAGATCCCAGAGACACAGGAAGGGAGACAGACACAGACAGAGGGAGCCCGTCTGTCTGTCTGTCTGTCTGTCTGTCTGCTGGGCACTCCCACAGCGCTTGCTTGTAATTAAACTTTTATGGCCCCTCCAGATCCTGTTTCAAGGGGAATATTAAACGCCTGGGGCTACACAGTCTGTGAGTGCAGAGGCCCATGTGCACACCCACGGCCTGGAGACAGGACAGGCACAAGCCCGGTGTGGGTGAGCTCCTGCCCCGCAGAGGAACTGGGAATCAGAGAATCAGAGAATGGTTTGGGTTGGAAGGGGTCTTGGAGATCATCTTGTTCTACCCCCTGACATGGGCAGGGACACCTTCCACTAGCCCAGATTGCTACAAGTCCAATCGGGCCTTGGGCACTCCCAGGGATGGGGCAGCCACAGCTGCTCTGGGCAACCTGTGCCAGGGCCTCCCCACCCTCACAGCCAAGAATTCCTTCCCAACATCCCATCTAACAGTGGGATAATCCCTCTGGCAGTAGGAAGCTATTTCCCCTTGTCCAGTCCCTCCATCCCTTGTCCCCAGTCCCGCTCCAGCTCTCCTGGAGCCCCTTTAGGCCCTGGAAGGGGCTCTCAGGTCTCCCTGGAGCCTTCTCTTCTCCAGACACACCCCCCCAGCTCTCCCAGCCCTCCTCCTCTCCCATGTCCGTGTGTGCAGGCTGAAGGCAGTGCTCCCATGCCGGGGGGTCTATCCTTGCCTCCCCATCCGTGTCCCAGATCCCAGCAGCACCTTGCACTCCCCGTTGACACAGATGTCGTTGGAGTCCTGCCGACACGGGGTCCCATCCACCACGGCCGCCGCCCGCTCTGTGTAGAAGTTGAAGCCCTCGGCCAGGCAGTTGAGGGAACAGGCCTTCACTCCCCCTGGGGAAGGAGCAGAGGGTCAAATGGTGCTGCCAAGGAGAGAGGAAAGACGTGGAGAGCCAGGAGGGTGCTCCTCGTGAGCAGAGGGACCCACAGAGGCACCGTGTCAGGGCCCTTCAGCTGGACCCAACCCCTGGTGAGACACAGTCCCTCCTGCACAGCCTGGGAAGCACGGGCTGGATGTGATGGGGAAGGAAACAAACTGGTTCTCTTCTGGGTCACTCCTGGGTCTTCTGGCACTTTACAGCTCCCTGAGCCCACTTTACAGACAGGGAAACTGAGGCAGCAGCTCTTCAGCAACTCGTCCAAGGGTTTTTTCAGCTCCTAGACCGGAACAACCAAGTTTTTCAATTCCTACACCAGTTCTAGGCCAGAGTACCATTTCTTTGTGTTCAAGGCTGTTGCATACTGAGTCCTGCACAGCAAAGATGATAACAGCAGCATGAGGATGAAGGGGAAGGATGCCCAAGTTACTGCTAAAATACCTGTTCCCCAACACCTCTTGGTAAAGCATCAGGTACGGAACAGAGGCTGGATAGGTGGATATTGGCTTGTAGTGCCTGGGAACAGGATGTGGGACCAGTTATGGAAGGAGATGCCAGAGCAGAGCAGTTCCCTGCCTCCTGCCATTGGATTTTATCAAATGTCGGTGTGGATTGTGCCATTTTCTGCCTTTCCCTGAGCATCCCAAGGAGATCCAGCAGCCTGCACAACCCTGGCAGAGACACCTGAGCTGTGGCAGTTCCCTCCTGCAGGCAACAGCAACAGTTCTGAGCCCTGTGCCAGAGCTGGGAAGCACCTGGGATGGGAGCAAATCTGCAAAACTTCAGACTGGATACAGCACATCAAAGGGGCAGGGGGAGGGGAGGGAGGCCCAGCTGTGCCTGGGAGCATCCAAGAGCAGCTGGGGGGAAGGAAGAGCAAAGCCGGGAGAAGGAGGAGCAGGAGGAGACATGAGAGGGGAATTCAGCAGCTTGGAGGCATGTTGTGGAGCAGGATGCCTGGGCAAGCCCCTGGAGAAGGTCTGGGAGCCTGGGAAGCAACTGCTGAGCAGGGGGAAACTCAGCACCCGGCACTGACCTGCCTTTGAGAGCCAAGAGCAGGGCCTGGAACTGGGGGTCCTTGCCCAGAGGTGGGATTGGGGTCTAGGAGCTGATGCTCCAGATGGAATGAGTCCCTGCTGGCTCTCCTCATCTAGTCACTTGGGAAAGGCTTGCAGGTGGTGGATTTCTGCCTTTAAAAGTCTTATGGAAGAAAAATGGGGAGTGGGAGAGTGGAAGAGGAAGGAGGGGAGAGAGGAGTGACCCTGAGTTGGTACCTGTGTCCTGACAGCTGGAACAGTCCCCAGCACACCCTCCCTGGTGACAATTTCCAGGCAGGATTTGCCCTTGGCAGCCAAGTCACTATCTCACCTACCAGAGGAAAGGAGACTGGTACCAGTGCCCAGCATCTGTTAGGAGCTGCAGTGTCTCATCACTCAACTGGCCAGGAGGTTCTCGGGTGGTTTGGTCACCTGGTCCTCATTCAACTCGACAACTGTGTGTCCCCATGACAGCAACAGTGACCAAGGGCGAGCCCAGTCCCCAGAAAAATCCTTTGAAACAGCACAACATGCCTTGAAATTCCTGGAGATGGGAATTATTTTCATCAGCAACCAGGATCCAGCTTCTCCCAGCATGTGGATGGTTTGGTGGGAGTTGTGCTTTTTAGGATGGGTCCCTTATGGCTCCCACCAGCCCCCCAGTGCTGCCCAGCAGTGCCTGAATCCACGGGACATGAGTGGGATGCTCAGCACAAGCTCTGTAGAGCCTGTTGTGTGTTCACAACCACAAGAGAAGAGCGACTTGCACAGAGGGAGTGAGATCCCCCAGCCTGGGCACTGCCCAGTCAATGTCACTCATTATAATCAGAGAATACTCTGAGTAGGAAGGACTCACAAGGATCATCAGTCCACCTCCTGGCCCCGCCCAGACACCCCAACAATCCCCCAGGAGCATCCAAACGCTCCTGGAGCTCTGGCAGCCTTGGGGCCGTGCCCACTGCCCTGGGGAGCCTGGTCAGTGCCAACCACCCTCTGGGGGAAGAACCTTTCCCTGAGATCCATCCCAGCCCCCCTGACACATTTTCATGCCATTCCCTCAGGTCTACAGCCCCCTGCTCCTGGAGAGGTGAACCCTCCAGCCAGGCATCATCCTGCAGACTTTGACCCCCACCCCTCACTTTGATTTGTAGTCCAAGGTCAGCACAGCCTCGGTTACTCCTTTGAATCTTTAATATGGCTATTAAAATAGAATATTTCCAGCTGGCCGCCTCATAGGATGTTTTGTTCCTCCTGCCTGTCCTCTCTCATGGAGGAATTAAGGCTTATTACAATTTCTGATGAGCAATCTCCTGTTTTCTGCAAGGCCCTGCTCCTCCCCATCCCTCTCACAGCCCCGTGAGCGGCTCCTGCATCTCCCTCGGCTCCTGCACCCGCCAAGAGCGAAAAGAGCAACTGAGCAAAACAAACAAACAATTAAAGCCGCATTCCAGGAGGGATCTGCTGACTGCTGAGCTCTGAAAGGCTGAGCTCAGCGCTTCCAAACGTCTCCCAGTGCCGGGGTCTGGGCTCTGGGAGCGCTGGGAATCAGCGCCAGGAAAACAGGCTGTACCGCCCCGTGCAGAGCCCGACCTCGGTGCCAGTGACCCGGCGGTGTCAGGCTTTCAGTGGGTGGCTCCTTCCCTTCCCAAATTCCCTGCAGGATTGGTGCGTCCTCCCCCTCCAAACTCCTTGTCTTGGGGTGGGGGTGCTCCGTGCCCAGGGTATTTCACCAGTAATTATGGGGTCAAGCATCTGATGGGCAAAGGGCACAGGCAGCCCTGAGCCACTGCACCTTTTTTGGGAAGCTCAGGGGGTGCTGAGCTGAGCAGGGGAAGGGGCTCAGCAGAGGACCTGGGTGGTGAACAGCTCCCAGAGAGTGCCCAAAAATAACCTGAGGAGCAGATATGCTGCCAGCTGGGGGGTGCAATGCCCAAGGACGAGGCTGCCCACACGGATCCTGGGGGGCTGCTTGTGCCAGTGGGGAGGGAGGGAGTGACACCCACCTCACCACAGCTCTCTGGGCACCACTGGAAGAGCCCAAGAGGGAGTGAGGGAGATGACGATCAGCCTTCACTGTCTCCCCAAAGCTGGGCAGGGATGTCTGATGGCACAGGGGCTGCAAGGGGGAAACACAGGGCCTGGCAACAAACCATCAATGGCAAGGGGAAGATAAGAGGGGGCTGTTTCCTGGGGGTCTTATGGAGAAGGTGGAGGTGCAAAGGACCCCCCCCAGATGTACCTCTGACACCCAAATTAGTCCAAGTATCACAAAATCCCACTGTCATGTGAAGATGCTGCTGAAATCAGAGAATCACAGAGGGGTTTGGGTCATGATGGACCTCCAAAGACCACCCAGTCCAACCCCCTGCCATGTGCAGGGACACCTTCCACTATTCCAGGTTGCTCCAAGCCCTGTCCAACCTGGTGTTGGACACTACCAGGGATGATCATTCCCCACAGACAACCTGGAAAGCTGAGGGAGCTCCCAGATCCCTTCAAGGCATGAATGTGCCAACACTCACAGACTCCTGGGAAGGGGGCAGGTTTTGTAACCTTATTTTATGGCAGAGGAAGCTCAAGCAGAGAGAGAAAGGGGTTGTTTTTTGAAAGCCAAAGCAAAAACCCTTGTCAGAATCAGGTTAGAACTCAAGGGCTGATATTGGACCAACCATTCCCTGGACTCCAAGCACCAGGTCATGCCTGGGGAATAGAGAGGTCTGAGCTAGGGCAGCTCCAGCCTGCAGGGCTGTCTTGCACCTTGGCATCCACTAGGATCTTTGTGTGACTTACTACTTCACAATTATTCCATTTTTATTGATCCATCCCCTGCAGCCTCAGCACATCTGCTGCAGCTGCAGGAGCCCCCTGGGAGCTGTGTTATTTACACAGCTGGGGAGGATTTCCCCACTCAAGTTCATTAACTACATGAAGGACATTCACTATTCCTTCTCATTATTAAGAGATTTCTGCCACAGGAGCCTCCTCCCACCCCCTCTCCTTTCTAGACCTTCTGCAGGACACGGGACTGACCTTGGGATGAGAGAATTGCTGCTCTTTGGAGGATCCACCAGCTCCTATCCCTTCACCTGTGCAGGAGCTGAAAGCTTTACCTGCCTGCCCTGTTTCCTCCCCATCAGACACCAACACTCCCTTTTCTTGTCCATCCTCCTCTTTGCTCCCTCAGCAGTTCAGGAAACAAGACCTGAGGGAAGAAGCTGATCCACTCTGGTGCTGCTGGGGCTGGTTCTGGCAGAGCAGTGAAGTTCAGGGGAGGTTGCACAGGGGTAGGTGACCCAGGATGGGGGGACAGCAGATGCCTGGAGGGGTGCACATCAATCCCCAGTCAGGTGAGGGGGGGGCAGCACATCCCAGGAGCACAAGAAGGGCAGCCTGCAGGATCTTGCTAGTGGGAATCCTGACTAACTGTCCATCAGACCCCCTGGACCACAAGACCTGTCCCTGCAGAGCATGAGGGAGAGCAAAGCCAGCTCTGTCTGAGCCAGAGGATGCTCAGCCCAGCCCAGCACTCACTCCCACGGTAGGTTTCCAGGTGGGATGCCCAGCCCAGCCCAGCCCAGCACTCACCCCCACGGTAGGTTTTCCAGGTGTAGTACTTCCCTCGGAAGGGGACGTTGTCGAACTCGGCGCACTGAAGCTCTCGGAAGTCCTGGGAGCCGGGTGGGCAGTCCTGCAGACACAGCCAGGGGTCAGGGCAGGGCTGGGGCAGCCTCACGGGGCTGCTGACACACTGACACCAGCCTTTGGAGGAGAGGGACACCAGCCCTGACACTGGGCACTGCTGCAGGACGGCAGGAGAATCCCTCCTGCAAAGCTGGATGTGATTGGAAGACCAACAGCACTCAGGTGTTCTGACTGAGACGTGTCCCTTGGAAGCCCAGGGAAGCAAGCAGACCCTCTCTTTTCCTCACCACCAGCCTGTGGAAGTCAAAGCTACCATTCCCCAGGTCCAAAGCTTCACTGAGCATCCCTACAGCACAATCCTTTCTCGGCTCCCCTTGAGGTTTAACCCTCAACCCCGGGAAGCAGAGTCCTACCCGGCATTTTGTGAGCTGCTCAGGGAGTGTGTGAGAGGCATCCCTGTCATGTCAGAGCTGGAACCCTTTGATCCTCCTTTGTCTCTTTATCTTTTTGGGCCCCTCTTGATGCTGAAGCCCCACAGGTATGAACCACCCACCCTTGGAGCAGCTCACGGACATGCACAGTCCTGCTCGGTGTTCCCCGCTGTGGGTTTGCTGCTGGAACACCCTGGTTTCCCCCCAGTCAGCCTCTCCCTCCTCCTGTGGGTCCCACAGCTGCACGTAACCCCCTGCATTGTATGCGAAGGGCTCATCCCAAATCCCGGCTGGACACAGCCCTGCCAGCCCGGCACTACTCACGTCGGTGTTGCAGGACCGGTACCTCTTCCTCTCTCCCAGGCAGTACTTCCCCCCGATCGTGGGCCTGCCAAAACCAGGAATGCGATGGTGGAACCAGCTCAGGGCAGGGAGTTGTGTTTGTTGCCCCAAGTCTGCAGGAGCACCATGGCTTTTCCCAACCCTGCTGATTCCACCTGGATGGGCTGGGAGGAGGAGCAGCCCCCAGCAGGGCTGGACGTGCACAGTGAGGTTGCATGAGTGCTTTTGGGTCTGTGGCTGCAGATCCAACACCAGCACAAAGCACTGGGCTGCTGGGAAAGCAGGACATGCAGAAGCCAAGACCCTCTGGGAGCTGAGCAGAGACCTGAACAGGCACCTGGCTGTGCCTTCTGAAACCTCAAAATCTATATTATACAAGGTTTTAGTGTAGCTTGTTAGTACCTTTGGCTTTGTACAAGATTTCTAAAAGTGCTGTTGAACATTCCTTGCTAAGAATTTTGAGGGACAAGGGATTTTAACGAGGTGAAGTTTTCTACCTGTAAAAATGCACTGAGAGAGAGACCTAACACTTGATATAAGTAGCCAAAGCTACTCAGGGGCCTTGAAACCATTCCAAAAGGGTCAGAGGAGATGAGGAAGAAAAGAGGATGAAAGGGTGGTCTTTTTAGGACCACTGACTCAAATTTGAGAGGTGTTTCAGGGACATGGTGAGGGCAGTGCTATGGGAGGGATGGTTTGGAAAGTGGGTGTAACAGATGAAGTGATGTCCAATATTGTGACTGGAAACAGAATATTGTAATTAGAAGCTGGATATTGTAATTAGGTGATAGTACAAAGTTGTAAAATCCTCTGCCTTTGGCGTGTGCAAAATATTCTTGTGCACCATCGGTGCCGCAATAAAGAAGTACTTTTTGCCTTTCAGTATTCAAAAACAGTCCAGAGAATTATTTCTCTGATTTTAGGCAACACTTCTCCACGGGACTGAGCAGTGCTGGACATGGCATGGCCAGGCTTACACCCTCAACACCCCGACGCACCGTGGGCTGTCGCAGTGGCGCACGGACGAGGACACACCACCGCCGCACGTTCTGCTGCATTCCCCCCAGGATGACCAGGACCCCCAAGCTCCATCCACGCCCTCAGGTCGGGTTCCAAAAGGCACACACTCCCTCTTGTAGCACCACTGTGGAGAGAGAGAAAGATCTGAACACCCCAAGCACATGGTGTAACCTCCCAGATACTCCCCAACCTCCATCGGACATGGCAGACAGTTCAGGGCTGGGATGGGGTTTGATCCTGGGAAATCTGGGCTTGGAGCTGCACAGGCCTTGGAGCCAAGTTTCAGAATTGCAGAATGAAAGAAACTTCTGAGTTTAAATATTATTATTTAAAGATATAATATTTACAATGTTTTAGAATGTTATATTCTTTTATAATATTCTGGAAGGGATCATCAGCTCCAGCTCTTACGTGAATGGTCTGTGCAGGGACTGAACCCACCACCTTGGAGTTATTTAGCCCCATGCTCTGACCAGCTGAGCTCTCCATGGCACAGGGCACTCACCTCTCCCTGGGCACCCTCTCCTCCAGTCACACTGTCAGCAGCTCTGTACAGTGTACTTGGGGTTTGCAGGGGTGCTGGGACCAGTGTCCCCACTCCCAGCCCCCAGGGCACCATCCCATGGGACAGGTAGCCACAGACAAGGGGGTCACATCCTCACCTCTGTGGGGTGGTGAAGTACTGGAAAAGGTTGCCCAGAGCAGCTGTGGCTGCCCCATCCCTGGAAATGTCCAAGGCCAGGCTGGACGGGGCTTGGAGCAACCTGGGCTAGTGGAAGGTGTCCCTGCCCATGGCAGGGCGTGGTATGGGATGAGTTTTAAGGTCCCTTCCAACCCAAAGCATTTTGGGATTCTCCTCTAAAGGGGTCCTGGGTCAATCAGGATGACCAGTGCTGTGAACAGGGACACCTAAGAGCACACACCCACTGCCTACAAAAGCTCATGGCAGTAAGTCCTGGGTGGGAATTGGACTGGAGCTGCTGCTCTGGGCAGAGCCAAGATCCCTGCAGGACATGGACACCTCCACTTCCAGCTGCTGCCTCCCAGGACAGAGTGAGCTTTGTGTGCACTGGGCTCTCAAGTTGTACTTAATGTGCTAAAATGACCTGACCTGCAAAGGGCCCAGGTTAAAATAAAGCTTAAATTGCAATAAGAACGTTGTTGCTGAGGATCCTTAAAGAACCCGCCTGTCCCCATCCTACTGGGAGACAGATGCTCATGGAAACTTGCCTGTGAAGCATTTCTCTCGGCCCTGGAAATCGTCCCACACCCCCTGGAGTCCCCAGTGATGGGAGGAGTGGGATGGTGCCAGAGGAGTGGTTCGGTGCCAGAGCCGCTGCTGTTCCCCGGGCACAGAGCCGACACCGTGCCTTGGGGGCTGAGATAATCCCAGGAAGGAAGAAACCGCTGTGTGCTCCTTCCAGGGGCTGATAACCCACCCTGGAGCTGCTGGCATGGCCTCTCTGGCTCCCTGTGAGCCAAGATCTCCACGGGCAGCCCAGCCAGCTGGGAAAAATGCCTCCCAGGACATGCAGGAGGGACCTCCTGCACACCAGCAGCTCTGCAAAGGAGGCTCCCAGGTGGAGGAGACGCTTTGCAGGCACAGCCTGACCAGTTCCCTGCTCCAGAGTGGAGGGACTGGGGCTCCTTCTTCTGCAGGCAGGGCCCAGGAGTTCCCCAGGCCCTGCAAACCCACCAGGCACTCAGGGATCCTGAGAGCATCAGTGATGTGTCCCTTCCAACTCTGCACTGTCTGTGATTCTGTGAGTCAGTGATGGGCTCTGTCCTTGCTCCAGGAGCAGATCCCAGCTCCCTCTCCTGTGGAAAATATGGACTTGTGCATGCTGAGAGACCAGATGTGAGTGGGGGGCATGTGGGAAGGGAGCCCACATAAAGAAAAGCATCCTCACAGGGTGCACTGGCCATAACCTGGGTGATAAGTGATTGATTAATAGAAATTAAAACAAAAATACAAAGGGAAAGCAAACCAGGCAGGGAAGGAACCAGTAGGATGCTGAACCTGCCAGGCTGCTGGGGCACCTCAAGGGCAGCAGGATCCAGACCTGAAGTCACTCTCTGTGGGTTCTGGGTAAGGTGAAGCCAAACAACCACAGGAGATCAGTTAATAAAAAAAAAAAAAAGAAACAGGGAGAATTTTCGAGGAGGAAACAACAGAGGTCTGGGATGTGGGCACAGCCACCATCCAGCAGAGCTTGGCTCAGCCTTCCCCCCTCACTGCTTCCCCAGCTGGGTGGCAGAGCACAGGAACTGAATCTCTCCTTTAATCTTGCATTCCTGAAATACCTTAAATACCCTGATCCTTCCCTCTGCTCTCCCCAGGAGAAAGGGAGAAGCCAGGAAAGACCTTGGAGAGCTGCTCCAGCCAAGGGCTGAGGCCTGAGGGCCACCAGGCAGGAGCTCCAGCAGTGCAGAAACTTAACACAAAGGTGCATCTCCTTCCACCCAGGGATGTCAAATCACTTCCAAAACATGAATTGGTACAAAAGGAAAAGAAGAAGCCCAGGAAGGGAACTGAGGGTTCAAACTGAGCCAGTATCCTCACTGGGAATATCTCCCATGAGTCCTGGGGGGCTGTGACTGCTTTGCTTCTCTCAAAGCTTTTGAAGAACCCTGCTGATAAAACAACTTGTACGTGGGGGGAAAGGGGAGATTTAAAAGTGGGGAAAGCTGGTAAAAAGAGATGAGTAGGAGGAAAAAAATGCCATTGTCTCTGGTGAGTGTGCAGCAGGAGGGGTGTCCAGCCCCAGGAGCTGTCTGCTCCTCTCTGACCTAATATCCAGAGAAATGTTTGCAAAGAATAATGAATTTGTCAAAGCCATCCTTGTTCCTGCACGTCAGCTTCTCCAGCTTCTTAAGGATTTGAAAATTTTCTCGAATTTCCCAGGAATTATTTTTTTCTCTAGTGGAAAAACACATGTCCATTGAATGGGGAATGTCCCAGCCCTGATTCTCCATTGTCCCAACCATTATTCACTTCGTAAAGGCTCTTTGTCTAAGCAGTGCTACCCATTTGCTTTATACCAGTGCAAGTGGGTGTAGGAGGAGCAGGGAATGAAGTTCTGTGAGCAATCAAGTCAAAATTCACGTTCAAAAATATATGGTCAGGAAAAATCCTGCCCTTCTCTCTCCGCTGAGTGTGAAAAACAAGGGTTTCATCATATTTAGCCAGTTTTTCACAAGTTCCCCTGAAAACATGTTACAAACCCACTGTCCCTCCCAGGAAAACTGGGGAAAAAAATCCCTTTTTGTTGTTCAGGGCTGCCAGGAGATCCCAGCAGACCTGAGGACAAGATGTTCATCTGAGGAATATGGTGTTGTTTGAGGTCCCTCTACTGTGCCTCAAGTGAGACCAAGAAGCTGCTGGAGCAGGGATTCCATATTCCATATTCCAGCATTGCACATATTCCATATTCCAGCCCTACACAAGCTGAACTGTCCTTTGGGGTGATTATGGGTCCCTGGGCTCCTTGGCCCATCCCAGCCTCCCTCCATGCCAGCGGGGAGGGCGGGGACGGCTCCAGACTGGGAGGCAGGGTCGGACGGGCTGGTGGGTGCTCTTAAATCAACTCCTCACTCCCCAGTGCAAACAATAATCCCAGTCACTGCTGGGAAAGGGATTCAACCACTCACTGTCAACTCTCTGCAGTGCCCTGGGCTGCCTTACCCCCTTCTCAATGGTGTTGGTTTGGCAGATGGTCCCCTCAGCAGCAGGGATGCTGTTGGTTATGCAGCGGTTGCTTTTACTCAGGCACCATAACTCACTGCAGACTTCCTGGAAAGAGAGAGATTTTGGGGGAGAGAGGCGGGGAGGGAGGAGGGAAGAGACAAAGAAACAAAACCAAGATCAGGATTTGCTTGTGCCAGGGGCTGCGAGGCTGGGGCAGCAGCACCTCAGTGTGCTTGGGAGGCACCAGCTGGGCTGGGACACAAGACATGAGTGTTCTCAGCTTGGTGGGAGCAGAGTGAGACCAAATCCTGCCCCAGGGGTACTGACTGCTCACTCCCTTCTCTGGACTAATCTTAAACACTTCTCCCAGGACTGGGAGTCTCTGGATGTGGAGGTTCTCTGAGCTCAGGCGCCAGAACCAACTCCCAAACCAGCCCAAACCTGCCCCACGTGGCACAGAGGGCACCTCTCCTTGGACACCCCAGGGAGGTCTGAGCTAATCCCACCATCTTGATGCCCTCCCCAGGGGAGACACCTAAAATCCACAGCTGAGTTTTCTGCCTGGTCGTATTCCTAATGAAATAACCAATGGAAAACCTGCTGCTTTGCAGGGAGCAGCTTACCATGATGTAGGTTATACCTGGAAGTGTTAAACAGGTTCACGCTGTCACTGAGGGAAACTGTCTGAAGGTGTAAAAGCAAAGCCCAGACAGCCACAGGGATGAAGAATATTCCCAGTTTTGGGTCTGTGCAGTGGTGGCTGAGCACAAGGCTCCATTGCCAGCACCTGCCCTGTTCCATACAGATCCAGATCTGCCTCTGCAGGAATGTGGGACTCCCTGGGAGCATCAGCACAGCACAACTGTCACCTCCCACTGCAGCTCACAGTGTGACCACCTCCACCATCTCCAGGCAGCCCAGCAGTCCCAAAGGGAACACTCCTCTGGAAGATTTAGAGCTGTTTTCAGAATAATCAAAATATTTCCAGATACTGAGTCAGCCCTTAAGTAGCTTCAGAACTGGGCACTTCTGCTCTCAGTCTCTGCTTGGTGCAGTTGGGTCCAATGAGTGACACTGGGCTGACAACTCCAGAGACCTTTCCAGGAGATTTCCTGAGCCACAGATCCTGAGCTTCAGCCCATCCTGACCTCTCAGAGCTCCAGCAAACACAAATCTTCCCTTGGCTGTTCCAGGACCCACTCAAAAGTTAGGTCTGTGTCAGAGACAGCTCAGTCAGAAAGCCCAGACCCTTTGGACCTGCTGCGTCACTCAACCAGCCAGGCTGGACTTCAACACCTGCAAACTGCAAAACTCCAAATCTGGTTTCCCGAGTTTCCTGCCCAGTCACCATCCTGCTCCTGTTCCTAACAAAAAAAAAAAAAAAAAAAAAAACTACGGAAAACTTGCAGCTTCTCAGGGAGCAGCTTGACGTGACTGAGGACATGACTTAGGTTACAGATGAAAGTATTAAACAGGTTCACAATGTCAATGAAGGAAACTCTGGAGGTGTGAGAGCAGAACCTGAACTGCCACAGCTGCTGGTAATGCACTCCCAGCACTGTCACAGAATCATGGAATCATAAAGGTTGGAAACACCTCTCAGATCATTAAGTCCAACCATTCCCTCAGCACTGCCATGGTCACCACTAACCCCTGTCCCCAAGTGCCACATCCACACATTGTCTGAACACTTCCAGGGGTGGTGACTCCACCACTGCCCTGGGCAGCTGTGCCAGTGCCTGACCACCCTTTCCATTGAGAAATATTCCCTGACATCCAATCTAAACCCCCCCGGCACAGCTTGAGGCTGTTCCCTCTCCTCCCGTCCCTTGTTTCCTGGGAACAAAGCCCGACGCCCCCCGGCTCCCCCCTCCTGTCAGGGAGCTGCAGCGAAGGTCCCCCCTGAGCCTCCTTTTCTCCAGGCTGAGCCCCTCCATGCCCCTCAGCTGCTCCTGCTGCTCCAGACCCTTCCCAGCTCCGTTCCCTTCCCTGGACACGCTCCAGCCCGTCCATGTCCTTCTTGTTGTGAGGGGCCCAGAACTGGACACAGGATTTGAGGTGTGGCTGTCAAGGAATAGCAGAGTGCCACAGGGTGACCCTTCTCTCTGTCACCAAGGGCTTCCGCGTGACTTTCCAGCTTCAATCACAGAATCATAGAATGGTCTGGGTTGGAAGTGACCTTAAAGATCCAAAAGTGACCTTAAAGTTCCAAACCCCTGCCGTGGCAGGGACACCTTTCACTAGCCCAGGGTGCTCAATGCCTCATCCATCCTGCCTTGAACCAGTGACATCTGCTCTCTCTGTGCTCATTATTCCCATTAATCACCCACTCTCTCTGGCATGGAGGAGGAAGGGAGGTTGCCATCCCTTTGGAGATTGTTTATGTGGGCACAGCATGGGTGGACTTACACATTTACCCGGATTTACCCGAGCCCTTGTGCCCTTTGGGTTTGTCCCAAGCCACACTCATGACAGGCTGGGTCATCACAAGGACATCTCGTGCTTTTGTGATCCTCGTGTACACACAGGAAGTGTCCAGCCCAGTCAAAACATCAGCTGGGAAACAGGCATGTAAACATGGCTGTGGCTCAGCTCAGGAGGGCCACAGACCCCAGCTGGTGTCACCTGACCTCAGATACCATGACCATGTTATTTGGACCCAGGCTTTTCCTGCTGCATCTGCCCCATATCCAATAGGCTTTGGGCCTGGGAGAGCCAAACTTTGCCCTTTGCTCACCAGGATGAGCTGGTGAGACCACCAGGAGCTGGTTTAGTGTTTAACCGTAAGGAGATGAACGTTCAAAGTGATGACCTGGTTCACCTCAATGGCAGAGCTGGGCTTGTGCTTACACAGTTTTAAGAGAAGCTAAAGCCTGGACTGATAAGTTTCCTCCTTCACAGCTTTCCAGGGCTTGGGCTGGGGTGGGTGCACATGGAATCGTGGAATCATTAAGGCTGGAAAAGACCTCAAAGGCCTAACCTGTGACTGATCACCACCTTGCCTAGAGCAGAGCACTGAGTGCCACATCACTGAAGTCCTCCAAGGACTCAACCAGACTCCACCACCTCCCTGAGCAGTCCCTTGCAATGCCTAATAACCCTTTCCATGAAAAAATATGTGTCTATTAGACCACACTGCTGCCTGTGCATCCCACTGCATTCCCTAGAGGAACATGGATGTGTTAAGGAGCTCAATCGGCCCTTCAGCACAGACTCTTCTCCTCATCATTCTGCTCAGACAGTTGCCAGCCTTCAGTAGCGTAAAAACAAAAAAACATTAGGCTGAGATCCAAGAAGACTCCCTTCTCCTGGAACACCCTTTCCTTTCAGTGGTTTCCTGGGTCCAAAGACCAGGGGCTGGCAGGGGAGGCTTAGGTGTGCAGCTGTACCTACAACTGGACCTACAAATGTACCTGCACCATATTGCTCCACCTCAGTTGGAAGAAAGATGGTTCTCCTCCTAAGTTTGTGGGAGCACATGGAGCAGCACAATGACTTCCAGCAAGGACTACGGAAAATATGTCTGTGTACAAGGAGTCTGGATGAGGAGAACACAGCTGGGGACCAGCAGCAGCCAAGGCATCAGGCAGAGGCGAGACACCTCTTCCCATGGGATTAATCTGACCAAAACTGAGCTGGGCTCAACCTTTGTGGATGGGAAACCACCACTGTTCTCTCAGAGGGAAGCAAGTCAACGAGCTCACGGAGAACACGCCAGCGCTCTTTGTTTGAAGCAGGGTAGCGAAGTGATGGGGCTGCAGAGGGACAGCCCCACACCCCTTTGTCCTTGTCCCCCCATCCTCCACCCCCTGGGAACCGATAGTAAAGCAGGAAGGCTCTCTACCCCGTATTTACACTGGCGAGATTTAACTCCGTACTGGAAGCGGCACTGCTCGTCTGCATCGTAGGCCTGGCCCGGAGCCACCGTGGGGTAGACAAAGTCTTGCTTGGGAGGAGCGTTGTTCAGGCACAGTCCCATCCCAGAGCTGGAAACGAGAGAGGAGAATCGGAGCTGACCCACAGGGATCATCCAGTCAAATCCTGGCCCTGCCCAGCACACCCCAACAATCCTCCCCATCCCTCAAAGCGTTGTCCAAACGCTCCTGGAGCTCTGGCAGCCTTGGGGCCGTGCCCACGGCCCTGGGGAGCCTGGTCAGTGCCAACCACCCTCTGGGGGAAGAACCTTTCCCTGAGATCCATCCCAGCTCCCCTGGCACAGCTCCAGCCGTTCAGCCCCTGGCTGTCCCTGTGGGTTCTGGGGCCAGCAGGGCAGCTCTGTGCCCAGGGCCCTCACGTGGGCAGCGGGTAGGCGGAGGGGGCTGCCCTCTGCTCAGCTGAGAGCCCCAGCTCAGAGCAACTGGAGATGCCCCTGTGCTCCAAGCCCGACCCTCTGCTCACCAGAGCTTTTTAGGAGCATCCAAATTTTGCAAGGAGCACACCTTTCCCTCCCCCTTCCTCGCTGTTCTCTGAGCTCTCCCTAAATCAAGGCCCCTGTCACCACCCCCCAGCCCCAAATCCTGGGGTCTTGCCCACACCATGTCCTGCTGGAGGCTCCCTGGAGTGGCCAGCACAGACCTCAGAGGGACCCAACATGAACTCGTCCTCCTCCAGCCCTGCTGGGCCTCGGGTCACCCGAGGACAGGGCAGCCTTTCCCAGCCTGTCCGTGCCTCGTGCGTGGCTGTGGGGAATGTCCAGGGGTCACTGAGGGGGACAGGGTTTGCTGTGGCCAAACATCAGCTGCCAGATGTGGGCTCTGGGGACAAGCCACGAGGTTTGGCCAAGCTCTGCAGGACAGTGGGGCAGGTGAAGCCCCTTAGAAGGAGAATTTATTGCTCCTCTCCATGTGTTCCAACTGCAGCATCACTGGCTGAAGTCTGGTATTCAGACTCCCTGGGGGCTTCCCTCCACTCTGACCCCACACACACGTGCTTCTTCCAGTCATCACTCAAATCCTCTCCAGTCCTTTTATTACGCAGTGCCTGTGTCCTACTAAAATCCTCACCCAAGCTGATCCTGACTGGTGGTTTTGTGACAGAAACCTGGGAGCTGCTTGAACCCTGGATGAGAAGCTCTTTCAGGCTGCAGAGATGTGACTTAGGCATGGTGATAATATTGAAATTTGCTCCTTAGGAGCCTAAATCACAGAATCATAGAAAGGTTTGGGTTGGGAGGGACCTTAAAACTTGGCAGGGACACCTTCCACTATCCCAGGTTGCTCCAAGCCCCGTCCAGCCTGGCCTTGGACACTTCCAGGGGTCCAGGGGCAGCCACAGCTTCTCTGGGCAACCTGTGCCAGGGCCTCCCCACCCTCACAGGGAAGAACTTCCTGCTAATATCTAATCTAAACCTACTTTCTTTTAGTTTGAATCTATCCCCCCTTGTCCTGTCCCTTCTTCTGAATCCTGAAGTTCCTTTGAAAAAAAAACACCAAAAATGATTCTCCTACTTTGTTTTTTCCAACTGGAAACTCTCCTCCTCAGTGCCTGGAGATGTCTGCACCCTGCACAGCCAGTCCTGACTCCAGAACCTCCTTCCCCACCACACCAACCCTTCCCTGCAATCCCTGGCTGAACTTTAGAACCATCCAAATGCCTCCAGAAGCTATTGATCTATTTGTGGGTGTGGGGAACCTAAATAAAGGTCATAATAGGGGGCAGAGCTTCAGCAGGTAAGAAAAACATGGGAAAGTCTAAAGGAAGGAAGGAAAGCACGTGCCTCTTGGGGTAGGATGAGGTGCTGGGAGACAAGACAGAATGGCTGGGTGCTTTGGGGGCTTTTCTTGGGCTTTGCCCCCTCCACAGGTGACTGTGGGAGGTTGGAGGCGTGTGGTGGCTGCGAGGTGGGAGGAAGGGCAGGGTGAGGTGGGTTCCTTACTCCAGGAAGCTGGTGATGTAATCCCTGCTGCACGTGGACCACACGAACGGGTTGGTCTTCATGGTGATGTGAGCAGCCATGAGCTTGGCAGTCTCCTGCCCTCGGGAGCCACAGCTGTTGCCAACCCCGTCATGGTTCATGCCAAACCTGGAAAGCACCACCAAGGCAGAGAGCAGTGATCAGCTGCGTTTTCCACACATCTGGGTCATCCACAGGAAGGGGTTTCAGCAGGAAAAACCCAAGGGGGGCTCTTCTGTGTGCCAGCTGCTCCCAGGGCCTGTCCTGGCACGGTACTCACGTGTGGCCGATCTCGTGGGCGATGGTGAAGGCCGTGGCCAGGCCGATGTCCTCGTTGATGCTGCAGCTTCGCTCCCGCTCGCACATCCCGCCCACAGGGGCCAGGCCTGGGGAAGGCAGACAGGGCTGTCACACAGAGCCACACAGAGCATCTGCAGGGGACAGGGGGGGACTCTGGGGGCTGGCCGATGTGCTGCACACTCACTAACACCCAGCACAGCCTGCTGGCAGTGGCCAGTTCCTTCCCACTGGGCTTTGGGAGGGACTCGTGGCTCTTACGGGCTGTGGGCATGTGGTGGCTCAGCACTGTCAGCCAAATTAACACTGACAGGTTCAGAAATGCTGAGAATGGGTCAAAATCCTCTGAATTTCATATCCAAACCCCGAGCTGTGCAGAGGGGGAAGCAGCCCTTGTCTAAACACTGGTGGGGGAACCTGGGAATGGCTGCACCAGCACTTGGGAATCCAAACTCGGGCAGGGCAGCCTGGGCAGAGTAAGACAAGATCCAACCTTGGTTCTGGCTGACACCCACCATGATCAGGAATCCAGCCTGACTCAGTCTGGAGGGCTGGATCATCAGAACTCCCCCCTCAATAGTGGAATAGTGGATTAGTGGAATTCCCCTGAATAGTGGAAGCAGATTCTCCCAACCCTCTGCCCATGGACCAGCACAGGCTGTGCCCTCTCCACTGGGCTAGGAAAGGGTCTGACTCTGCTCACGGGATGAACTGAGCCATCAGAGCACCTCCAGCCTCACCTCCCTCCCAGGCTCCTCATCTGCAGTCGCATCAGGTCAGAGATCCACCAACTTTTCCCTTCTCACTGCAGTGATTCAGAGCAGTAATCCCTCCCTGACTGCACAGTCTAGACCAGGGCAAGACAAATTAGGAGCTGCAGCCAGAGAAAGCTGCAGGGTCTGTCTGTGTCTCGCCGTTTCAATAAAGAACTCCCTTTATAGTCATCACAAAAAAGGCTTATTTCTCTCTGCTAAGCCAGGAATACTCCACTAGGCCATGGACCAGCCCTAGATGTGAGTGGTTCTTAATCATCAGGCTGGACCTGACCCAGGGATATAACAGAGAAGTGTTCCAGAGCCCATCAGTCCTCTGGGTTGCTGTTTTTAGTGTTTACAGAAGTGAGGAGGCCGGAAACCACTGGGCTGTTCCTGGCTCTGCTGCTGGTCCTCGTGGTAGTGTTGGGCAAGTGCTGCCCCTCAGCCCGTTCCCTGGGAAAGGGGGTGGCACAGCCCCCTCTCACCATGCCCCCGAAGTTCTCTGTGCTGGTGAGAAGTGCTGCTGAAGGGGTGGCAAAATCCTACCTACCCAGGGTGCCACAGGGTTTGTTCTTGTAGATGCAAATGTCATATCTGCAAAGAAGAGGAGGCAGAGTTAAAGATGCTTCCAATTTAGGTGCCTCCAAAACAGCACATCCCCATTTTACCCATGTGGTCACACCCAAACCACTTCAAACCAGCCCGTGGCTCATGGAACACTTCTGGGATGGAAAGTACCAGTGGCAGCAGGTAAGATGCCTCTGGTCTGTGTTGTCCAACACTCACTTTCCCCAGGCTGAGGTTCACTGTGGGTTCTTAATGACATCTCCTGTCCTTTAACTCTGGGCAGTGCTGAGCTGGGGCAGAGGTTTCGTTTGGATGAAATGTGGTGGTAGGACACGTCCAGAGAGGGGAATGGGGCTGGGGAAGGGGCTGGAGCAGCAGGAGCAGCTGAGGGAGCTGGGGGGGCTCAGCCTGGAGAAAAGGAGGCTCAGGGGGGACCTTCTGGCTCTGCAACTCCCTGACAAGGAGGGGGGAGTGGGGGGGTCATGCTCTGCTCCCAGGGAACAGGACAAGAGGAAATGGCCTCCAGGGAAGATTTAGATCAGATATTAGGAAAAATTGCTTCATGGGAAGGGTGGTCAGGCACTGGCACAGCTGCCCAGGGCAGTGGTGGAGTCACCACCCCTGGAATTGCCCAAGAAACCAGCAGACGTGGCACTTCATGATATGGTTTCATGGGCATGGGAGGGTTCGGTCAAAGGTTGGATTTCATGATCTTGGAGGTCTTTTCCAACCTTAAATGATCCTATAAATAGGCAGGGACAATGCTAATGCAGACTTAGAGCTCTTTGGCTTTGGGTGGGAGGTCCAGCTCTGCTCCCTGTGCTTCCCTCCTGGAAGGCCTCAGGCACAGGGATGTGCCCCAGCAGGGCAGGGTGGGAGAGGAGAGGGGCAGTTTCTGGTCTGGAAAATCAGGTTCCTTGCAGTAAATTGCATCAATCAAATAGAGAATCCCAGAAAGGTTTGGGTTGGAAGTGACCTTAAAGCTCATCTCATTCCAGCCCCTGCCATGGGCAGGGACACCTTCCACAAGCCCAGGTTGCTCCAAGACCAGTCCAACCTGGCCTTGGACACTGCCAGAGTTGTAATTCTGCATTTTTTTTCTTAAAAACTACGGAAAAGATTTCAGTTTGAAAACATGTTCCATTTCAAAACCCACTGTGGTTACACGAAAACACTCAAGTGGGTTTTTTATATATATTTTTTTTTTCAGTTTAGTTCTTTACTGAGAATTTTCCAAACAAATTCAATAAGGGTTGATTCAAGGTGACTCTTCCCTCTGTTCCTGGCCTCCACTTCCAGCCATTGCCTCAAGGAACCCACTGTTAGCACATCATTAGCTGGATAAGAGGGAAGAGCTTAAAACAAGGAGGGCAAAAATCTCCTTACAAATGGAAATGCAGCACTTTCACAATAGGATGTGGTGGCAAAAGAGACCAGTTTGGGGTTAGACAGTGAATATTATCATTTAGTTGCAGAGGCAAACCACATGCCTTCCCTGCCTCTGTTCCAACACCTTCTCCAGAAAGACAGACATTCTAGACTCGGTTTAGTAAAACCAGGGCTGAAAGGGGCTGGGTTAATGCTGAGATCTGAGCAGGGTGGGCAGGAGGGCGGGACAAGGTGGGACACCGAGGGTGCTGAGAGGATGACAGGGACAGTGGAAGGAACGTTGGAGCATCTGGAAGGACAGAGGATGCTGAAGGGAGAGCTGGAAGGATGGAGGGGACAAAGGGCACCAAGTGGCCTCTCAGAGGTGCTGCTGCTGTGTCCAGGCCTGTGTGTCCAGTGCCCACACGAACCCTGCTTGGGCAGAGAGGAAACATCCTGGAAAGGCCAAAAGTGAACCCAAGGGTTGTTTGTGCCAGTGTGGGTTTGGGGACATTCCCGTGGTGTTGGGACCATCAGACACTGCTCACCCCAGTGACCCCAAGGGATGAGAGTGGGAACTGAGCAAGTGCCAGCCCATGATGGGTTAATGTGACACATTCCTGGGGATGCTCCTGTCCCTTTGGCTCTCTGGAAGTGTCCAAACCTCTCACCCCCAGCAGTGAAAAACATTTGTTGCTCTGTTTTGAGCAAATACCATTAAGGGAGGCCCCAGTCTGACACATCCCTGCAAGAGAAAAAAGCCCAGAAGCTCAGCAAGATGTTATCAGAGACTGGGAATTTATTAGGGATGTGCCTGTGCTGCCCCAGCCCAGCCACTCACTCCGGGTTGGCTCAAACATCTGGTGGGAGGATTAAAAACTCAGAGCTGGCATTTGCATCCCACCTGTGATGGGAGGGGAGGAAAAAGTGGAGCTGCAGCCCCCGGAGAGGGAAAATCTGTGGCCCAGGGGCCCTTTTCTTGCTCCTCTGCTGATGCTTGCAGCTCTCATCCCACGAGCTCCCCAGGAGGGATGTTCCAGGCTCCCACTGCCACCGGGAGCTGGAGCAGGAGAGCAGCACGTGGACAAGGAAAGCAGCTCCCACTTGGAGGCTCCCCTCTCCAGCACTCAAATTTCATGACTTTGTTCCACTCCAAAAGAGAGGGGGAAAAAAGGCACAACCAAACTTTGGGCTTGCCTTTGGCCTCTCCCCAGGATGTTTCCCCTCTGCCCAAGCAGGGTTTGTGTGGGCACTGGACAGTCCTGGACACAGCAGCAACACCTCCAAGAGCAGCCTCTCAGTGCCCTTTTCCCCTCCATCTTTCCAGCTCTCCCTTCAGCATCTTGTCCTTCAGATGCTCTGCTGTTCCTTCCACTGTCCCTGTCATCATCTCTTCAGCTTCCCTCCTTCTGACCACCCGTCCATCCATCCTTCCAGCTGTCCCTCCTGCCATCCTCCACTGCTCCAGGCTCAAGCCCCCATCTGTCCTGACGGGGGTTATTTGTTCTTCACATGTCCTTCACCACATGAAGGTTCAGACCCTCTTTTGCAGCTCTAAAGGTCTAATCCAGCACCCAAGTCGTGTTGCTGTTCCAGGAGCACAGGGACACAGGCAGGAGTCCTGAGGGAGTTGGGATGAAGTTACTACTCCGAGGGTGTCCACTGAGGAGAGAGTTCAGCCCTACATGTAGTCACCTAAAATGAGATGAGCCAAATCCTGCACTGGCTAGAGCACTGTCACTGTCACAGTGCTCAGGTCCCACTTGGATCCTCTTCATCCTGCCCAGGCAGACAGGGCTCTGCAGGATGCCCAGTGCTCCACAAATCCAGGGTGGGCTCTGGTGGTACCCAACAGCCCCATGCCACTGCCTTCTGATGCACAAATGCCCGTGGCTGCAAACTAAGCTCCTTGAGAGCCCAACAGAGACTGAGGAAAGGTGCTGGAGGATGAGAACTAACTGAAGTGGAAGATGTGAACTGCAATAATCTGCATCCCTGTGAGGGAATTAGCACATGGCCAGACTGAGGGACAGCCACTGCCAGGCTGTTCGTAGGGGCTGGAAGCCTTGGATGATCCCTTTGGACAGAGGCAGAGGACAGACAGATGCACAGAGGACAGACATGCACAGAGGACAGACAGACGCACAGAGGACAGACAGATGCACAGAGGGCAGCCCCAGAGAGGACAGCACGAAGGACACCCCTGCTGGCTGTGGGCTTGGGCTCAGCCTCACCTGGTGATCAGCACTGCGGTGTCGTGGTTGGCTATGCCATTCTCAGGGATGGCATTCCCGTTGCCATTCCTGTTCACTATGGATTTCTGCCACTTGCAGAAGCTGTCCAGGGATTTCCCGGCATGGTGGTTGATCTCCAGTGTGGGCTGGAATGGAAGCAACATGACAGTGTGTTTCCTGATGTGAAGGCACTGCCTATTCCACGCCAGCAGAGCACTGACACCAGTCCAGATGCCCTCACTTTTCACGGAAAGCAAGAAAAATGTGACTTCGGGAGGACTAAAGCTACTTAAACTTCCCTAAAGTCACCTTATCATAGAAAAAATCCTCAGAGTCCCTGAGGTCTCCTCAGCCCACGGCCTGAACCCAGTCCCCTGGTGCCTTTAGGAGGATGTAGAGCAGCCAACAGACTGCACAGGGGGGATTTCCTGGGGGTGAAATCCAAGGGGAACACACAGACCCACAAAGGAAGTGCGGACATGTGATGGAAACGGCCCAGCAAAGCCCAGCTTACCTGATCCTCGGTGAGGAGAATCAGCCTGGTCACCAGGATATTGACAATATTGCCCAGACTCGAGTCCTGGAAAAGTTTGGCAACCTGACCTCCAAGAAACAAGAAAAGAGGAGTCTTAAAAATGAGCTCTCTGGTGCTGGAATCGGGGGGTGAGCCCTGATTTGGGCCCTGTGGGTGGAATCAGGGCTGTGGGATCTGAACACAAACTCCCCTAACTTTGGTAGTTAGGGGAAAGCCTAAATTCCCACAGGTTCCACCACCAGGCTTGAAAAAAAAAAGAAGGGAGAGACCTTGGTGTCTCCGGGGGACACTCAGCAGGGAAGATGATCCCCCAGCTGAAGTTCAGGTGGGGAAGCCCCATGATCCTGGAATTGCTCAGCCCTAGGGATGAAGCTCTGCCGAGGGAAGGGCACAGCATCTCTCAGAAATCTGCCACCACACGGTTGATGTTTCACAGCAGATGAAACAGTTCGAGCCGCTATTGTTTTAAAATCTGGCGTCTGCTTTAGAAATGCAAACAGAGCGAGCCATGAAAGGAGATCCTGGGGAGGACAGGACAAAGGGCCATCACAGAGGGGCTTTCAGAGGATTGATGGATAACTTCCAAGCCCATCTCACCTCACAGGAGGATTCAGCGTGGCCAATTGAGGCTGTTGCTGCAGCCAGCCTGGTATCCTGCCGCCAGCAATGACCCAAGCCCAGGGGCACGGGCGGTGGGGTGTGGAAGAAGGAGGGTGTTTCTGCCGACCCCTCAAGCTGCTCAGCCCCCAGGCGTGAGAGCTCACTGTCCTTATGCTTTCCCATGTGTTTCTCAGTTTGCCTGGCCCTATTTGCAATGCTAATTTGAGAGGAGAGATGCTGTTCAAAGAAAGGCCTTTGTTCTGCCAGCCCAGATCTGGCCTGTGGTGAGCTCAGACAGGCCAGAGTTTACCTCTCCTGCGGTGCCTCTCCTTTACAATAGAGTCCCTGCAGGCTCTGGGGTACCACTGCTCATCTGCAGCAGCAGCATGTCAGGATTTTTGACCCAAAAGTGTTGCTCTGAGCACGGGGAGAAGCCACTGCCCTCCTGGAACAGATCTGATTCCCCCACTGTGTTCCCACCCCACTTTTCTTGCAGGAAAAACACACAGCACCCCTCTGCAAAGCCCGGACATTGGGGGTGATGAGCAGGAGTCATTCTTGGGTGTGTGTCTGAGCCCCCTCCCAGGTTCCTGGTGTGGTTATAACACTTACAATATTCATGATGGCCAGGATGTACTGCTCTATGTCCCTCCTGCCGTGGTACCCCACCATCATCTTGTCAGCCACCACCAGGGTCTCCACGTAGCGCTCGGTGCTCACGGATCTCTTGAGGGGCAGCTGCCCCCGCTGGCTGTGGTTGCCCGATGGCTTCAGAGGGGAGGGTTTCAGTGTCCTCAGCCACCAGTGCCTCCCCTTCCAGGGCTTCTCATCTGAGGAGGGAAAGAGATGTTCCTGTTGCCCTCCAGCTGCAACTCGGCAGCTCACAGAGGTCTGGGGTATGCAGCATGAGTGGAAAGGAAAGGCCATTTTGGGGCTCTTTATGTGGACCCAGCAAATGCCCCACTGCAGCCCAGGGCTGGCCCCGGGCTCCTGCCAGCCCTGCCGGCATCCCACGTGCCCTCCTGCCTCTTCCTGCCTCCTCCTGCCTTCTCCTGCCCCCTTCTGCCTCCTCCTCCTTGGTCCTGCCTCCTCCTGCCCCCTCCTGCTCCCAGGGGGTGTGTGCCCCTCCCACGACATCCCCACACGCTTCCATGTGCCCAGTCCTGCCCTCACCTCTGTCCAGACATAACCTGAAAATAAAGCCATTGCAGATCATTTCCTCATTCCTTTTCCTGCCAGGAATTTAGGATTTGGCTTTTCCTCCACAGAAATGGCTGCAGCCTCCAAAGCAGCAGCAGCAGCAGGTTTGTAGGACTTTGCTTCAGGTTTCAAGTGATGCTCACCCGACCCTAGGGGGGTTCCAGTAGGGTCATAAGCTCCAATCCCTCAGCCTGGGGACCACCACAGGGCAGAAAAGCTGACTGAGAGACCACAGCCACCCTCTCCACCCAGGAGAGCCAGCAGATCCCCCTCCTCTGCTCTGATGCTGGATCATCAAACATCCATCAGACTGGGAAGATGGGCACATCACAGGCAGCCCCATCACCAGCTCCAGCTGCTCTGGCTCATCCCAGGAGCTCATGGGGGTGCTCGGGTGTGTTGGGCAGGTGAGGACAGGTCCAGCCTGGGTGGCTTTGCTGGGGTCAGTTGCACTGTAGTTGTTCTGAACTGTGTTTGCCCCGTGGCTCCCACTGCACGGACTTTGCTTTCCAAGAAGCTGAATGTTTTTTTTTCTGGAAGCTGGAGAATGTGGCACCGAGTCAGCAGAAGGGGAGTCTGCTGGCACTTTGTCCCAGCTTTGGGAGCTGGGATAGGAGAAGCTGGGCCAGGAAAGCACAGAGTGTCTCCAGAGGTGCTGGTGGGTCTGGGGACACCCAGAGCCTGCCCAGAGCAGGGTGGGCTCTCCAGGTGTCCCACCCCTTCCAGCAGTGACCCCTCATCTGCTTAAGTGTCACCACCAGGCAGTGAATGAACACCCTGAAGTGACCCTGAAGCAGCAGGGGACAGCTCTGCTCTGCCCCCACAGACTGATCCACAGGAAGCCATCCAGCCCCTTGGCAGGGATGGCATCTCCTCCCATCCTTATGGAGCCAGGGGACCTCTGCAAACTGAGGGAGAGGCATCCTGTGTGCCTGCAACATTTTGGGTAGATGGAGTCTATTCCCAAGGGCCAGGGATTTCAGCCACACTCTGGGATGAGAAGGACAATTGTGGAGAGGCCAGGACAGACCTGTGAGAGTCCTTTTGGGAGTCAAAGGTTTGCAAGTGTAGAAATGGGGTAGAAGTGCAGCTACCATGCCCTGTAAACATCCCTTGTGACCAACCAGGTCCCACATCCCACCCCCAAGGCATCTTTCCACCTGGTCTCCAACAGCAGCAGAGTTATCTCAGCATGGATACAACCTGCAGTGGCTAAAACCCAAAGACAATTCTCTGCTGTGCATGTGTAAGCTGGGATTTCTCAATACATGGTAAATTGTTGAAATCTGGGAGGATTTTTCTTAAGAAAAATAAGAGGTGGATTTTTTCTCTTCTATCCCATGATCTATTTACACATTTAAAAGCTGTGCTGCGAAGAGGAGAGTACAAGACCTTTCCAAAGACCAGGCCACCAGAAGTGCTCAACACGGGTCAAAGTAAACACAGAAATCTTTCCTGAATGCAGATAAATTTGGTTCTTTGACAACTAGAGCAGTGTGGACCTTCAAAGCCTGGTCTGGCTGGACTTTCCCAGCCTTTTTTGGGATGGATTGAGGGGGGTGTTGGTGGGAACAGGTACCTAGCACTCCACAAGCTGCGTCCATGTGGGGGTACTGGAGAGATGATCTCTTGTACACGACGTGGGGGCTGCCCTTGCCCTCTCCCCCCGTGCTGACGTTGGCTCCAGGGCTCAGGGGTTCAATGAAATATTCCTCCTCATCTGCCACGATCACCCCGTGCTGCAGAAAGAAAGACAGAGAGGGAAGGTAATGAAAGAGTTGGAGAGAGAACTGGGGGTTGGATTGATGGCTACTCATAACGAGCTTTCTGTTAATCAACTCCATAATTTCTGGAGACCAACAAATACTTTGGAGGATGAGAAGGAATCCTTCATTTACACACAGACTCTGAACTACATGAACATACAGAGCAGACAAAACCCAGCCAGATGGTCCTGGATGCCTTGGGACATCTGTGTTCACTAAAGTCCTCTGGAAATCACAGCCTTTCCTTACAAAATTATGAATGAGTTGTTTCCTATTCCACCCACTCAGTCTCACTGAGAGCTGCCTGTGGGATCCTAAATACCATACCTTGAAACTGCAGCACAGCTCAGCAGTGAGATCTGCCTCCTGCGCTTTCATCTGCACCTGAGAACCTTCCAGAGCAGCTCAGGACCACTCCCACCAGCTGGGAACTGGGGCACAGAGCTGCAGAGAAGTGTGACTACTCAGAGGCTTTTGAGGAACACACCAAATCTTTAAAATCGGACGTTTGATTAAGCAGGGAGGCAACGAGCAGGAGCCACAACCCTCCTCTGCAGCCTGGAACCTGGGTTGCTCCCTCTAGGTACCACCTTGTGCACCTCAGACTGGCCACCTCAGTCAGATGATCTTGTTTCTGCTCCCGTATTTATCTGGGTTTTTTTATCCTTTGACTGACTGGATCTCAGCTGTGAGCCCAGACTTTGCCCTCTGTGAGTGGAGCCGCTGGTGAGACAGTGATGACCAGGCAGGAGCAGATCCCAGTGGGGTGAGCAGCCAAACCCACCAGGTGCTTGCAAGATCTCTCCTCTGCAGCCAGTCCCATCCTCACAGCAAGATTTCCCTTTACCTGAAAGGTCTGAGCAACCAAAAAAGTTTCTGGGATTACAGCATGAGCTCTATCCCTGTAACAGCTCCCGAATCTCCCAGTAACTCCAAGGAAGGTGGTTGTGCCACCAGCTGAACTTCGCCACCAAGCAGCCAAGGCACAGAAATACACCTGGCACGGCTCAGGCATGATCCCAAAAGTCCAAGACCCACATTACCTGGCTGTCCTCCCACTCCCTGTGTGCAAGCAGAGGTGGAGAGTGGTCACCCCTGTGTGCAGAGACACCCCTGCCCTGCCACCAGCTCAGCACTGGTGCTGTCCTTTGGATGTCACAGCACTTTGGATATCACAGAACCTTAAAGTCTCCCTCTATGCCCAGGGAACAGGAACCCTGCTCTGCCAGGACTGGAATGGCCTCACCTGCAACACTGGGGCAGTTTGGAGGGGACACAATATAAGAAAGATCTGAAGCCATTGGAGAGTGTCCAAAGGAGGGACACAGAGATGGGGAAGGGCCTTGATTTGAAGGCGTGTGAGGACACTGAGGGCACTTGGTGTGTTCAGCTGGAGGAGACTGAGGGGGAACCTCACTGCACTTACAACTTCCTGGGCAGGGGCAGAGGAGGGGCTGGACTGAGCTCTGCTCTTGGGGAGGGACCAGGGACAGGACCCAGGGAATGGCCTGGAGTTGTGTCAGGGCAGGGTCAGGTTGGATCTCAGGAAAAGGTTCTTCTCCCAGAGGGTGGTTGGCACTGACCAGGCTCCCCAGGGCAGTGGGCACGGCCCCAAGGCTGCCAGAGCTCCAGGAGCGTTTGGATGATCCTCTGGGGCACAGGGTGGGATTATTGGGGTGTCCTGGGCAGGGCCAGGAATTGGACTGGATGATCCCTGTAGGTCCCTTCCAGCTCAGCAGATTCCGTGTTTCTGTGACGGGGAGAGGGGAAGTCGGTGTCTGTAAAACCCCTTGAGGCCCTTGAATGGAAGGTCCCACCTGTGTAACAGCACCCTGGGGGGTGTTCCTGGGGGGAGCCTCTCCAGGGTGGACCCTCCCACCCCAGCCGGGCTCTCCCCCTCTCCCTCCCTCCCGCAGAGCTCAATCAGGGCAGTGTCTGCGCCTTGAAGTCCCCAAACCACGAGTGCCGGGGGATTTCCTCCTGCCCCACGCTCTGTTGCTCTTGGCTGGGCTCCACCTTCTCAAACACAAGCGAGGTACTGTGAGGTTACCCTGGCCAGGAAAGCCGAGTGCCGGCCGGCAGAGCCAGCTGGCTGCCGGCTCCGAGGGCCGGGGAGGAGGAGGAGGTCACCGCCGGCCTGGGGCAGAGCACCAAGGGGGAAGAGCAATTCCTGCCCCAAACCCACGGCCTGCTGGAAAAGGGATGTTCTGACTCAAACCTGGAGCCTCAAAGCACCACCTCCCGCCACGAAGCTTGGATGTCACGGGAGTGTGACCCCAAGGACCGAGCTCTGAGGTCCAGGCGCTGGATGTGACACGGGCCTGGGGAAAGGGGCGGGGGAGAAGTCCCCGGGGAGATCCCTGTGGTTTGTGGGGGAGCTAAACTGGATATCCTGTCCGTGATTCAGCCAGGTCATCTGCAGAGCAAGGATGGTTTGTGCTCTCAGTTATAACCACAGTTCAGAAAAGCCCAACCTCACACCGGGATTCAGCTCTTCCAGCTCCTCATATAGACACAGGAGCTGTTTGCCTCAGCAGGGCCATCTCTGCATTCATCCAAAATTTGTGTCCATGCTGGGCCCAGCAGGGGTTCCTCAGGTGAAAACACAATTTCAGCACCCACAGGGAAGTTGTGGCTGCCCCATACTTGGAAGTGTCCAAGGCCAGGTTGGAGCAACCTGGGCTAGTGGAAGGTGTCCTGCCCATGGCAGGGGGTGGCACTGGATGGGCTTTAAGGTCCCTTCCAGATCAAACCATTCTGAGATTCTGTGGTCAAAAGTAACCCCAAACAAGTTCTGTCTGTGTAGGGACAAAATTCGTTCTGACTTTGTTTGATGTCAAAATCATAAGGGTTGTCGAGAAAATATAAATATATGTGCATAGTAAAGATACTCTGGGGAAGAATAACATTTTATATGTTTATGGATAAGGAAGCAAAGCCTCAGTGCCTTTGAGAACACCAGGAAATTGTCTGGGCCTTGAGCAGAGATCCCATGTCTAAACAATGGGAATCAAGGGACAGGACACGAGGGAATGGCTGGAGCTGTGCCAGGGGGGCTGGGATGGATCTCAGGGAAAGGTTCTTCCCCCATGTCATGACACCCCAGAGGGTGGTTGGCACTGACCAGGCTCCCCAGGGCAGTGGGCACGGCCCCAAGGCTGCCAGAGCTCCAGGAGCGTTTGGACAACGCTCTGAGGGACAGGGGGGGATTGTTGGGGTGTGCTGGGCAGGGCCAGGAGTTGGACTGGATGATCCTTGTGGGTCCCTCCCAGCTTAGGATATTCTGTGGTTCTGTGAACTTAAGCCTGGTTGACTTCCCCTGAAGCTCAGCCTGAAGTCCAGCACAGCTCGCCCTCCGTGGGAGATGTGTGTGGTGAGTCTCTCTGCCTGAGTGCCCTCAGGCCTATGATCTGGAAAAACAGTCAGTGGGAGCGTGTCTGGATATAGGGAAGACATGCCCAGGCACTGGCATCCAAAGCTGATGTTCTGTGAGGTGAGAGTTGTGTCAGGGGTGTTTGAAAACAAAGCAGTTTACAGTGGTGCACCCTGCAGACACAGAAATTCCTGAGGGATGTGGGAGATGGAGGACAGGAGGATGGCTGGGGGCTCGTTACCATTTTCCCAGCTTTGTGTTGGACACAATTATCCCTTTCCCTCCTCCTCGTGCACAGCTCACCCCACAACCAGCGCCTGGTCCCTGCTCGTGCCCTTTAAACACCACAACCCCCTGGGCAGCTTCAGTGAGTCAGGTCTGCAAACATGGGTCACCTTGTGCACTCCCCCCTCAACAGCAGGAACATGAAGCTGGACTCCTCAGCCCCTGGGAACCCTCTTCTGTCCCCTCCAAAGCGGATGATTCCTGCCTGGGCCTGAGCACGCTGTGCATGAGGGATGGCACAAGTGGATCAGCTGTTACTGATCAACCAGGGCTCTGCCAAAGGTCTCCTCTGTTGTAAGCACAGCCCCCTCTCTGCCAGCTACAAACATTCCAGGCTCCTCTTGCCCAAATTCCTGACCCTGTCATCCTCACTGACCCAGCAGATCTCTTCCCCCCTCCTCCCTGATGTCCACAGCTCTGGGGGGCAGGAGGACAGAGCTCAGGAAAAGGAGAGGTTGTTGGATGACCCTCAGTCCCTCTTTGTGCCTGGCTGCATTTTCCTCCAGACAGCCCTTGGTATCTCTCCAGGGCTAAACACAGCCTGTGGACTTATCCCAGTTCAAAGTGCTGCTGGGCCATTGCTTGCCCTCTGAAGTGGGAAGGGTGATGCCAGATCCCTCTGGAGCCAGCAGCATCCAGCTCAGCCCTCAGTGCCTTTCAGAACTCCAGGGAATTGTCTGGGACTTGAGCAGAGTTCCCATGTCTAAACAAAGGGGACCAGGAGTTTATGCAGCTCTGAGTTTTGGCTGTGAGGAGGAAACATTAGACTCCATGATATAATGAGTCAGATTCCCATTTCTGTTAATAACCCACAGCACTGTTCTGGCAGTGCAATTTAGCAATAAATCAAATGTGAACTCATTCCCATTTGGATGCTCTTCCACACTGCCAGAATAGTGCTCAGAGGTGGGGCTGGAGCCTAAATATGAGTCTGGCCTACAGAGCCTTTTTCTACATGTTACCCCTCCAAGGGAGCCATCAGCCTTGGGATTCATGAACGGGGTATGTTTGCTCCATCCCTCCATCTGGCAGGTCATGAAATGTGCTTTGGGAGCCAGAAATATCAGAAAAAAAATCACAGAAAAATAGATGGAAGTCCTTAGTCTATTCCCAGTGCTGGAAGAACTAATGAATCATACCTGGAGGATTTTTCAGAGGCATTTGTCTGGCCTGTTCTTAAAGATCTCCAAAGATCTCACACTCTCCAAGCAATCTAGTCCAGAGCTCAGCTATCCTTACCACTGATGTTAACATTAAGCTTTTCTAACTGATATTTAGGACCATGATGTCTATTACAAGCTGTTACAACTTGCAAAATCAATCATTCCCACCCTCCTTTCAGCAGCCTTGCTGGTTTTGAGGAATGCCATCTTTGTTGTTCTCTTTTTCATACTGAAAACTCGATTATTTCAGTTTTTCCTACATAATTCACATTTTTAGCTCCTGAAATCAAGCCTCGGAACCCCAGGAATGCATCTGCACTTGTAAGGACCTCGATGCACTTTTGACATTCCAGTGGTGCTGCGAAATTCCTGCCCTCCTGCACTTCTCCCTCTCTTTCAGCACACGCAAAACATTTTTTGCTGTTGCTGTTGGAAGGGGAGGGGAGAGAGCTCTGCGAGAGCCAGAACCACGGTCTAGAGCCTGGATTATCCCATTCCAATTAAAATCAGTGGAAAAATGCCCACTGCCTTTGGCAGGGAGAGGACTGCAAGTGGAACAGGGCTGAGGAACCCCTAGAGACGTGATGAGGGATGTGCTGTCTGCACCTTCCAGCAATTTTGGACACTGGTGCAATATTCCCGCTCGACACCGATCCCAGACCTTTCCCACCACATGGACCCACCTGCTGGGACACAGAACCGGTTGCAGAGATCAGAGAGGCTGCAATTAGTTGTTGTCATTGCCAGCCGCAGACACTCACCAGCCCGTTGCAGTTGCTGATGGCCACCTTGGAGCTCAGGTACTGGTCCTGCAGGTGGCCGGCGTAGTGACAGTCCTCATGGAAGTCGTGCTGCCAGTCCATGCCATCCCGCTTCCAGTATTCCACAGTGAAGTGCTCAGCCAGCAGGTTGGAGTGCAGGGTCAGGTTGAGCAGGAACTGGGTCCTGTGGGCAGAGACTTTGTAGAAGACCTGCTGCTCGGAGGGCTCGTAGGCCAGGGAGCCCAGGCTGCGCCGGGGCCGCGGCTTCAGCTGCCTCCGCATGTCAAAGGTGAGGAAGTCCCCGTTTTGGTCCACTTGGATGGGGAAGGCGATCTCATAGTGATCCAGGCTGGAGAGGAACTCCTCTGGGGAGGAAAGGAAACACAGAGGAATGATGTTCTGCAAGGAGAGTCCGAGTCAAACACCCAGTGATGCCGAGCACAGCCACAGCCAGCACAGGGGCCTGACACACAGGGTGTGTTCTGCCCAGGCTGCAGGATCCTTGGGATATTCCCAGAGCCTTGGGATAGCAACACTATGGAGTGTAATTTTTTCCTCTGCAGGTGATGGAAGAAACCAGATCGGCCTGAGGGGCCCTTCAGGACACCCAAATATCCCTCCCTCCATCCATCCACCCATCCATCCATCCCTCCATCCATCCCTCCATCCATCCATCCATCCATCCACCCACCCATCCATCCATCCATCCTCCATCTCCACAGGGCAGAGGGACTCCAGGTTGTGCCAAGTCACACTCTGTGGTTTGTAGGGTTATTTTAACCGGATCGTTTCAGTAACAAACCCAGCAAGAGGGTCTCCTCAAAATGAACCAGAACCAGCCTTGGGGTGACAATATCAGTCTTGCTGAGGAACTATGGGTTCCTCAGAACATCTACAGCTGCCACATGGACCTGCCAGCTGATAACTCACACAATCACAGCACCACACCAACCTCCCCCGTCAGAGCTGCCTCGGTGCAGGAGGTCCTGGGCATCCTCCCGAGGGGCACAAAGCCACTGTCCTTGCAATGCCAACCTTGACACCAAAACAAGAAAGAGGGTAACTATCAAAATAAGAAAGAGGGCAGCCAGAATTCCCCAGCTGGGCTGAAAGGGCAGCAAGAAAAGAAGTCAGACATCCCTATTCCCCGGCCAGGTCTCTGTCTGTGACACCATCCTGCCTTCCCAGCTCACTGGACTTGTGATTTTTTTTATCATATCAGCCTGGCTTAGCACCTTCTCTTGGGGCACTTGAGCTTTGGGCCTGTCCTGAGCACTCAGGAAACGTGCTCTGCAAGGTCACTGTCTGACCTGTGTGCCTGGTAATGCAGCAATTCTGGCTGTCAAACAACTTGGCACTGAAATCCCTCCTTTTCAAAGGAAAATGTCCCAGAGACTGCAAGGCTGGATCTGAGCTGTCTCTGACAGCCCTCAGCATCACAGGCTTCAGCAGAAAATGTCAAATATTGTGTGCTGGGCAGGACAGCTCCTCCACCACACTGTGTTTTTCTGAACCCCTCGTGCCTGGAGGTTTTGAGTGTCCTGAACCCTCAGATTTGCCCTCTGTTCCCTCCGGAAGAGCCTTGCTGTACTTTCTGCGTCCTACTTGGAGTCGCTTCCTAAGCAAACACGCTGCTCCAGGGTGGTTGCATTTCTCCTGGCTCCACAGCACCCATCTTCAAAGCCTTCCCAGCCATCAGAAACTTGGACTCCACACTACGCTCTCACCACAGGGCAGCACTGGAAAGTTCCCTTTCCCTCTGTGTGTTTTCCAGTGTGGAAGCCTGACAGAGTGGTTTCCTTGGCCACCAGAAATGGGACAGTCCTTCCCATCAGCTGGGTTTAGGGGTTAGCTCCCCTCCTTCCAGACCATGAGCACCTCTGGCACCTCTCCCTTGCCTCGACAAGCCAGAAATAATTATATTTTTTAACTTCCTGTGCTCTAGCTTCTCCTGCATCCCCCTGTGATACAAACAAGGGTGACTATTTGCACTTCAGCAATGACTTCAGGCTTGGAAAAATTTGCTATGGGAAGTGTCTTGTTTTTCTTTTTCCCTCTTTGCAGCCCATGTGGGCTTGAAAAAGAGTGAATCAGAAGGAGGTCTGCGCATGTTGTGGCTACAAAGGTCCTGGGAGCCTGGGCTGGAGTCTCTGATCCTGACCTGGAAGAGTGTCCAGAGCCTGAGGGTGAGGTGTGTGAGAACCTGATTGTGTTGTGGTGTTGGTCACTGTGCACCTTCTCAGAGATGTCACCCTGGAAAATGAGGCACAGGAAGAACCCAGGAACAGTGCCCTGATCACAGGAATGTTTTAGGAAGTGATGCCTTCGAGTGGGAATGCCACAAATGAAAAAAATAACCAAAGAATACAATCATGGAATGGTTTGGTTGGGAAGGGATCTTAAAGATCATCTCATTCCACCCCCTGCCATGGGTAGGGACACCTTCCACTAGCCCAGGTTGCTGCAAGCCCCGTCCAACCTGGCCTGGGACACTTCCAGGGATGGGGCAGCCACAGCTGCTCTGGGCAATCTGTGCCAGGGCCTCACTACTCTCACATAGAAGGATTTCTTCCATATATCCAATCTAAATCTAAGATTCCCAATATCTAATGTTATATACATGACAGTTCTGCTAACAGTCATGCAGTGTTGATAATGAAGAGAGAGTTTCAACACAGAAAAGATGACACTGTCCTCATCCAGTGTCACAGCGGCCTGCTCCTCTAAAAATGTAAAATATTTAGTCTCTAAGAGGTTCAGATTTCTTACTCCCCAACCCTGTCTACTCCATCCTACATCACAGATGTTTCCCAAATCCCTCATTTCTCATCCCTGCCTTGGTCATGCTCCCCACACTACAGACCATACTGGGAGCTCCATTTGGCCCTTCCATCAGGTGCCCTCTGACCCTGAGCCACTTCACACTCTATGAATAGATCTTGGCCCGAGCTCTGCTGCACCCACTAGACCAGAAGGGTCTGCACTGGAGATAAGCACTTGGTGTCTGCAGAGTCCTGTCAAATTGCCTTGCAAGACAGGCTATAAAAAGCCTTTCTCCAGGAAAACCTGCCCATGACTGTGTGGGACACTGGGCACCCCTGAAGGACCACAAACCTCCCGGGAGAGAGCAAGGGAGAAAGTTGGGAAGAAGGAGGGATGGGGCGGGGGCAGAGGTAACTCATTGCCCCATTTCTGGTGGGAAGGGAGCAGGGATGGCAGAGGAAGGGAAAGGGCACAGGGCAGGCAGAGGGGGAAGCTGAACAAACAGAAGAGGGAAAGGTGAGGAGGGAAGATTTTATTCCCTCCTGTGTCCTCACCATTGCCTCACTCATGACTGAGCTGCTTCAAGGACAGAGAGGAAGCAGATGTTTTCTTTGGTCTTGTCAGCAAAGAGGAGCCCCAGCTGCAGCCCAGACATGATTCCTACGGGATGGCTGTGGAAGGTGCTCTGGGATCCCATGGCTTCAGGCTGTCCTGGCACTGTGGCAGCCTCACTATGTCTTTCAAGGGTCCATTGGTTTACAAGTAACCAGAAACAGGAAGATCAGCCCCACCTAATGTTCTATAAAATGGGAATGTCTGATATATATCACCGTAGTTAAACTAAAGACCTAACAGAGAATTCCCTTTGGGTTAAAAACCACTCAGCACTGGTGAGCACGTGCTGGATCCATGGTCAGTTCACACAATCATGGAATCATAAAATGGTTTGGGTTGGAAGGACCTTAAAGCCCATCTTGTTTCACCCCCTGCCATGGGCGGGGACACCTTCCACTAGCTCAGGTTGCTCCAAGCCCCGTCCAACCTGGACTTGGACACTTCCAGGGATGGAGCAGCCACAGCTCCTCTGGACAAGCTGTTCCAATGATTTCAGCTGCTGTTCCCTGCACAGTTCCATCTGAACCTCATTACACCTCCTGGGCTTGCAGAGGCCTCAACACCAGCTGCTGTTTCCCATAAAGATAATTAGAGCTCATGACTCTGATACCTTAATCTTTCTCCAGCATAAAGCAAACACCCCGACCTGGAGTGGTGCACAAAGGGCACGTGAGTTCTGCTGCTGCTGACTGGGGAGAGTCACTCAGTGGACATCAGGAGCTTGTTGAAAACACTGGCCTTTGTTCTCCAGCTTCTCAGAGGAGATAACAGCCTTTCACCCTCTTGAGGAGGTGTTGTGGGGATAATGTCCTGACTATCTCAGCAGTGTGGTGAAGTGTTGAGTAGCATCAGCACTGTTCCGGATGCAGGAGACTAAAACAGGGCTCTGACAGCAAGGGGGGCCCATGGGGCTGTCACCAGCCATGTGAAGAACAAGGGGAAGTGCCGGATTCTGTCCCTGGGATGGGGCAACCCCGGATGGACGGACAGAGTGGGGAAGGAGAGGCTGGAAAGCAGTGCTGGGAAAGGGTGCTGGGGGTCCTGTGGGTGGAAAGCTGGATCTGAGTCAGCAGAGTGTCCTGGCAGCCCAAAGGACCACCGTGTCCTGGGGGGCATCAGGCCCAGCATCCCCAGCCAGGCCAGGGAGAAGATTGTCCCACCCTGCTCTGACCTGGGGCGGCCTCACCTCAACATTGGGGCAGTTTGGAGCATCAAATATCAGAATAGATCTGAAGCCATTAGAGAGTGTTCAAAGGAAGGCAGTGAAGATGGTGAAGGGCCTTGATTTGAAGGTGTGTGAAGACACTGAGGGCACTTGGTGTGTTCAGCTGGAGAAAAGGAGACTGAGGGGGGACCTCACTGCACTTACAACTGCCTGGGCGGGGGCAGAGGAGGGTCAGGACTGAGCTCTGCTCTGGGGGGACCAGGGACAGGACCCAGGGAATGGCCTGGAATTGTGTCAGGGCAGGGTCAGGTTGGATCTCAGGAAAAGGTTCTTCCCCCAGAGGGTGGTTGGCACTGACCAGGCTCCCCAGGGCAGTGGGCACAGCCCCAAGGCTGCCAGAGCTCCAGGAGCATCCAGTTTGGATGATCTTCTGGGGCACAGAATGTGACTCTTGGGGATGGTCCTGTGCAAGGCCAGGAGCTGGACTGGATGATCCTTGTGGGACCCTTCCAACTCAGCATATTCTGTGATTCTGTGACCCTTGGGACTGGACAGGGACTGGGGAGGGGACAGGCTGCAATCCCTGGGAACACCACACAACAACATCATGGGCTAAGATTCATCCCCAGGCCTGCTCAGGGCACCTGGGAGAGCACAAATGCACTAATTTTGGAGAGCCCTTGGATTCAGAATGAGGTGTATTAACAAACAGAGCGGAGACTCGTGCCCAGGGGGGTCTGGGGTGCTGTGAGTCGGGATGGGGGGGATCTGGCAGAACCGTCCCTGTCAGAACGAGGGGCTGTACATGGAGGGAGATGTGAACTGTCAGTCCTAGAACAGCCCCCCCAGGCACTGCCAGAGCCTTTGGCCAACAGGACCAGAAACTGGGTGTCATTTTTAAAGAAAATCTGCCTGTATAACTTTGCACAGCTGCTCCTTGTGCTGCCTCCACAGGGAGCACCGAGACGGTGCCCAGCCCCAGGATGGTGTGGGGCTTTGTCCCTCTTTCCAGTTCTGCTTCATAAGACAACCCATGGCCACTGTAACTCCATCCTGCACTGCTCAGAGAATGTCACCTGGCTCCAGCCAGGGAATAGAATCATAGAATCAGATGGGTTGGAAAGGACCTCTGAGATCATCAAGTCCAATCCTTGATCCAACACCACCACGGTTACCAGACTATGGCACTCAGTGCCACGTCCAGCCTCATCTTAAACCCTTCCAGGGATGGAGAATCCACCCCTTCCCTGGGCAGCCCATTCCAATGGTTGATCCCCCTCTCTGTAAAGAACTTCTTTCTAATATCCAATCTCAACCTCCCCTGGCACAGCTTAAGGCCGAGCCTTCTTGTCTTACTGAGAGTTGCCTCGGAGAAGAGACCAACCCCCACCTGGCTACACCCTCCTGTCAGGGAGTTGTAGAGAGCGATGAGGTCTCCCCTGAGCCTTCTCTTCTCCAGGCTAAACAACCCCAGCTCCCTCAGCCTCTCCTCGTAGGACTTGTGCTCAGGTCCCTTCACCAGCCTGGTTGCTCTTCTCTGGACCTGCTCTAGCCCCTCCATGTCCTTCCTGAGCTGAGGGCCCAGAGCTGGACACAGCACTCCAGGGGTGGCCTCACCAGCGCTGAGTCCAGGGGCAGAATCACTTCCCTGTTCCTGCTGCCACACTGTTCCTGGTCCAGGCCAGAATGTCATTGGCCTTCTTGGCCACGTGGGCACACTGCTGGCACACTGAATGTCACCCACTTTCACCCTGCTGGGATTGATCTGGGCACACGTGGGATGTCAGGATTGTGGCTGCCGAAGTAAGTTTTAACACCTTGCATGGATAAATGTCTGACTTCAGAGCTCTTCCTTCTCACCTCTGGTGCCTGATGGGAGTGTTCGTGTTGCTTCTTAAGAAATGATCATAAAAATATTAGCACTAAGCAGTTTAACTACCCTGCGTTACCTGTTCTGTTTTGTACTCTAGGCTGGCACAAACCAGCTCACCTCACTTTCCAGTCCATTCACTCCTAATCTGGAATAAAATCAGGCACAAAAGCACAAATCCAGGTAAAAGAGACCCAAATTCTGCTTTCCTTGAAGTCACACATTGTGTGACTCTGTATTTAAACACAAGACCATGATAGAATCCCAGAATATTCTGAATTGGAAGGGACCTATCAGGATCATCAAGTCCAACTGCTGGCCCTGCACAGGACACCCCAACAGTCCCACCATCAGACACACACAGACACACAGGATGGGTACAAAGTGCTCATGCCTGAGCAGGTTTGAGCAGTTACTACTGGTATCACTTACAGAAATGTGTGTCCAAAATGAAACTGCTCCTCCAGCAGCACAGGCCTGTCCAGGCTCAGCTGGGCAGAGGGTTGGGGTGCTCCAGCACTGCCCTCCATCCCTGCACACACCAGCACCTGCTGGCTGCACACACACAACCCTCCTAAGCCTCTACTCATCCAAGGATGTGCTGCTCCACCCAAGTGGAAAGGGAGCTTCCCTATTGCCACCACATCTCCTTCCTTTCTAAGCCTGTTGTGGCTCTTGCCCTGCGCAGACCTGACTGCTCTGAATTCTGCAAAAAGTCCCATCCAAGAGCAAAACACATCCTTTCCTTGCAGGGCAATGGAAAACATAAGAGATGCAGCAGGAGCAGCTCTGCAGCAGTGCAGCAGCAGAGGTGGAGGTGTCTCCATCCGCTCCTCAGCATGTTACCCCAACACCTTCCGGGGCAGCAGTGGGGTTTGTGCCAGCAGTGGGGTTTGTGCCAGCAGCAGTAGGGCTTGTGCCAGCAGTAGGGCTTGTTCCAGCAGCTGTGAGTGGATCCAGCTCCCCACCCCGATCCCTACCTTGTGACTGGAAGGTGTAACCAGGGAAGGTGCCCACGGCCGCAGCGAGGATGACAGTCCACGTGAGAAGCCTCCAAGCCACTGCCATGGTCAGCGCTGCTCGTCTCAGTGCAGGGAGAATTGTGCCAGCTGGGAGGGCGCTGTCCCAACATGTCTCTCCCTCGGGCACTGCTTATGTGGAGACAGGAGTGCTCGGTCCCTCCGCAGGCATCCTCGGCCGCTCCGTGCTCTTCCCAGGGCAGCGAGGCCGGAGTGTCCCTGCAGGGCCTGGGCCTGGGACAGCACAGCGGGGTCAGCACGGGCTAATCCGGACCTCAGGCATTGCCCCTGCGGAGGAGAGGGTGGGATGAGTGAGTGGGAGAGGCAAAGGATGGAGGAGGAGGACACCAGGGAGAACAAGGGGTGCAGGGATGAGGAAAGCCTGGAATGGGACAGACAGATGGAGAAGGACATGAGAGAGAACATGGGGTGCAGGGTAAACGAGGAAAGCCTTGAAGGGGAGAGACAAAGGATGGAGGAGAAGGACACTAGGGAGAACATGGAGTGCAGGAATGAGGAAAGCCCAATCTTAGAGGAGTGAGATGGAAAGAGAGCAAAAGAGGAGGACAGGATGGGAAGTGAAAGCAGCCACAATTAACCACACCAGCTCACAGCACTGCAAAACCACGGTTGTCCTGCTCCGGGGACATGGCACACCCAGGGGCTCTCCCAGCACTGCTCCAACAGAAGCACTAAGGGCTGGAACATACCTTATACCTGAGGAAAGGAGCTCAGAACCAATGGGAACCCTTTGTCCTGTGGCAACACCCACGAGGAAGTGCAGACCAAAGAGTGACCTGGTCTGGGTTACCTGATCTCTTAAAGCAGAGTAGGAAATAACAGCATCAGCAGCAACCTAGAAATCCTCTCTACTGGTTTCTCTGGATTTAAAACACACCTTAATGACTGTCACTGCACAGAGGGAAGAGCACTTGCTCCCAGAGTGTATCGGCCAAATCTAAAAAAGCGTTGGAAAACAAAGGAGCCATTCAGTGAAGTCACCCTCAGCCCCATCCACAAATGGATCCTGAGATTCCAATTGTATTTGTTATTTAAAATGGTTTGCTAATTGCTTCAGTGAAAGATTTTTGGCTTGCAGATGACTCCCACTAGGTCTGAGGCAATTATACAAACTCACATCGTGCTGGAGAGTTGTGAAAAGCCAGTGGGTTTTGTTTCCATCCAGCGATCCCATGACGTATGTGATGAATACGGCACATACCTCACCAGAGCCCGGAGAATCCCAAATATCTGAGCAATGATGCTCTGCTCCAGAGCAGCCCTGCAGCAAAACATAAACCTCCCTGCAAAGATGACAGATAAATAAATACATCCTGAATCTTGACGTGCTGGAGCATGGCTGGGAAAGGCAGGACAGATGCTCCTGGGCTGCTGGGAAGATGAGGCTGGAGATGGGAGGAGGGTGCTCATTGCAAAGGTGTCAACAGCCATGGCATGTGTGTGGTCCTCATCCCAGTAAGGAAACACTTGGAAAAACATTATTAGACCCTGCCTTGCTCTGCTTTTGTATGGTTTTAAACAGCAAAGGCTACCAGCTGGCTGGAGCACAATCTGGTTCCTCCTGAGGTCTGCCATGCTCCCCATCACCTTGTGTCCTCAGGGGAGTCGGAAACCCTGAAGGTTTCTTTCTACTTCTGTTTTCCCACCTTTAATATGCAATTCAGGCTATTTGTGCTGTGGGGGCTTGGAATAGCACCCATCACAGGACATAGACTGCACGGGTGAGGTGCAAGAGGAAACCTGGGAGATGATTCTTGCCCAAATAATTATCACAGGAACCCAGAATGGTTTGGGTTGGAAGACATCTTAAAGGTCAACTCCTTCCACCCCTGCCATGGGCAGGGACACCTTCCATTATCCCAGATTGCTCCAAGCCCCATCCAACCTGGCCCTGGACACTTCCAGGGATGGGGCAACCTGTGCCAGGACCTCCCCACCCTTAATGGCTTAAAGCCATTAATCTAAGTTAATGATTTTCCCCTACTAGACAGAGTGACTGGGAGGATGAAACATTCATCTTTAAATCACAATTTGGAGTTGCACATTTTAAATAGTAAGATTTTTAACTGCTTATTTACTTATTGAACTTATTAATTTACTGATTAAAAATGGCCAAAGACCATCAGTGAGGTCCTGGGCTGGTCTCCCCAGTCACAGCTGGGGCCACTTGCCCGGTTTTCTTCTGCAAAGCCTGGACACAACACAATGGTGGCCTCAAGAATTGTGCATCCTATGAGCCACCACGAGAATAAACTGCCTGATGGAGGAAAAACTCAGTCTCATCTCGGGCTGCTGTGTTTCCCCATGACAGGTAAAGGGAAGCAAGTGGGGGAAGCAAGAGGATTGGGCAGGAATTCTGCCCTGTTCCACCATGACATGAGGGTGCTGAGTTCAGCACTGTGGGTCCATGAGGACACATCCTTGTGACAGAAACACCTGTAGTGTCACAGAATCACAGGATATGCTGAGTTGGAAGGGACCTACAGGGATCATCCAGTCCAGCTCCTGGCCTTGCACAGGACCATCCCCAAGAGTCACATTCTGTGCCCCAGAAGATCATCCAAACTGGATGCTCCTGGAGCTCTGGCAGCCTTGGGGCCGTGCCCACTGCCCTGGGGAGCCTGGGCAGTGCCAACCACCCTCCGGGGGAAGAACCTTTTCCTGAGATCCATCCCAAACCTGCCCTGACACAACTCCAGGCCATTCCCTGGGTCCTGTCTGGTCCCTCCCCAAGAGCAGAGCTCAGTCCAGCCCCTCCTCTGCCCCTGCCCAGGAAGTTGTAAGTGCAGTGAGGTCGCCCCTCAGTCTCCTTTTCTCCAGTTGAACACACCAAGTGCCCTCAGTGTCCTCACACACCTTCAAATCAAGGCCCTTCCCCATCTGTGTCCCTCCTTTGGACGCTCTCCGATGGCTCAATATCTCCGTTACATCGTGTCCCCCCAAACTGCCCCAATATTGAGGTGAGGCCGCCCCAGGGCAGAGCAGGGTGGGACAATCCCCTCCCTGGCCCGGCTGGGGATGCTGGGCCTGATGCCTCGCAGGACAGGGTTGGCCCTTTGGGCTGCCAGGACACTGGGCTGACTCATGGCCAAGTGGCCACCCACCAGGACCCCCGAGCTGTGGCACAGAGGGCAGAGTCCCAGCAAGGCACAGCCCAGTGCTGCGGGTGCTGTTCTGTGCCCACTCCCCCAGGACTGTGGGAAGTGAGCTGGAAAAGGGAGACGGCGAAGGAAAGCCGGGCATGCTGCACCCCTCTCCTAAGTCAGCATTTTTCAGCATCTACTAAAGCTCGAGATTCCAGCGTTTAAATCCTGTCATGGCTCCAAGGTCCACGGACAGAGAGCTGCTCAGCTGAAGTGTATTTTCTCCCGGGCTTCACACTACTAATTTTCCTTGTTTTCCAGCTGTTGAACCCGCTTCCTCAAGGCTGTCGTTGTTTCTCGTCCTTCCTCCGCCCCTCCACGACCCTGCGCTGTGGGAGCCGGGACTGGTGCTCTCGCCTCCCCTCTGCCCTTCCCCTTCATTCCCGGCTCCTCAGCATCCCCCGGAACAGGAGCCGGGAGGGAGCCGCGGGCGCCACGACCCCGCAGCCTTGACCTTGGGGGGAAGGAGCAGCTCAAGTCAGGAATTACAGCTGCAAAATTCCTGCGAGCCTGGGCTGGGGGAAGGGCCCGGCTGCGATTCCTCCCCGCACACGGCAGGGAAAACGTGGCCCCTTCCCAGCAGCGCTTCCCTCCCGAGACCCCGACGGGCCCGTGTCCCGCAGGAGAAGCACCCGGAGCAAGGAGGACAGAGCTGGAGACTCTGCGGCTGCTTCCACACATTTCAAGTTTTCCATAACCTCACTTCGCAGCCACCGGACAATGCCGAGGAGCCCAGAGCCGCCCGGGGGGGCCCAGCAGGACGCGGCGGGATGGAGGGGCCGCGGGCAGGTCCCAGGGCACGGCGTGACCTCTCCGGTCTCGTGCCTCCCTCGCTTGGGCCGCTTCCGATCCGCTCCTTCCCAAGGAATTCGTTGTCCTTGGCAGGCACAGCGGGAGCGGCTGACGCTCCCGGATCCCTGTGCCAAGGTGGCTTTCGCCGCGTGAACCCGTGGGCCGGGCCCGGGCGAGATGAGCGACTTCGGGAATGGTTCCGCCGGAGCCATCGGTGTTTCCTCTTCCCATCCCCAAAACACACGGGAAGGAAGGGGCTGGG
>VXAY01004641.1:98767-109638 GCA_013399855.1 Oxyruncus cristatus | reverse complement strand
AGGGACATCTTCCAGATATGCAGTGACTGGGAGCAGTGTGAGCACTGGGAAGCGGTGGGAGAAGTGGGAGCAGCCCCCGGGTGGAAGCACTGGGAGCAGCATTGAGAGAGCAATGGAACCAGTGGGAGCAGTGAGAGAGCAGTGAGAGCACTGGCAGTAGGGGGGAAGGGTGGGAATAGTGAGAAAGCAGTGGGAAAAGCGGGAGAATTGAGAGCAGCACCCCAGTGGAAGCAGTGGGAACACTGGGAGCAGTGAGGAGCAGTGGGAGAAGTGGCAGCAGGACCCCAATGAGAGCAGTGGGAAGAAGTGGGAGGTGGGAGCAACACAGCAGTGGGAAAGCAGTGGGAGCAGGACCCCACAGCTGCACCACCTCACCCCAGCAGCATTTCTGGGCTGTGTTATTTTAATGGATGTGTTAATGAATAAATGAAAATCACCAGCCCTCAAAGTTAACTGACTCTTTCCTTCTCTGAAATGGGGAACTGGCACCCCCATAACCACAGTGGGGTTATTGGGGTTATTGTGATGTCACATCCCACAGTGGGGTCATCCTCAGTCCCAGGTCCCCCTGAGCCTCCCAAGGGCTGAGCAGAACTTCAGCCCCTACAGGGGCAGCTACATGGGCATAATGAACAGCCCCTACAAACAGCACTACAGGGATTTCTGCTCCTCCAGCCACTCCAACCTGGGAGTTGTCCTCCCAGTTCAAAATTTATCACTGGGGGGAAGAGCTGTGAACACATGGTTTGTTCCACGGGCCTTATTTTCTTATGGAAACCAAGATAAATGGAGTGGGAACTGGGATATGGTCTCAGGGGACATGCCAATGCAATGTGGGGCACTTGGCAGCAGCACTGACAGGCTTTTCATGTTGTCCACTACCCACACAGATCCTCTGCTCTGCACAGGGAGCTCTTACCCGCTGCCTGGTGTCATAGCTGCCCACCACGGACACACAGCAAACCTCACAGTGCCTGTAGCTCCTGGATGCTGATCTTAGAGGCCAGTTTTCTGATAAAACAGTCTCCTTCTCACCTGCTGTTGCTGCTTCATGGAGGCCCACAAGTTTTGGCCATAAATCTCAGCTGAAATCTATTTTCACCCTTTCAGTGAAGAATTTTTCCCTCATATCCAATCTAAACTTTCCCTGAGGCACCTTGAGGCTGTGTCTTCTTGTCCCATAACTTGTTACCTGGGAGAAGGGACCGACTCCCACCTGGCTCCACCCTCCTGTCAGGGAGTTGCAGAGAGTGAGAAGGTCCCTCCTGAGCCTCCTTTTCCCTGGGCTGGGCCCCCCCCCCCCGCTCCCTCAGCTGTTCCTCATCAGACTTGTGCTCCACAATCAGAGAACCAAAGACTTGTGCACAGATTCAGAGAATCTTCTGAACTGGGACTCACAAGAATGATCCACTCCAACCCCTGGCCCTGCCCGGACACCCCAACAATCCCCCCCCTGTCCCTCAGAGCGTTGTCCAAACGCTCCTGGAGCTCTGGCAGCCTTGGGGCTGTGCCCACTGCCCTGGGGAGCCTGGTCAGTGCCCACCACCCTCTGGGGGAAGAACCTTTCCCTGAGATCCATCCCAGCCCCCCTGGCACAGCTCCAGCCCTTCCCTGGCTCCTGTCCCTGGTCCCAGAGCAGAGCTCAGCCCCTGCCCCTCCGCCTGCCCTCGGGAGGAGCTGCAGCCCCCGAGGAGTCTCCCCTCAGTCTCCTCTGCTCCAGCTGGACCAGCCAAGTGCCCTCAGCTGCTCCTCACACCCTTCCCCATCCCCGTGTCCCTCCTTTGGACACTCTCCAACAGCTTTAGATCCCTCTGACACTGTGGCCCCCAAACAGCCCCCAGGACTCGAGGTGAGGCCGCCCCAGGTCAGAGCAAAGTGGGACAGTCCCCTCCCTGGCCTGGCTGGCGATGCTTGAAACTGCTCCTAAATCAATTTTCCACATTTCTTCATCCCTTCCACCGCTCACCTCCTCGACTCTGCTCATCCCAAGGGATGGCACAAGGCAGGTCCCTCAGTTGCTGATGCAGTTTTGTGTTTGCTGAGGACTGGGGGTTCTCACCCTCTGTGCTCCCCTGGGGCAGTGGGTGTTTCATGGTGCGCAGTCCCCACCCCAGCTCCCAGCTCCTGGCAGGTTCCTGCACGTTCCTGAGGACACAGTAAACAGCCCTGCTCCCCCATCACTCTGCTCCTCCCATGGCATGGGGTGAGTAGTGGATGCAAAGCTTCCTGAGACCTCCCTGGCTTTCAGCAAGAGAATGTCCTGATATTCCTGACAAAATATTTGGCTGGACTGCCAAGTTCAAAACATGCTGAGTTGCAGATGGCAGAAGTCTTTTTGCAGTCATGTTGCCAGCCCGACAGGATTTCCACTGGGAAGTCATTTCTCAGCTCTAGAGTAGCACTATGGGTTAAACCCACAGAAATCAGCATTAACCGTGCAGGTCACGCCGGGAGCATCTGCAAACTGCAAGAAATGGGTTAAAGTCACAGGTCTGCAGAACAGAAAACAAGGGCTTGAACCGTAATCTGCTTTGCTGCTCCAAGCGTGGCCTCTCTGGGGGGACGGCGAGCAAAGAATTAGAAACATGTAGTTATCACTGTTCAGCAGAACACAGCAGCCTCCAGCCATGGGACTGCTTCTGCCTGCACAGCAACCCTTTCAGACCCCCTCACCATCCCTCTGATTGCTCGTGATCCCAATCCCACACTGGACAAGGGCTTTGCTTTCCCTTCCTTGCTGGTTGAGAGGGGACCCACAACACTCCTGCAGCCCACCTTGCTCACAAGGGCTGTTTCACCTCACCCTAAGGGCAGTTTGTTGCAACACCCATCCAGCCACTGTGGGGTCCAGTTTAGACCTTGCCAGGAGAGATGCTGCTTTCACACTGTTAAAATCAGCTCCCTCAGCTGTTAAAGGTGCCCACGTGGGAAATCCAGACCGATGCTGCCAGTCTGAACCTGAGGAGTGAGGGGTCTGATCCAGGGTGTCCACCCCCTTGCCAGCACCCCAGTGCCAGCCTGGGTGACAGAGGAACACCCTCCCTGCCTTCAGACCACCAGCTCCCTCTCCCAGGCTCTCTGTGCCGCCCTGGCCGGGCCCTGCTGTGCTCGAGCCGGGCACACCCTCCATCCCTTTGTACAACAACTTCACAGGGGTTTGGGCTCCCTCCAGCACTGTGTGGGAGTAGGTTTTTTTCTAAAACACGAGAATTGCTTTACAGTCAAATCTATTCAGTGATCTGAGTGAGGAAAGGACTGAATTACCCCCTTGCTCCTCTCCAAAATCCAGCAGGGTCTTTAATTTTGGCAGCAAAGGGGCAAAAGAAGCCCATGAGCAAGTGAGGGCATGTGAGTGGAGAGCTGGGAGCACCGACCTCGCTCTGACACCGCCTGCTTTGCTTTCTGGAAATCCTATCTCTGTGTTACATAAGGATCTGGCCCTATCTGAAAGCCGGGGTCATTGCACTGCTCCAAGTGTGGTAAAATGCTCGGAGGTCTTCAACAGGAAAGCGGGAGAGAAGTGCCAGCTGGGATCACCAGCAGGGAGGGGTTGGGCACAAGGGTAAGCCCTGGTGGAGCTGCTGAACCAGCCAGCTCCAGGCAGAAGGAAGGTGGCCATCAAGCAGCCCAGAGCTCCCAGCCTTGGACTTCTTCAGCTTTAAGGAGATGACTCCACCAAGCAGGTCCACTTTCAGACGGGACTTATGCAATAGTTTGGAGCTGCTCCATGTGACCCAGACTTGCTGGACTTCTGCCACTGCTCTCCTTGCTGGCTCCAGCCAGGCACAAACAGCACAATTACAAAGAGGACCAAGCAGTCATTAACAGAAAGTGCATCTCACCCCACCAAACACGCACAGGTACTGCTCATGGGAGCACACATGTTTCATCCACGTGCACGCAGGGCACGGCTGCAGCTGTTTGTGTGTGGCTGTGCACAGGGATACACACTGTGCACATGGATACACACTGAGCACATGGATACACACTGTCTGCACATCGGTACATGTGATCTGCACATGGATGCACCTTATCTGCACATGGACACGCGCTATCTGTACATGGATATGTTATCTGCACATGGATACACACTATCTGCACGTGGATGCACACTATGTGCACGTGGATACCCACTATTTTCACATGGTTACACATTATCTGTACATGGAATACACACTATCTGCACATGGATACATGTTATCTGCACATGGATGCAAGCTATGTGCATGTGGATTCATGTTATCTGCATATGGATACACAGTGTCTACACATGGATACACACTACATATGGATATACACTATCTGCACATGGATACATGTTATCTGCATATGGATACACACTGTACATGGATACACACTACTTGCACATGGATACATGTTATCTGTACATGGATGCACGCTATCTGCACATGGATACACGCTATATGCATGTGGACATGTTATCTGCACATGGATACACACTGTACATGGATACACACTATCTGTACATGTAAATATGTTATCTGCACATGGATACACGCTATGTGCGTGTCATCATCATCATCATCATGGCTAGGCTTTGTGAATGAAGATTTGAGAAGGACTCTACCCACGCTTGCTACAAGCACATTGGTGGCTAAAAAGGCCAATGTGAGATGGACAAGTCCGGTTGCAAAAGGGCACACCGGAAAGTCTCCTTGGGTGGTACTGGCAAGACTTGGTTCTTTCTGCGTAGTCTTTTCTCCTCAGAAATGATTCTGCGTGTGATCTCAAAAGAAGTAGCAGCGTTATAGATGATGTGTCTCCATGTCTTCCAATTGGAAGCCAGAGTAGACCAGTGATGATGTGCATGTGGATTCATGTTAACTGCATATGGATACACAGTGTGTGCACATGGATGCACACTGCACATGGATACACGCTATCTGCACATGGATACACACCCCCTGCACGTGGATACACACCATGTGCACGTGGGTACACACTATCTGCATGAGGATACACGTTACCTGCAGGCACGTCTGTGGCTGATGCCCACCCACCCCTGTGTGCCATCACACACTGCCAATACCTGTGGATATGCCCTGTGCAAATGCCATTTTTGTATCTGGCATCTCCATGTCTCCGTGGCTGCCGTCTGCCTTCTTAAACCACTCCTTCTCTCTGTGGGGTTCAGCACAGCCAGGAGAGAACCCACATCTCCTGGGGCTCCACACAAGCAGCTCTGCCCGTGCTCCCACTGCTTTCCCCCCAGCACGAAGCAAGCAACACGGTTCCATGCTCTGCTGTTCTTGGAATGCCAGGAAACTGCCCCAGGCTCTGGGAAAGGCCAGGAGCACTCCCACTTCGGAGCAGGCAGGGAAGCAGCCTCAGTCGTCTACATCCCGGCAGGGCTGGCTCCCGCAGCTCCCCTCCAGCAGTCCCGGTGCTTACACAACTCAGCAACGCACGGCACCGAGCCCGGGGCTTGCATAAAGACAAACACCCTCCTGTGCCAAAACCCAGCTCCACTCACCTGCCCAACCACCACCGGCCCTCCCCAGGAGGGATCTGCTCTGAGGAAGGGACGTGCTGCTGGCCCCGGTTGAGGCAGTAGCAGGTTTTTACAGTTGCAGCTCACAGAGACCTGTCCCAGCTCACACACACCAAAATTTGCACCCTAAATTTGACTCTTCATCAGCCTGGGCAGAGGGCAGGGCCATACCCCCCACACAGAATCAAAGAATCATAGAATGGTTTGGGTTGGAAGGGACCTTAAAGATCATCTCCTTCCTCCTGCCACAGGTAGGGACACTTTCCACTAGCCCAGGTTGCTCCAAGCCCCATCCAGCCTGGCCTTGGACACTTCCAGGGATCCATGGGTAGCCACAGCTTCTCTGGGCAACATCTGTAGTGCTGTGCTGAGACCCTCTGACAAAGACATGTCTGGTCATCAGACTGGAAGTGCTACAGAGCAGGACAAAGCCCCACTGCAGCCCCCTCATCACCTGCCACACCACCTGCACAGTCTCATGCTGGAGCTGGAGAGAAGGAGAACCCCACTGAGATTCCCAAGAAGAGCATCTGAGGTGACTTCTGCTACCCAGGGGGGCTGTAAGAAGCACCATAGGACCTTCAGTGAGCACTGGGATCAGCAGCTCTTTCTACCACCACCGTGGCCCAGCATCATCTGACCCTGCACCCAGCAAGAGCCCAGTCCTGAACAGGGGAAGGGATCCACAGCACTGCCCATCTCCAGCTCCCCTTGTGCTGATTTGGTCCTGCCAGGCTGAATCAAAGCGAGGCTGGAAGGGACTCAAGGGGGTCACTGATTCCACCCCACTCTCAGAACAAGGTTAAGTTTGACACGAGACCAGGATCACCCAACCCAGGCTGTCTCAGGGGGTCACAGAAGTGGCTTGGAGGAAACACAGTGAGCTGTGGCAGCAAAGCCAGTGTGGAGCTCGCTGTCCTTCCTGGAAATCAGAACCACTCAGAGAAGTGACATCATGGTGACACAGAGACAGGGAGAGCAGCTCTGGATGGCCAGAGATGTGCTGTGCCTGCTTGGCTCTGTGCTTCTTCAGGGCTGAGAGTCCCCCTCAGGCAGCACCAGCCTCCTGGGGCACCGAGAGCAGGATAAACACAGCTCAGCTCTGCCATGGCCTCCCACCTTTCAGTCTCCCTGTGAGGTGAATGCTGCTGGCTTTATTCCACAGCAGGACAACCCAAGGAGAAATGATTTGGTGACACAGCCAAGCAGGTGGCCTGTGCAAGACCATGGCAACCCCGTGAAACCACCCCGGCGTCCTCTTTGTGAAAGGCAGGACTCGAGGAAACGGCCTGAAGTTGTGTCGGGGGGTTTAGGTTGGATGTCAGGAAAAGGTTCTTCCCCTAAAGGGTGGTGGGCACTGACCAGGCTCCCCAGGGCAGTGGGCACGGCCCCAAGGCTGCCAGAGCTCCAGGAGCGTTTGGACAACGCTCTGAGGGACAGGGGGGATTGTTGGGGTGTCCTGTGCAGGGCCAGGAGCTGGACTGATGATCCTTGTGTATCCCTTCTAACTCAGCATATTCCATGATTCTATGACAGTGAGAACCCATGGACCCCAAAAAACATTACCACGTGCCAGGGGAGCTCTGCAGGGAGATGGTGCATCTTGTGGGACGAAGCCTTGCAGACCTCATCGGGTGTGGACTCCCTCCGGCCCTCAAAGATCTGCAGATTGTTTCCAGGCCCCCGCTCCCTGAAGTCCCTTAAACTGTGAGATCTGCTGTGCAGAGAGTTTATGGGCCTTTTTTTCCTCCCTGCAGGTTCTCTGCTCTGGGAAACACATGGGCCAGCTGGTTTGGGTTTGGTGGGGTAGGACAGGGTGCAGCAGAAAATGTGCCGACACACGAGCACATGTGGCTTCCCCACGAGGAAACTGCAGCCCAAAAAGCCACCAAGTGCTTTTCCCTGTGCCCAGATGGGGAGGAGCTCCTTTGCTCATGGCCAGGGAATGATGAGCCACTAACCCTGATAGGACTGAGCCCATCTTTCCACTGTTGTTTTAACCGAAGCCACCTCAGAGTAAGTCTTGGTCCTGTTGAGGTCACAACTCCCACAGTGGGAGGCCAGGATTTCACCTGCAAGTTCAGCTTAGCTGGGCCCAACATTTAGGAGTGTTTGAGTTCAGGAAGATTTACAGAACTACACAGGAATAGATTAACTCATTTTCCCTTTAAGAATTAAGCTACGATGGATAAGTAGGAAACACAGTATCAGTACTGGTGGATTGGGGCGATAAACAGAAGTGTAGAGCCCAGAGCAGCTGTGGCTGCCCCATCCCTGGAAGTGTCCAAGGCCAGGTTGGACAGGGCTTAGAGCAACCTGGGCTGGTGGAAGGTGTCCCTGCCCATGGCAGGGGATGAGCTTTAAGGTCTCTTCCAACCCAACCATTCCATGATTCTGTGAAAGACACTTGAATAGTCTGTCTTGGAATACCCCAAGAATTCCAAGCCCGGGAGGATACAGAAGGTAAGAGCAGCAATGAAGGAACTGGATGGAAACCCTGCACTTCACACATGCCACTGACTTTGCTCCACTCAAGTCAGATGGAGCATAAACATTCTGCAGAGTTTCTCCGTGGAGAATCTCCCAAGTCCTGAACTGGTTGCAGACTTAACTGAAGGCACTCACAGTAACCAAGATGGGAAAACTTGCTTTGATGGTCTCCCTTTAAACCTCCTTCAGTGTTGGGAAATGGGTCTGTATCCAGGCTGGTGTTTTTCCATGTATCTCACTCTGCAGCCTCTGCATGAGATCCCACCTGCTTACAGATTCCCAGAAATGTTTGTCATTACTTGCCCTGCAAACAGGGGGTCAAGTGAAGATCTTTCTGGCTTACATATCTCCAGCACATCTGAGCTGACGTCATCCCATCACCAGTGAATTGTTTCTTAAAACTTGACAAATTTGGTCCCAATTCTGTTTGTTTAAAGTTAATTTGTGTTAACTTGAGATCTAGGCAGGACAGGATGTGACAAACACATCCTGTGGTGCTTCTGGCTTAGAACGAACTAATTGCTGGAAACTTGGCAAGAAAAGTGGGTTTAGGAGTTGGGGGTTTCAGATAAGCTTTAGATAAATGTTTGCATCCCCTGTGTAGGCCTGATGCAACCTATGCTGAGGAGCCTTCCATGGAGCTGCTCCTCCTGGCAGTGGAGCCAATGCTGTCCCTGGACCAGAGCTCCACGTGACAAGCACAGTCCCTCTTCCCCAACAGTCTCTGGGTGGCCTGGAGCCACCAGTGATAACAGAGCCTCTCATGTTACAGGTTTGTGGCCTCTCTTGCATGACTTGCAGACACTGTTTATGCTGAGCAGCAACACCTTCCCTCAGGGCGACACTTCAACCTCTCAGTTGGGGCTTATCGGGGTCTTCCTGTGCCAAATGAAACAGTTTAGCCCCCCCAGCCTTATCTGGGAAAAGCATGATTTACAGGAGATGACAGGACCTCTCCCATTCCACCCAACAAGCAGCCACTCAGGGAATGCAACTGGAGACGCACCAACAAGCGCTGGAGGTTTCGGGGATCTCAGGAGGGGAAGGAAAGCAGAGGGTGCTGCCCTGGGGCTAAGCAGGAACAACGGGAGGCTGAGGATGGAGCAACTGGAGCACTCAGCATGTTCCATATATGGAGAAACTTTGTGACACTGGAACAACCTCCGAAGAACTGGAGGAAGCCTCACTGATGGAGGCGTTTCGGACTAGTCCGGGCAAGGCAGAGGGAACGTCCCTGTGGCTGGGGAACCACCTGGGCGCCCCACAAAGCATTTCCCCCTCTACCATCCCCATCTGGGGGGGACCAGAAAGGAACAAAGACTTCAAAACTCTTCCTGCTATCCCCCACCGTGCCCTGCATCACATGCTGTCACCACGTGAGCTCTGCTAACGAGAGTATTAACGAGCAGAACAAGAAACAGATCCCTGGTGGGGCTGAGCAAGGAACAGAGCTCTGGTGGGGCTGAGATATCCCCACCAACATTGGGAGTGGCAGGGACTGCAACAGGAAAACACACTCCCCCTGAGGTTTATATCTGGACCAAAAAAGTCCCCCAAAAAGGAGCTCCTGTGTGAAATTGTGACACAGAGGGTACCTGCCCCAAGCACTGCTCCACACTTCCCTCTTGGTTGATTCTGGAAGGTATTTGCCAAGGTTATTTTATAAACTCTTTTCTATTTATAGCCCAGCTCCTTCATCGCTAATGAGATAATCTTCTGGCATTTCACCATCACTAATATTTACTTTGATGTTTAAAATAACATGTTCTGAGAGATTGATCTTTCTTTTTTTCCTTTTTTTTTTTTTTTTTAAAAAAAAGCCCTTTAAAACATAATCAAAGCAAAGAAATATATGACCAGTGCAGCGGGGCCAAACTCCTGGGGATGCACAGGGAGTCAATGACACTGCAACTTTTTCAGGGCAGACGGTTTATAATCCTCTGACCACATCGTGCAGCAGGGAGAGAGGCATTGGCAGCTCCTGAAGATGGAGAGAGACGGGGAAAAGAGGGAGAGGGAGCGAGAGATGTGTTTATTCTCAGGAATGAAGGCAGCAAGGAATGTTTCATTCTGCAGTGGGGATTAGAACTGTTGCTTTCTGTAATTGAGAGTTTTGTCCAGGGCAGCTGGGCTGAAGAGAACGATATTTTAGAGCAGAAAACATGCTTAATACAATAAAAAAAAAAGTGGAGTGGAGCTGAGTGGGGCTGGGGGAGGTGAGGGAGACAGCGCAGGAGAGCAGATGCCTGACTCCTGCTGCCTGCAGACACTTTGAAACACAACCCTCCGTTTTTATGGAAACTCTGAATGCTGGGGAAGGGTGAACATGGTTTTCATTCTCATAAATGTTTTTCCAGCGTGCAATGCTCTTTTCGGGCTCATTCCTTCTCCAGGGAGACGGTTCTGATTTCAAAGAACACTCGCCTTCCCTCCACCCCAGACCACCCCACTCCAACCTCAAAGAGTCTCCTCCGGAAAAATTATTTTAAAACAGTGTTTTACCTTTTCTAGCGTTTTCCCTTCTTTCTTCTTTTTTTCCCCCTTTTAATTCCTTCAGCTTTTACTTCTTTTTTTTTTTTTTTTTTCTCTTCCTTCTGCCAGCAGCAGCCAAAAGCTTCTCTCTCCCCCTCAGCGTGTCAGAAAGTTTCCAGGCTCAGGGTTTATGTCGCCTTCCTCAATAACCTTCTTCTGTCAGACCCAGGCAGAGCTGGAGTTCGAGGCTTTGCTAAAAAGTCTCCTTTCAGGAAGTGAGCAGTAATAAGAGAGCAGCTCGGAGGCAGCATGTATAGGGGCTGCTCAAAAAAAAAAAAAAAAAAAAAAAAAAAAAAAGAAAGAGGGAACAAAAAAAAAAAAAAAAAGCGCACCAGAA
>VXAY01004641.1:18052-98720 GCA_013399855.1 Oxyruncus cristatus | reverse complement strand
AAAAAAAAAAAAAGAAAAAGAAAAAATCCCCAAACCCACAAGGCTGGAAAAGTCCCGCCCTGACTGCTGACATCAGTGCAGAAGGCAGGTCTTGCCTGAAAGAGTATAAAACTAATCAGCTCAGCCTTTCTGGGAAGGAGCAGGCAGAGACCTCTGGGCAGCCCCGGAGGCTCCTCGGCAGATAGAACATCCCAATAAAGGCGATAAAGCAAAGAGGGCACGCTGATAGTGGCAGACAAAGCAGATAAACCAGCCAGGATTTGGTTTGGTTCGGGTTTTTTTCCCCCCCCAGACAACAAATGTTTTTCCCATCCTTCATTTTAACCGTAGCTTTCAAAACGCTTTGAAAAACCCAGCGAGTCTAAGGAAATGGCCTAAAAGGCAGCTCTGCTCCACAGAAATGGTAGGTATTGGCTGTAAATGTAAAAAAAAAAAAAAAAAAAGCCCTGAAGAATTCACTAATGTTTTACGAAGTCCCTTCCCTCTCAAGTTACATCATTCTCTCCCCACTGGCTCCTGTGATGCCGTAATTCTCTTGTTCTCCTGCCACCATGGAGTGTCCCACAGAGGACAATCCATCTCCAAAGTAAAGAATAAACATTGTAAATAATGAAATACTCCTTGTTTAAAAACAGAGCCCTCTCAGGACGTATAAAACAATAAGCAACAATAAAAGGCAGGAGCTCATTTCCTTCTTCCTTCTGAAGGCGTCTTTGGGATTTGAAAGCTGCATTTGTAAATCTTGGTGGAGAGAGAATTACCTGGCAGTCCTGCAAATGTTATAAAAATGAGCCTTTCTGGGTTGCCATGTGCTGCCCTGCTTTTTCCTGGGAAGAGAGAGGGGCCCTGGGGGAGCACACAGGGAAAGGACAACAGCACCAGGCGGGGGACCCCCAGTCCAACCCTCTCTGAGGACAGAGAGACCCCAAAACCAGCCTCAAGGTGCCTTTCAATCTAAGAGAACTTAAATGAAGAGTTAAGGGGGTGCAAAGCTGCCAGGGAAAGGTGTTTTATGTGTGTGTGTATATATATATATATACACATATACACAGTCTCCCTGAACATTAGAGCCCAGTGCCCAGGAAGGGATTGCAGGGGGCTCTGGGATGGAGGGTTTGCAGCCCTGTGGAGTGTTGTGTGGATTCCAGGACTGCAGGACATCCATCCAGCCCCTCCACACTGTGTGTCCTGCCCTGACCCTTGTAGGTACACACAGTGCCAAATCCACAGGATCCAGCCCTGGGACAGGCCTGGGCAGCCAGGGCTCTTGGCCACAGTCCTGGGTGCCACCCAGGCTGACCCAGCACTAGTCTGCAACCACCAGACCATTAGATGGGAATGGAGAAGGAAAAAGCCACAAAAGCCTGGCCAGCCCTGTGTCCTGATCGGATGCTGGCCATGGACGTCTCAGAAAAGGGATGAAGGACAAAGCAAGGAGCCGTGGCACTTTTTGTGGTGTATCCTCCTCCATCTTCTGCTATCAGTAAACTCTGTGCAGGGCTGGGCCTGAGCCAGGAGCTGTAACAGCCACAATTCATGGTCATCCAGGAACTTGTTTAAACCCTTACTGAAGCCCTGTGGATTCCACTCGTTGGAGCGTCACCCGGGCAGGAGATGCCGGGAGTGACCTGAGCCTCCCCTGGTCTCCAGGTATTTTGTGCTGCCTGTCAGGTGTGTTCATCCGAACGGCCCTGAGAGAGAACAAGGGAAAACATCCTTTGCTCCCAGGAGGAGATGCTTAGAAGTGACCCACAATGATCTTCAAGTCCTTGTGGACTTGAAATGCAAAATATCCTGTGGTCCTGCCTGATGGTGGGGGATCACAGCCTCCAGCTGCACTCGGACCACTCTCCCTTGCTGGCACTCAGAGTGGAAAGGCCTGGCTCTCCAGTTCAAAACTCAGTTCAAAGGCCCTGGAGCTGCTGGGCTGGATTTTTGGCCAGTTCCCTGGGTGGGTGGACAGAGTGGTTTCCTTCCTCCCCAGGCCACGCTGGCCATTGTCTGAGCCCCCAAAGCACACACATAAAAGAGCAACTAAACAAAGTATTTGGGGTTTAATTGAATGGTGCTGCTTCTGGCCAGGGAAAAACTAATTGCTCCAAGCATGGCCTGGTGCCATCCCAGGGACATTCTGTCTGCTGAAACTTGTCCCAAACACACTCAGTGTGGATAAAGAGGGACTGAGGGGCACAAGCCCGTCTTCCGTTCCACGGTGAGCTGTCAGTCCCTCTCCCTTCCCGGGGAAACTTGTTTTTTCCCTCATGTGCAGGGTATCCAGTCCCTCCTGGATGGTAAATAAAGTGTTAGACATACAAGGACACATAATGTGAGTGCTTGGGGCCACTTCCCCTGGCCCAGCACCCAAACCCAGCACTGAGGATCCTTATACTTGTACCAGCTCCAAAACTGGGTCTAACTCCAGTCTTGACCTGTCTCTGAAGGGCTGAAGGAGCCACCTCAGAGCTGTGCACACCTTGGCAAACCAAGGCCTCCATCACCTGCAAAGAGCCTAGAAAACAGGAAAAAGTCAAAGGACCAAATACTCACAGGAAAGAGGCAGAGGGTTTTCAGACTCTGCCTGAAAAAGAGGGTTTCACAGGCAACCAGCAATCTCTGCACTTCATCTCCAACATCAAACAGCGCCAGCCAGCTGCTTCCTCTTCCTGGGATGAGCAAATGAGGGTGAATTTCTAGGAGAGACTTGCAGATTTCTCTGCCCGGCTCCCCTGCATCCTCACCCGCTGCCGGGATGGAGAGGACCCCGAGCTCCGAGCGGGACCATCCCGGTGACACTGCACCCTCCTGTGGCTACACACGGCACAGGCTGCACGTCGGGCCCTGCCAGGCCCGGGCTCAGCACCAGGCTGATGGAAACCCCGCCGGGATGATGGACTGGACCCCAGGGAAGCACAAATCCCAACACTTCCAGGCCAACTTGGCGCCGCCGCTCCCGGTGGTGCTGGCGGCTTCCCAAACGCATCCAGCCGGGAACGAGCCCGTGGGACACCCAGGGCAATGCTCGTTTTAAGGCTTGAAAAGGCTGCAAACCCCATCCTGGTTGCTGTTATAACACAAAGGGAGCAGTGCTGAGGCCTGATGGGGTGATTTTGTATGAGCATTTTGTGCATAAAATAAAATATTCTCTCTCTCTCTTGCTATGTCTGAACTGCAGGGCCTGGGCAAAGTTCCCAGCTCTGGCTGTACATCACAGCCTGGCCCCAAGTCCATGTTGGGACAAGCTCCTTGGCCACAGACTAACCCTTTTTATGGTTGTTCAGCACCCAACACAACAAAGCTCCATTCAGTCCTTCAGCTACTGCTGCCATAAACAAAGCACTTGGCTTTGTTTGGAGCCCAAATCCTGCAGGTTGAGAATCTGCGAGTGAAACGAGCTGTAAACAAATGGGTTTGTTTTTCCATGAGTGCAGAGACCTGTAAACTAATTGCCCAACATTAAAACTGGGTTCAATGACTCCCAGGTGTTAAGACAAAATTGGGTTGGTGTTTCCCCAACTTGTAGCTCCAGCTTGAGGGAGCCACAGGCTTTGAAAGCAGAGCCATCAAAAAGTGATTATCGAGATCGTTGTACACCATCCCTAAACTTTGTGGGGGCTTTGAGGAAAGGACAAACATGCAGGTGAACATTGCTGAGGGCACTGGGAGGTTGGGTGTGTTGGGATGCTGCATTTTCACCACTGTAAACTGCCCAAGTGACTCATCCTTCTATCTCAGGATCTCACCTTGTCCTTGGGAAAACCTTTGTTATGAATTTCTGAGTAAACACCATGAACATCTCCACATCAAAATGTAAACAAAGGGCTCCTGGGGGGGATTTGGCACTGACATGCCATGAAGTTGAGTAATGCTCGAGGATACCTTGGTTTTTGCATATCTAACCCTATCACCAATTTTTTTTTTTTATTCCAACCAGTCTTGAACATCAGAAAGCTCAACCTGCTGGGATCAGGGTCCTAATCCCAGCTTCTTCTTGGGGTGCTCCTTTGCATTAGCAAAAATCAGTCATGGCCAGGTTGGACAGGGCTTGGAGCATCCTGATCTCATGGAAGGTGTCCCTGCCCGTGGCTGGAACAAGATGGTCTTTAAGGTTCCTTTCCGACCCAAATCGTTCCATGATTCTGTGGCCCTGGGGATGAAACATGGACATTTTTCCCTTCTGGAAAGGGAGACATTCCCCTGAGGAGCAGCTGAAAACTCTGGCAAACATAAGCAGCGTTTGGTGGGACTGGTGCTGGATGGTGCCCAGCCCAGCTGGGAGTGTTCTGGCCATTCTGGCACCTCAGAGAACTCATCAGAAAGCAGGGCAAGAAAAACAGGCCACAGGAGGCTACGAGTCCCTCACAAACCACAACGCCAGATGAGCCCTTCACAGAGGGCCTTTCTCAGTAGCCTCTGGCCTGGATGTGGAAAATCTAAAGAAATTAAGTTTCCCTTATTCCCTGGTGACTTCCGAGGACACAGCCTGGCATGACAACTACTCCACAACTCCCTGACAGGAGTGTGGGGTTGGCTGCTTCTCCCAGGTAACAAGTGATGGGACACAGTCTTAAACTGGGCCAGGAGAGGACATTAGGAAGAATTTCTTCACAGAAGGGGTGATTAGACATTGGAAGGGGCTGCCCAGGGAGGTGATGGAGTCCCCATCCCTGGAGGTGTTCAAAGAACAACTGGAAGTGGCACTGGTCTAGTTGATAAGGTGGTGATCAGGTTAATCCAACAGGTTGGACTCAGTGATCTCAGAGGTATTTTCCAACCCAATTAATTCTGTGATTTTGTGGCAGAGACACTCATGCAAAGACACTCATGCAAAGACACTCACTTCCCCATGAGCATCTGTTCAACGGGCAACAAGAGAACTCATTTTCTCCCATAGCAGCCCCATGCCCTGGCACTGAGAAGATCTCAGAGATCTTTCACTCTTCTGAGCTACCCAGCTTTTATGCTCTCTCCTTTCCTGTGCAACAAGGAAATAGGTCACATTTCAAAGAAACCAGCAACGGTGGTTTGCGAATGCCTGAGCGCTCACTGGATGGTGCAGCCCATTCCCCTCCTGTTTCCCAAAACCGACACATTTCTCACTCAACAAAGAAGCTTTTCCCTCTTTGTTCTTTTCCTCCTTCAAACCTGCTGTAAGGAAGCCCCCAAAGCCATCGGGCTCGTCTGCGAACCAGGTAAGAGGCACTTTTTTTTGCTGCTGGTGTCTTCGGTGGCGGTTGCACGTCATGGCTGCTTTGTTCCTTGTCTTGTGCCTTCCTGCCCACCCTGACAGCACTGGGGGTTTAGAGGGAAGATCCTCTAAAGTCTGGGTGTTAACAGGCCCAAATAATTAATAAGGGTGAAACCCCGGTGTCAACAGGCCCAAATGAATCCATTGTAGGACCGCTCTCTGCCGATTACTCCATCGGTTTGAGTTTGGGTCTAAGTCAGGGGACATCACGTTCTTTTTGATGGTGAGGGGGGTTTAGACAGGTCAGAACTTGCTGAAATGGTGGTTTGAGGTCCAATACTCATGGCCAGCCATTCTCTTCCCTCTACCCCCGGACACAACATCAAAATTTGTCTCCTTTGGGAGATTTTCTTTAAACTGCCTGCGAGACTCAGTGGTACTGTGGGAAAATTTAGGATACCTGGCACCTGCTGGATAATGATCTGAATACGCAAGGAGGACTTCAGAGATTTGCTGCTGATCAGTGTAACAGCAAATATTCCCAAAACCAGAAGCCTCTGGCAAACTCACCTTTATTTCCTTGGATTTCTTTTCCATCTCCTCTGTTCCTGCCCCGCAAAGGTCCAGGTCCCATCAATCCAAACACAGCCCGTGGTGTTATGGAATAAACTAGAACAAAGGAAAGTTGGGTTGGAACCTCAGAAAACATTTCCTAATGGACAGATCTATTAGAATATGGAATAAACATCACAGGCACACAAGGAAAACCCATCACGTAGGGAAGAACTGGAGAGGGGGCTGGAGAAGGGATCAGGCAGAAGGTTCCTCGCTGGCAGGGGATAAACAAACTGATCTACAAGGTTGTGATTTCTGGTATATTCATGGTTCTTGTACTTTCCACCTTTCTTCATCATTTCTTCTCTTGAAAAGAGGGACCCAAGTCTCTGAAAATCCTGCTGATGCTCGGAGGAATAGGATTTCCTAAAGAAACATGGATGATGTCCCAGCAGTATTTAGAATTCACACATATCTGCATAACTTTACAAATTAATTCCCATTAAAATCTTGACCAGAAAGGGTTTCCCAGAAGCTCTCAGGATGTTGCCAGTCTCTGTACTGCCCTGTAAAGCAACAGGCTCCACAAAGAGCAGAAAACTTGGGAATTCCCAGGCTCCACACACGATCTAAGCCCTCTCAGTGACTTGGCTTGAGCAGGAAAAGTCTGAAGGGACAACAGATGTGTTGGTTAAGCCAGGCTTAACTCACACAGACCCCGAGCAGGTAGAACTGGCAGCACAAAACCAGAGATACCAAAGGCAAGGGAAGCCAAAGAGAGGATTTGTTTCACCTCTACCAATGTGTGGGTTTGGGTTGAGTGACAGGGCTGGGAACAGAAAGGTGCCCGAAGCAGCTGCTCATGAGGCAATGCAGGAAGTTCATCTGGGGGGTTGGAAATACCCAAAAGTACAAACAGATGTTACAAAAGCATTAAAAACCCCTCAAACTTTGTTTAGCACTTATTTTTCTAGGAATCTCTGCTGACTCCTACAGCAGCATTAGGTGGGTTCCATCAAATGGACAGGCTGGGAATCACAGAACAGTTTGGATTGGGAGGGATCTTAAAGCCCATCCTGTGCCACCCCCTGCCATGGGCAGGGACACCTCCCACCAGCCCAGGTTGCTCCAAGCCCCGTCCAACCTGGCCTTGGACACTTCCAGGGATCCAGGGGCAGCCACAGCTGCTCTGGGGAACCTGGGCCAGGGCCTCACCACCCTCACAGCCACAAATTCCTTCCCAATATCCCACCTACCCCTGCCCTCTGGCAGTGGGAAGCCATTCCCTGTGTCCTGTCCCTCCATGCCTTGTCCCCAGTCCCTCTCCAGCTCTCCTGGAGCCCCTTTAGGCCCTGCAAGGGGCTCTCAGGTCTCCCTGGAGCCTTCTCTTCTCCAGGTGAACACCCCCAAGTATAATACTTGGGTAACATAATACGGGCTTAAAGTAATATATATAAATAAATAAATATATATATATATATAAAATATAATGCAGGCTTAAAGTATATACATATATTTAAGATAATACAGGCTCAAAGTATAATACTTGCTTATTACTTAGTGCAGGAATATGAATTTTTAAACACAGTTTTGATCACTGAGTGTGCTAATTTAGCCTTGTAGCATCCCAGAGGTGCCAGGAAAGGCCCAGCTGGGTCTGGGATTGAATGGGCACAGCAGAGACCAGGACTGGGCTGGAGAGAGCCCAGGACATGAGACAGGGGTCACAGAGAACATGGGCAGCTTTTACAAACTTCGTGCACAGCCAGAAAACAGAGCTCCAGACTCCGTAAGGGAGGCACTAAGGATAAAGCATGAACTAGTAGTCTTCAATAACTCCACTTCCCTACACCCTATTGAAATAATTGGAACAAAGCCCCTTTGCTGCTACCATTTAAAATGAACAAAAAGCCCTGGGCAGATCTAGCCCATTATTTCTCTCTGCCCTGAACAGTTTTATACCTGGAAAATGGAGATCACAAGCTGCCTGTTAGTGGAGCATTTCCACACCCAGAGCAGACCTTTCACATCGGAAATGTGAACACAAACTTCCACTGCCCCTCACGAGTCACACACTTGCCCAAACACACGCTGGTCACATGGAAACACATCCTCTCCCCTCAGAGCTTTTTTTGCTCAGATTTTGCAAGAGCAGAGCTGAACTCCAAGCCTTCAGCTTCCCCAGACTCCAGCTGTACTGATTTTCCTCTTCAGAGTTTCCTCCTCAGGAATTTCCTCCAACCACCCTGTAATCCTGCCCAGTCTGAGTCTGTTTAATCCTCACAACACAGAGCACTAAATAGTGTTCAAAGCAATCCTGAGCAGCCCTGATGAGGCAAAGATTGTGCTTCCACTCTGCTAAAGACCTTTCAAGACCATCACTAATCAGCAGGACATTATTTTACATGGGATCCTTGTTGCAAATCTGATTTAAATCTTAGACTCATCTTTAGTCTTTTAAAACTCCAAATAGAGCATCTGATGCTCAATGAACTTTGCTCTCAGGTGGCTGTTGGGCTCTGAGTCTTTCTACTTTATTTGCCCAGTTTCTGACCTTAAATCCATGCCTGCCAGTGCAGTGCCCTGCTCTCCATCAGTCACAGTGCAGGTTATCACTGCTCTGGCTCTGGGAAGGTGTTTCCTGGGATGTCAAACATGTCCTTGCCAAAACAGGAGCCATCTGCCACTTCCCTGTGCACAACTACTTCCAAAGGGCAAATGCAGGGACCTCAAATTCCCAACCCAACAGAACACTGTCAGCAGACCCCGGTGAAGCAGGACCTCAGACTGCTCCTGACCATGGAAAGGAACAGGGTGGTTAATGCCCATCACTCCAGTTCATACCAGGGCAGCTTAGCCAAGGCTTACTCTGACAAATCAGAGGAGTGGAGCCTCTTAAGCCAGATTTTGGAGCAGCCTTTTGCTTCCAATAGGTTTTTGGTCTCCTACTCCACTCGCAGTGCTGGTTTCTGAAGCAGATCAGTGAAACCTGCTGTTGAGATCCGCAGGGCAGGTGGAAAATGATGGTTTCCTGAGTGAAAATCATGACCATTTCCCCATCAGATGTTTGTGCAGATCCTGAAGATTAGTTGAGAAGACTTACACACATGGTTTGCCCCTCAATTTTTATCTGAGATTACAATCTCTCACACACAAAGCTCACAAGCAGAGGTGGGAGCACCCAGCCTAAGCAATGTATTACAACTAGAGCCTTATTTTACTGATAAAGAAGTGTGAGACTGTGCACTTGTCTAGAAACCAGTGGAGGAAACATCCTCCCGAATTCCATATCAGATGTTCAAGGTCCTGGAGGACAGGGCGGGATCAAAGAGGGTCCTGCCAGAGCCAAACTGGGCAGACTCGGCACAGAACCAGTGAAAGGAGACAGCAAATCCTGCCCCAAGGAACATAATTGTGATGCAAAACCAGACAGTAGTCTAGAGAAAAGCCCCACAGCCACAGCCAACCCAGGAGCCAGAGGAACAGGCAGAACTTTCAGGGGTGTTCAGTGCTGTCTGCACCTCTCCAAAATCGTGTTAAACAGCACCAGGCACTACTGGGAACTCAGCTGGGCCCAAGCAAGGCAGGACATGCCCTGCACAGCTGCCAGTGCCCTGGATTCCCTGGAACTTGGAAGGGTTTCCACCTTGTCTGTGCTGAAAGTGCTGAAGCAAAACCTACTTCCAACTGTTGCCACTGGTATGAGGCAGCTGTGAGGGAAATATCTCTGCCACCAGTGCCCCAAACACTGCCAAGAGCATCCACCATGGTTGGGTGCAGCCCAGAGGGATCTCCAGCACAAAATTCCTTGGACCACAATGTTCTCGTGGAGAATTTGTGTGGGTGGGTTACTGGTGTCCCACACACCAGTTCAGGTAACACGTTCAGGTAACAAGGGGAGGCTGCAGGAAGGGGAAGCGGAAGACAAGTGGCCAGAAGGTTTTCCTGACTTTCTACTACTCCTTTTAGTGTCTTGCTTCCAAGAGGGACATGAGGATGGGTGCTTGCAATGGGATGAGCTGCAAGGTCACCTCAAAGCTGCTTTTCCTTGGTGGAAAAGTTCGGGGAAACATTTTGCCTGTGTAAGAACAGCCTGAGCAGGGCAGGCACTGACAAATGCAACCTCCCCTTGGCAGCACAGGAAGGACAAACACTAAGAACTTACCAGACCATGCAGAATGAGCTATTTTCTCATCTCAGTCATGATCACTGAGCCACATCACAAATATGTGCCAGGGAATATTTAGTGCTGAGCACGTCACCCCAGTCTGTGAGCAAGTGAAGGGCTTCGTTCTCATTTCAGTGAAAGACCACCAAAAATGCCAACAGCAAAAGCAAAATCCTCCCACATTCAGCATTTCTCAGTCTTCCAAAAAACACTGAGTGAACTGGAAATTACATTTCTGGCCCCAGAAAGAAACTGAAAGTAGGATTTTCCCTAATGGAACCCAGAACTGCAGAAATGAGAGATGGGAAAGTCCTGTGAGCTCATCCCGAGTTCTTCCCGTTCCCTACAGCACAGTTTCTGATCCAGTGCTAATGAGTGGCAATGGGACTTCCATTCTTTCCCCTGTTCCACATCCTGATGATCCTTCTTGCTTGGAAATGTTTCTTGATAACCAGACTTGCTTTCCACTGATTAATATCTTCTGCTTTATCCCCATCATCTTATCTGCACATCCAGAAGAGTTTCCTCTCTGAAAGACTCTTATGCTCCTTAAATAATTCTGTTTTGCTCTCAGGTTTCCCCCCATCACTCTTGGTCCACAATTACTGTGTGTCCTCCACTCCCACGAGCTGTGCTCATTAATCAGCCCAGCCAGGTCCTTCATCTCTGTCACTGCTCTCCCCTGAACTTGTCTGGATTCCAGCACTTTTAGGTTCAAATCACTTACTGAAATAAGTCATTTTAATAGCACCAAGGTGCTGGGATCATGTTCGCCACTGGTACTAAGCCACATGGGTGGTATTTGATTTTACTTTTCATTTTGAAACTGCAGGAACTGCTTTGGTCTGCTCTGTGTAGACTAAACTCCCTTTTATGTGCCTGAAGAGCAATGAGTGCATCCAGAGCTCTGCCAGCAGCTTCCACCCTTCTATTCACAGCAATATTCTGATTATAAAGGCCAGTGGTACATCTGCAGCACCAGTGGTGAGCACCAGATGCCCAACATGTTCCTTTTGTCATGCTGGGATTTGCTGGTGCCCCCTTCATCTGGGCTTTCAAAGCCAGATTGAGCAACCCTGTGACTCACGGCCATCAGAGCCCGTGGCACTTACTGCAAGCACGGAGAAGTTGCTCTGGTGCCTCAGCCAACTTCAGAGTTGGATATTTATAACCTGCCTAAATCCCCTGCAGCAGTACTACAGAAGGTTGTCTCCCTGTTTTGGGCACTGCTGTGCCAGCACTTGGAGCACAGGAGCTGCTGTGCCCCAAATCTGAGGCAGTTTAATGGAAGATGAACCATCTCCAACAGCCACTTCAGAGGTGTGTGGAGCCCCTGCAGCAGTGCTGGCTCCTCACAGGGCAGCTGGAACGTCCACCTGACACTGCCTCAAGCAGAATCCCCGTCCAGAGGCTGGTTACAGTTTTGGGGCAGCTCAGGGCACATGGAAACCTTTGTCTCATCCAAGCTGGGGTGACCAACACATGGCACTGACACAGCTCCAGTAAGGCCATGGGTCTGAATGGGAACTGCCTGCTGGGTTTGTTATAGATTATAGGGAGAAATTCTTTACTCAGAGGATGGGGAGACCCTGGTACAAGTTGCCCAGAGCAGCTGTGGCTTCCCGATCCCAGGAAGTGTCCAAGGCCAGGTTGGATCAAAGGAGCAACCTGGATAGTGGAAGGTGTCCCTGCCCATGGCAGGGGGTGGGATGCGATGAGCTTTAAGGTCCCTTCCCACCCAAACCTTTCTGTGATTCTGTGATTCCCGATTCCAATCCTCCTCCTCTCCAAGAGGGCTCCAGGGGTGCTTTTAGAGGAAGACTATAACCCAAAATAAATGTATAAACTGCCACGTTTGCATAAATATTGTCCAGTGTGAGAATGCCTTAAAAATACTTCTGTAGAGAAAGAAAAGGCAGGGAGTTTTGGACAGACCAACCATATGAATCCACCATATGAAGCCAGGAACATAGGAACATAGGAAGATGTTACTTAGGGCAACACAGTGACCATTGCCTCTCAAAATGAAACTAAAGCAGAATAACTCAAGGACAGAAACCCAACCACTGTGCGAAAATTTGAGCTCAGCCATCACTTCTATTTTCAAACGGCACAGGCAAAGCCTAAATGCAGCTGTTAATGTAACACTGTCATTTTGTGGTTGGAAACAGAGCTGTCAGCCCCTGCAGCACCTGGAGCAGGGAGGCAAGAGGGGCACGTTGCTCAGAGCAGCACCAAACCCGCTCGGTGGGTTTAGTCCTCCCAGAGAGGGACCTGCCCAGCACCATCAGAAGGACCCAGGCCAGTGCACGTCATAATAAACTCATTTCCAGCAAGATGTGTCACATCCAGTGCTCTCAAAGCCCTTTGTGTCACCCCTCCTGCAACCTGCTGAGGGCTGTGCCAGTTGCAGTAGTAAATAGGGAAGTGGTGTAGTGACTTGCCAAGGAATGGACTCAAGCCACAAGCTCATAATCAATCCCTCAGGTAAATATTTTATTTAACCTTCCTGCAGTTTGACACTCCCCAAACACTCTGCTCTGGCAGAAGCGGTCACAGCACCAAGGCTGACAGAGCCCAAGGAGCATTTGGCTGATCCTCTGGGGCACAGGGTGTGACTCTTGGGGACGGGCCTGTGCAGGGCTGAGGGTTGGGCTCGATGATCCTTGTGGGTCCCTTCCAGCTCAGCACATTCTGGGATTCTGTGACTCAATCCCTAGACACGTGATGCTGTGTGTAAGTTGTTATTTCAGCAAAAGTCCCTCAGAAGGTTTTGCAGGGAGGGCAGGTAGAAGTAAGCAAAAAAACAGAGCCCTTTTCCTCTGACTTCCACACAAGCTACTGCAGTTTCTGGTCATTGGCTCCATGGAACCATTTGGTCCATCTCAAATCCAGGATCAACCCCTTGGTGGCAGGGGCAGCTCTGTGCTCACCCATCCCCAGGACAAACATCCTGACATCATTTGTTTGGAGCCATGGCTGCGTTAGCTGAGCACAGGAGCACTCGGGGATGCCAGGCAGGAAACTGTGTGTGGTGTTTAACTCAGCCCCTCATTAACAGCTGTTCAGGATCAACGGGTCTGGAGCCAGGAGTGTTTTCAGTGGTTCCACAAAGGATCAGCAGGGTGTTTTCACAGCCTTCCAAACTAAACCCACATCCCACACAGGAGCACAGGCTGCCTCAGGACAATGGGGTGACTTTGCTTTACCCAAAAGCATCACACAGTGGTGCCACCCTGCCCTGAGAGGGAAACTGCTCACCAGGAATGTTTGGCATGTGAGAAGATGCTGCTACAAACCAGGGGCAGCTCCAGGGGCTTCTGTTCTTGTGCTAATCCAGCCACTGAAGCCTGTGGCCAAGCAGGAAACAGGAATCCGGGTACCTGTGCCTGTCTGCACCACTGGATGTTCCTGAAATATTAATGTCAGCTTGAGTTAAACAAAGAACCACATTCAGTTAAGTTTTCTGTGCCCCTCATTGCAGCATTTTAGGACAAATATGGTTCTTTACATTCTGATTTATCAGGGCCTGATAAATACTCAGGAAATATAAGACAGTCAACAAATTTGAACATCAAGGTTGCCCAGAGCAGCTGTGGCTGCCCCTGGATCCCTGGAAGTGTCCAAGGCCAGGTTGGATGGGGCTTGGAGCAACCTGGGCTGGTGGAAGGTGTCCCTGCCCGTGGCAGAGGGTGGGAATGGATGGACTTTAAGGTCCCTTCCAGCCCAAACCATTTTGTGGTCAAAAGTAACCCCAAACAAGTCCTGTCTGTGTAGGGACAAAATTCGTTCCGACTTTGATGTCAAAATCATAAGGGTTGTCGAGAAAATATAAATATATGTGCATAGTAAAGATACTCTGGGGAAGAATAACATTTTATATGTTCATGGATAAGGAAGCAACACCCTGTTCTTTAGGGAAAAAGCAAAGTGTTTTGGCTAAACCCCTATAACTGGTGGCCACCGATTCAGTGCACAGCCAACTAGGAGCAGCCACGTAAACTGCTCTGTGCTGAGGAGCACAGAGAGCCCCAAGTGCTTGGATGTGTCTTTTCACACACATTTCCCACACAGAGCACAACCAGACAACATGGTTTTAGTAAGAGACAGGTGCCCTCTGCTAGAAAGGGCATCCCTTGGATGTGGCCACGTGGAAATAGGAAACAAATTTGTATTTTGGATTCACCTGTGTTAATCCAGAGGGATTAACACACCCCCTGCTGTGAATTTATTGACTCCTTAATGGAAAAAGGTAACATAGTATGACTGGAATATTGCATAAGCAATACAAATACAAATTCTTAAATGAAAAATTAAAATTTGGGAATACTAACTGCAGCAACATCATTGATACTGCAATCCCCTTGAGCAAAGGGCTTCGATCTAATTTTTATTCCTATTCAAAAGAAAACAAGGCAGCCAAGAGGGGGGATTTGATGACATCCTGCAAAAGCTGGTGGCCTTGCCTGAGACCTACTCCAGGTGACCCTGCCTTGGCAGGGGGTTGGACTGGCTGATCTCCAGAGGTCCCTTCCAACCAGCAGTAGGACAAGAGGACATAGTCTCAAGCTGTGCCAGGGGAGGTTTAGGTTGGATATTGGGAAGAAATTCTTCCCAGAGAGAGTGATCAGCCCTTGGAATGGGCTGCCCAGGGAGGGAGTGCAGTCACCGTCCCTGGAGGTGTTTAAGGACAGACTGGAGGTGGCATCAGTGCCATGGTCTGGGTGACAAGATGGTGTCAGTCATGGGTTGGACTCCATGATCTCAGAGGTCTTTTCCAACCTGGCTGATCCTGTGATTCTGTGATCGTGTCATTTTTCAGAGACCCTTTGGTAACATGTTCTCACTGTGCTTTGCCTCAGAGGCTGAGCTCTGTCTTCTCACAGGAATATCTGCCCTGGTCTCCTGTGGGGAGGTTCCAAACCCACCCTTGTGCCCCCCTAAAGCAGCTGCACCAAGGGCTCACGAGTGAAAACCCCAGAGGAAGCAGGGTTTCTAACCCCAGGAAACTGCTTTCTGGGAGCTGGGCAATGCCAGCCATTAACCAACCCCAGCCTGAGCAGAGCAGGCAGAGAGTCGTCCCCACCAGCGCCCTGTGCAGGTGGCCCTGTCCCTCCACAGCCCCCTGCCCTTCCCCTGCTCCCAGAGCTAATTGTTTCCGCTCATTAGCATCTGACAAACAACCACGGAGGGAAAACAAGTCCCCGGCAGGATCTGAGCGAGCTCAGGCCTTTATTGCCATCTCACTGCTCCAAACAGGCATGGCATTGATTTTCCACGCTCTGCTGCGCCGTTGCTCCATCTCGGGGAAGGATGAGCACCACGAGCGGCCAAGTCACAGCAGAGCAGCAAGAAGGGAGGGTCCAAGAGTGCAGGGAGGGGGCAGAGGTGGCACGTGGCACCCTCTGAGCCTCCGGGCACAGATACGAGGCCAGACCCCTCAAACATGGACTGCCAGCAAGGGCACTGGCTCGTGGGAATAAATGTTTACCAGGGCTGAGGGCACCCACAGCAGCCTGTCCAGCTCAGGTCTGGGGTGGAAGGTGGCACAGAACACCAGTCACCCATTGACCTGCCACTGGCTCAGCACTGGCTGGTTCCAGCACACAGAATCACTGGACCACTGAGGTGGGAAAAGGCCTTTATGATCATCCAGTTCAACTGCAAACCTAACACTGCCAAGGTCACCACTAAACCAAGTGCCACATCTGCATGTCTTTTAAATCCTTCCAGGGATGGGGGCTACTCTACTGCCCTGGGCAGCCTGTGCCAGGGCTTTATGCCCCTGCCCATGAAGTAATTTTCCTTAATATTCAGTTTAAGTCTCCCCTGGCACAACTTGAGGCTGTTTCCTCTCGTCCCATCATTTGTTACCTGGGAGAAAATACTGACCCCTACTTGGGCCCACCCTCCTGCCAGGGAGTTGTAGAGAGTGAGAAGGTCCCCCCTGGGCCTCCTTTTCTCTCAGATCAAGGCCACAAACATTTGAGCAGAGCCACTCCTTCTGTGTTTGACCTCCAGTAACACTATGCTGGGTGGCACAAGGTCTCTGGACACGGGTTTAGAGAGGGAAGGAGGGGCACTGATCTCCATGAGCTCTTCTCTGGATCTGCTACAGTCCTGTCTCGGTCAGGAGCCTTCACACCTCACAGGGGCACCCGAGCCCTTCATGAGCCTTGCAAGTGTTGCTGTGGAATTTAATGTTTTTCCTTTCAAAAAGGACTGTGGACTGTCCCCGGGGCCGAATGGCTCCAGTGTTTCACTTCATGTGGGAGAAGGACATCAGGAGGGATTTCTTCCTGGAAAGGGTGGTCAGGCTTTGGAAGGGGCTGCCCGGGGAGGTGGTGGAGTCACATCCCTGGAGGTGTTCTGTGAATGACTGGACGTGGAACTCAGTGCTCTGGGCTGGAGGACAAGGTGGTGTTTGGTCAAAACTTGGACTGGAAGATCTTGGAGGTCTTTTCCAACCTTGGTGATTCCACATGGAACATTCCTGCACTGTTGGTTCAGGGCCAAGATCACACAAGGCCCTTACTGGAAACCAGGTTTTCCTGTGGAGTTTCTGTAAAAGCCACCACCACTTCAGGCAGGTCTGAGTCAGTGCTGCTCCCTGAGAAGCAGAGGAGATGGTTATCTCCACATGCAAGCAGAAGGCACCCTGTTTGTGAGCACAAACACAAACGAGCTCACACTTTCGTAAACTCCCACTCCTACGTAGCTCAAGGGCTGATAAATAGGTGAGTAGCTGAGGTTTTGATGAGCAGGGAGGTCAGAAAAGCAGCTCTGGCCAGTAATGGGAGTGCTCAAGAGGAAATCTTGGGAAGAGCTGCCAGGGAGTGCATAAATAAAAATGAAACATTAATCAGAAACCTGCAGCCAGGTCAATCCAAAGTTAAGTTTTGTCAGGTTTGTCTCTGAACTAAGAAGCATTTTATGCTGAATCAAAGTTATTTTAAAGTTTTTGTTGGAGGTCATTAAAAAAAAAAAAAAAAAAAGAAAGAAAAAAAAAACCCCAACAAACAAACATGTGCCTGAGCTCCAGGAATCAGCTCTTCAGTTCATCCTCCTGCACGGTGCCAGCTCCTCTTGGGATGAATGACTTGGAAAGGCAACTTACACACTGCAGGCGTTTCTCAGCCCTTTTTATCTTCAGCCATAAATCCAGTTCTCAGATCAAATCAGGAACAACTGAATGGAATCCAGGGGAGGGATGGGGGACAGTCAGAAGGTCCCTGCACATGCACGTCCAGAGGGGAGCGGCTGCTGCTTGAGGTCACTGTGCTCTCTGCCACCCCTCTGCACCTCAGCCCCAGCTCCCCCCACTAAATCCTCCCCAGCCCTTCTCTGCTCCACAGTCTGTCCTCCATCCAGCCACCCCTCCGTGGGCACCAGCAGAGCTCCTGGAGAGCTCAGGGGACAGGAGGGTTGGGACAATCTTGGGTACAAACCTGCACTCAGGGCTCCTCTGAAGCGCTGGAGAGAAGGGGCTGTAACAGCACCGTAACAACGCACATTTGTTCTCAGGTTAAGCACAGGTGGCACCACAAGAAGCACCTTTCCATCCCATGGGGTGGTCAAAGAGGCCAGTCCATGTGGACAAGGAGGAGCCCAGGGCAGGGTGGTGCTCCACACCCACCCAGCTGCAGGTCAAGCAACCCCTAAACTGGGCTGCCCCCCTGCCCATGAACCCACCCTGTGCCACAGGACACTCCCAACCCTGAGGGGCAGCTGAAGAGACCTCAGAGGAGCTCAAAGACCCCACCGCCCACCCCAGGCTGGCCTCACCTCTCAGCAATGCCAAATCTACCAGGCACTTCCAGCTGCCCCTCCTCCCCTTCCCCAGTCAAACACCATTTAGGGGATTGCTAAAAACGCCCTGCCCCACACTGCCCCCACAAACCTCGGCAGCAGCTCCCAACACCACCTCCAAAGCATTCCCCGAGCCCTCCATGCTGGTTCCCCACCCTCCAGCTCCTGATCTCCCCTGGGCAGGTCCCTCCTCTCCCCCAGGGTGACCCAACCACCTGAAAGGGACAGCCCAGCCAGGGGTGTGATCTAAATATTTGTGGTATAGGGGATTATTTACGTTATAGGGGATTGTGTTATATGGGATTACTTGTGGTATATGGGGTTATTTGTGTTACATGGAATTATTTGGGGTATATGGGATTATTTGTAGTACATGGGATTTGTGTTATACGGGATTATTTGTGCTATATGGGATTTTTGTGGTGTATGGGGTTATTTGTGTTATATGGGATTTATTCGTGGTATATGGGATTTATTTGTGGTATATGGGATTATTTGTGGTATATGGCGTTATTTGACTTATATGGGTTGTTTTGGGGTATATGGGGTTGTTTGTGTTATATGGGATTATTGCTGCCAGGACAATGGGACAGAAAATATGGTCCTAACAGGATGCTGAAGTTTGCCAGTGCTGCCTCCAGTTTCATCAGTGCTCTTGGGCACCGGCTCTGCATTCACACAAAGTGCTTCTGCTGTTCTGAGAAGTTATAAAATCAAACCAGTTCCTGTTGGTTCCAGTCTGATCTGAGTGAAACAAGTGCCCAGCTATAGAGCTGATTGCCTGACATCTCCTGGGTGCCATAGGCACAGACCCCCCTGTGTTTCACGTGGGGGTTGTTTTGTTTCAGGGCATCTTCACATCATGGCACCAACTTGCAAACGTGGCCATCACACGGGGCCACCCCCTGGGTGACAGCCCTGAGGGCTCTGTCTCACCTGGGGGAGCACCCAAACCCAACAGCAACACCCAGGGGCAGAGACTAGGTGGGTGCTGGAAAAATCAGGTCCTGTTGCTTGAAATTAATGATGGTGGAGGGAAAAGGAAGTTGTGCGAGGTTTGTGGAAGTCTGTTGGGGTTGTTCAGGGTTGCTCAGGTCCACCCAGACGTGGTGCCAAGGACAGTCCTCCAGGAGCATTTGGGTGATACTCTTGAACACAGGATGTGACTCTTGGGGATGGTCCTGTGCAGGGCCAGGAGCTGGACTGGATGATCCTCGTGGGTCCCTTCCAACCCAGCAGATTCTGTGGTTCTGTGACCAGAGCTGTAGTTACAAAGAGGAGCTGAGCTATGGCGTGTGGGCAGGGAAAGAGCCCGGATGGTTGTACAAACCTTTTAAAAGTAAGAGGGGCTGTAAATCACCCTGTCCAAATTTGCTCTGAGACTTCAGCAGGTGACTTTCCCTCCTGTCTGGGGACTTAGAAGTTTTTTGTAATAGGATTCATTTCCTATCAGGGTTCATCTGTGAATGATGAGGGTTCATCCAAGCAAGGCTTGGATGAGATGGGTGGCACAGCCTGAACCAAGGCCTGGGTTCACTCCATGAGGGTTCCTTCACTCACAGCTCTGTGTCTGGAGAGGAAAACCAGCCTGTTTATAACAGAACACCCTGTGTAGGCAGCTGGAAATTTTGTGAGAGCTCAGATGTCACCAATGGCTTCTGCCACCTCATTTTCACCTGTCTGAACAATTTGTTTGCTGTGATGTTCTGCGCCTGGACTTTCCAGGAGAGGGAATCAGCACGTTTGGGTGCAGCATCCTTGTACCTCCCTTGTGTTTGTCCCAGGGGGGCAGTGGAAAGTAGCAGCACACGAAGGCGGCCATTGATCTCCCAGTGCTCACTCAGCACTTCCTCTTCCTCTTGAACGTGACTCATGAGCTCACTGCAGCTAAACCCAAGAGCTGCAATCCTGAGTCTCACATCCTTCAATCCTGGGACCAGGATGAGGTCAGGAAGACACAGTCATCTGAGGGAACCAGATCTGGGAACCAGTGGCAGGGCTGCTTTGATGCCTGGAGGCATCATGGGATTGGGAAGTTTGCTTTGGTCCCAAGCACTGACCCAAGGATGGGTTTGAGCTTTGGGGTGTTTTCCTTTGTGTCCCAGACTGGCAGCTCTGCCAAGACCCTGCTCTAATCCATTGGATGGATTTGGTGGAAGGGGCTCCACATTTGTGCTGTGCCTGACAGGGTTGCACTGGTCCCTCACCCAAGCTATGAAACACCACTGAGGCTTCCTGTTGTGGTTTCCTGTCTCGGCTGAAACGCCTCCTGTTCTCCCTTCCTGTTCTCATCAGGGCCATTTCGGGGCTTGGTGGAGACAACAAACAAATAGGTACAGAAGGGTCTGGTTGCCATAAATCCAGCTCCATGAGGGTCTTTGCAGAGCAGGGTTGGTTCCTCCTCAGCAGTTTCCTCCTCACCCTTATCCCGTTCCTGCCCATCTAGAGCACAAATCCAGGCAACCCCTTCCCAGCTGCAGTGATCCCAGAGGCTGGCAGGAGGCAGCCCTGCCACCGTGGTGCTGGGAGGGACGAAGGAGCCTGGGTGAGCCCCAGCAGGGCTGACCACCAGCCCAGACACAGCTCCAGCCATGCCTGAGTGCAGAGGCCACAGCGCCGGGCTCAACCCGTTAGGTAGTGACTTCTCCCACAGTGTTCTCCTTAAGGGTCAAACTGGAAAGAACCAAGGCAAATTGCCCCAAAATCCAGTGTCCTCTCTACTCTCCCAGTGTCTGCTTTCCTCTGAACACGAGTGATGTGTTTATGGGATGGGGACGACCTCTCTGACCTTTTTCTGGGGGTCGTTGTCTGCACAACACCAAAACCAAAGATGAGGCTCCAGGGAACAAATGAGACCCTTCGGATCTGATGATGTTTCCATTAATCACAGCAAATTGGCCCCTGTCAACACCCTCTGGGTGGGATTCTGGGTGATTCAAGATAGAGATATAGGACTTGTGTAGATACAGAAGAAGGGGCTCTGCAGTGACTCAGTCAACAACGAGCCCCTTTCTGCCAGTGGGATCTCTGATCAAATCAGCCAAATGCAGAAACCACTAGAGCCAGGTATTGTGGGGAAGAAAAGAACATAGATTGTTCAAAGGACAATTAGAGGAAAATTTCTTCTTATTCCTGTCGACTGATGGTTGATGTCTGCCCAGAAGCACTTGGGCTTATCTCTGTCTCATCACACTGTGGTTGGTGCAGTCGTGTATCTAAAGGTTTCTTAGACATCTCATGTTTTAGTCTTACTGCATTTAAGATTCTGGCCTCAGAGACCTCCATGACAAAACTAATTTACTCAGAGAGGTGAAAGAATTTCCTTTTATTGTGAAAACAGGGCTGGAGAGAAAATGGTAGGAAGTCAGGGCTGCAAACTTTGGGATGGATGTGAGAAGCACTTTTTTAATAGTGAAGATAATTAATCATCGGAGTGATTCACTGCAGAATTTCATGCATTCTTTATTGCTTGGAACATTTAAATCAAGCTCCGATGGGTTTTACTTATACTTTGTAGCTCTGTTTAGGGCAGGGTGGAGGTATCTTGTGGGATGCTGTGGATGGGGATATGGACAGAGTGTGTATTTAGGAAGAGGTGCTGACCTTCTCAGGAAGTAGGTGCAGTGAAAGCACCTGAACTAACAGTTCTCTCCTGCGGTGCTAGAACAGGCAGAAAATGCAAAGGCAAAAAAGGATTTCAGTTTTTTCATAGATATTGGTCAAAGTCCTGGGTGTGGGGTTGTGGTTTGTTTTGTTTTTTTTTTAAACATTGTACTGTAACATTTATCCCTGACGTTCCTCTCCACAAGAAGTTTGAAACAACCCCTCAGAGAGTCAGCTGAGGGCTGAAGAACCTCTTGACAGATCGTTAATTAATTCCAACAAACCATTTTTGCAAAATTACGTGTCAGTGAAGAACACTCAGGGCAATGAGACTGGTGAATGGACTGGAGTACAAGTGCTGTGAGGAGAGGCTGAGGGAGCTGGGGGGGCTCAGCCTGGAGAGGAGGAGGCTCAGGGGGGACCTCATCACTCCCTGCAACTCCCTGACAGGAGGGGGGGGCGAGGGGGAGCAGGGTCTTCTCCCAGGAACCAGCAGTAGGACAAGAGGACACAGCCTTAAGCTGCCCCAGGCGAGGTTTAGGTTGGACATCAGGAAGAAGTTCTTGCCAGAGAGAGTGATCAGCCCTTGGAATGGGCTGCCCGGCGATGGGGTGCAGTCACCAGCCTGGAGGTGTTCAAGGACAGACTGGACGTGGCATCAGTGCCATGGGTGGGGTGACAAGGTGGGGTTGGGTCATGGGTTGGACTCCATGATCTCAGAGGTCTTTTCCAACCTGGTCGATCCTTGGATTCTGTGATTCCATGAATTTTCTCTTCCAGACTGAGCACCAACCGTGCGTGAACCACCCGGGGGAGCACCAGGAAGGTCCCGGAGATGCCGGATGCCGCCGCCCACCTGCCCTTCTACTACGGCAGCATCGCCAGGTCGGAGGCCGAGGAGCACCTGAAGCTGGCGGGGATGTCGGACGGGCTGTTCCTGCTCCGGCAGTGCCTGCGCAGCCTGGGCGGGTACGTCCTGTCCGTGGTGTTCGACCTGCAGTTCTACCACTACCCCATCGAGCGCCAGATGAACGGCACCTACGCCATCCTGGGGGGCAAGGCCCACTGCGGGCCCGAGGAGCTGTGTGAGTTCTACTCCAAGGACGCCGACGGGCTGTGCTGCACCCTCCGCAAACCCTGCAACCGCCCCAGCGGGGTGGAGCCCCAGCCCGGCGTGTTTGACAGCATGAGGGACAACATGGTGCGGGAGTACGTGCGGCAGACCTGGAAGCTGGAGGTACTGGCCTTTCCCAGGAGTGGGAACGGGCGAGGGGTGCCTCACCCCCTGCTGCTTGCACCCTGACCCCTCTGTCACTGCCACCCTGCCGGAAGATTTATGGCGAGGAGATTGGAGTTCTTCGCTTTCCTGCCCCGAAGAAGCAGCAGCTTTCCCAAAGCGAATTTTAGGTGTTTTCTCCTCCTGCATTCCAGAGAAACTTTCTCTGGCATGAGGAAAGAGATAAGAACTCACAGACATGCTTAGGGCCTCTGTGGTGGGGAGGGCTGGGGGGCCAGTGATGATAAAAGCCCTGAGAAGAGCAGGGGTGGGTCTTTTCTCAGGCCCGGTGTGCAGAGCACCATTAGGATAATTTTCTTGGAAGTCCAGTGTTCTTGACTCTGGAAATAAATTTTCCTACAATCCTTCCACTGCCTGGCATTTCGAGGGTACCTGTGTGTTATCCTGCTTCTAAGCCACTGTCATCCCCCTCTTGCTCTTGCATCATCCCCTTGCTCTTGCCCCCTCTAGAGCAAGGTCTGTCTTGGAGGCTGATGGCACTAAAAGTAGTCTTAACCCCTCTCTTTCACAGTTTCTTCTTCAGAAACAGGTTTAAACATCTTCCCAAGCCTTCTTGAGCTCTGGCAGAGCCTGGCAGAGCTCAAGGAGCATTTGGATGACATTCTGGGGCACAGGGTGTGACTCTTGGGGATGGTCTTGTGCAGGGCCAAGGGTTGAACTGGACGGTGCTCGTGGGTCCCTTCCAGCTCTGTGATTCTGTGACTCCCGCTCTGAACACCTGGAGCTCCCTTTGCCAGCATTTCCCCACGTGTCCTTCTCTCCTCTGCAGCCCATGGGATGCTCCCTGCCTTAGACCAGTGCTCTCCCCATGAGATGCCTCCAAATCTCCAGTTGTGCTGAAGATGTAATGAAACCACACTGAGACTTTTGCTCAGGTCTCCCTCTCTCTTTGGAGTGGAGCCTTTGCCTATTTGAAGGTTTTTCCTATGTGGAGGGATTTTTTGCCAGTGGAGCTTTTACCTATGAGCCTGAGGTACCTGGTACTGAATCAGGGGTGTCTGTTATTTAAATTTAGAAATAGCTTCAGACAGGGCAATACAGGTTCCTGTATTTTATTGCAGACTGGGACATATATAATTTATGAATCAAAACTCTCTAAGTGGTCACACTGGCAGCCCTGTAATTAAATTTCCTTCTACCTCCTGTCACCTTGACAGTGGCTACTCAGAGTCTTCCAAGTGTGATTTTGTTGTTCCATTGGAAGGGTTGCCCAGGGGGGTGGTGGATTCACCATTCCTGGAGATCTCCAAGGAATGACTGGACGTGGCACTCAGTGCTCTGAGGTAGTTCACAAGGTTGGGAATCGGTCACAGGTTGGAATTGTTGATCTTGGGGGTCTTTTCCAACCTAATTGATTCTCTGATTCCACGTTTTGATTCAAGTCCTGGCAGAAATACGGCTCAGGAATCGTCCTTACGGAGCCTTTCTACAAAATTCTCTAAATTTGGCCGATTTTAGAGCAAAGCTATTTGCCACAATGAGATATTCTATAGGGTTTCTACAGCAGAATGAGGTATTCTGGAGCAGAATGAGGTATTTTGGGCCAGAATTCTGTACCAGAAGCAGGTGTTCTATGGGGTTTCTCCACGAAGCAGATCTGTGGCCACCGGCAGATAACACAAAGGACATCGCCACCTCCTGGCACGAAAAAGAACAGTTTAGAGCAGGTGTGAGCCCAGGGAAATGAGCTGAGGGTCCAGCCGTTCCCTGGCTCCTGTCCCTGGTCCCAGAGCAGAGCTCAGCGCCTGCCCCTCCGCCTGCCCTCGGGAGGAGCTGCAGCCCCCGAGGAGTCTCCCCTCAGTCTCCTCTGCTCCAGCTGGACCAGCCAAGTGCCCTCAGCCCCTCCTCACACCCTTCCCCAGCTCCATGTCCCTCCTTTGGACACTCTCCAACACCTTTAGGATCCCTCTGACACCGTGGCCCCCAAACAGCCCCCAGGACTCGAAGTGAGGCCGCCCCAGGGCAGAGCAGGGTGGGACAATCCCCTCCCTGGCCCGGCTGGGGATGCTGGGCCTGATGCCCCCCAGGACACGGTGGCTCTTTGGACTCCAGGACACTCTGCTGACTCAGATCCAGCTTTCCACCCACCAGGACCCCCTCCCAAGGAATGCAAGGCTGAAAAGACACCCCACAACCCTGAATCAAGTTCCACCACATTAATGTGATGATTTTCTCTTCCCTCACCAGCGAGTCCATGGATTTCAGCTGGATTCAAGGGATGAGGTCAATTGAGAAAAGCAAGGAATTCTGCTCTGAAGCAGAACAGAATTCAACCCATTGCTGGGTCACAGGTCCTTTAATTAGGAGACCCTCCAAGTTTCTTGTGTCACCTGCCCCAACTGGTGCAAAATCAGCTGTGCTGAAGTCATGAAACAGTGCAACAAAACTGCAGGAGGTCTCATTTCCCACTGTTTTCCAGGGGGATGCTCTGGAACAGGCCATCATAAGCCAGGCTCCACAGGTGGAGAAGCTGGTTGCCACCACAGCCCATGAGAGGATGCCCTGGTACCACGGCAGCATCACCCGGGACGAGGCTGAACGGAGGCTCTACTCGGGGGCACAGCCTGACGGGAAATTCCTGTGAGTATCCAAACCCTGGCAGATGCTGTGATCCCTGTGCTTTTTAACCTTTCCCCACCTCCACCATCCTGTAATTATTGCTTTCACATGACAGCTCTGAGAGGAGGTTTAGCTGATTGTGTCAGGCTGGTTACAGATATTTCAAAGACAGGGGTTAAGACCCCAAATCTGTTATTGCCCAGACAGTGTCTGAACTCCATGAGGAGCCAATCTTGAGCTTTATTTATTTCTCATGTTGAAATATCTCTATGAAATGTGCTTTCCACTGCACTGGATGGTATGAAATACAGGGTTCAGTCGATGAAGGCGTTTAACACTGACACTTTGGCAATGTATGGCCCATAAAACACAGGAGAAAGCATTTGCTGTGCATCTCTGCCAAGGTGAGACAGCCCTTAATTGAATTATCTCCTGAATGAGTCAGGGAAAGGAAGAATTAGCTGGAGAACAGTTCGTCAGGAACTGCAGTGATGGGAAAAGGGGGAATGGGTTTAATCTGAAAGAGGGGAAATTTTGATTGGATATGGGGAAGGAATTGTTGGCTGTGAGGGTGGGGAGGCCCTGGCACAGGTTGCCCAGAGAAGCTGTGGCTGCCTCATCCCTGGAAGTGTCCAAGGCCAGGCTGGAGCAACCTGGGCTAGTGGAAGGGGTCCCTGCCCATGGCAAGGGGGGGGACTGGATGATCTTTAAGATCCCTTTCAACCCAAACCTTTTGGGATTCCATGAGAGAGGCAAAACCCAGAAGTTGAAGGATCCCCCTCGGCATCTTCAGAGGAGTGTCAGGAAGGTGGCAATTCCAACAGTGGATTCAGGAACACCTTTCCACGTGCCCACCCACCCCTGGCAACCATGACAACTTGCAGGGCAAATTCCAGAGCTACTTTTAATAGTTCTCCTTCCTCCCAGGCTGAGGGAAAGGAAGGAAAACGGCGCCTACGCCCTGTCCCTCGTCTATGGCAAGACCGTGTACCACTACAGGGTGGACCAGGACAAGTCTGGCAAATACTCCATCCCTGAGGGCACCAAGTTCGACACTCTCTGGCAGGTAAAGCGCTGGGGGTGCTGAACACCGGTGTCTGAGAAAACACAGGCATTTTTCACTTGTTATTCTGAGCTGGAAGGGACCCACGAGGATCATCAGCTCTGAAGTGAATGGTCCATACAGGGATCAAACCCACAGCTGTGGTGTGATCAGCACCAGGCTCTGACCAACTGTAGCTGCCTTGAGGGACAGGAGAGGCCATATGGACCTTTAAGGGCTTTAAGAGCATCCATGGGTGGTGGTAAGGGCTGTTCTCCCTTCCAGAAAACCCTGAAATTGTTCATCCCATGTTGTCCCTCCTGTGTGTTACCCAAACTGCTCCAAGATTGACAAAACTGTTGGCTACACGTTGCCATACTGTGTTCCAAGGGACTGATTTCTGTGCAGGGAGTAGAGGAGAGCAGAAACTTGGAGCCAGCTGCTGAAATCTTTATGGGGCTGAAGATCCCCAATGTGGCAGGAGACACATCCTGTCACCCCTGGGAGTGGGAAGTGGACATGGCTGGGATGTCCCAGCAATCCTTATGAAGGTGGGATGGGTTTTTAGGGAATGGGACACATGGTCCAGCAACTCTTGGCACTGCTGGGGAGTCCACGTCCCCCCAGAGCCCAGCTCTGCCCCATGACACTCACCTCAGACCTGCTCCAGGGAGCAGATCCCAGAGCTTCCCCCTGGGCAGGGCTGTCTGGGGGGACAGTAACTCTGTTTTGCTGAATTTTCCAAATTCCCAGGACTGTTTTTGCTCTGAGTTTGATTGAAAACAAAGACCTGGAGGCATTGTTATGGCAACAGAACCATGCCAGGCTCCCAATTGCAGCTGAAATCTGAGGCAGACAGGAAGGGAAGAGAAAGCCTTGTGTCCCTGTGGTCCAGTGGCCAGGGCTGGGCTGGTTGTCTCCAGCCAGAGTCAAATCCCCACTGTGCTTGGACCAGTGGTGCTGCAGGGAAAAGCTGCCTGGGATCCTCAGAGCTAACCCTGGAATTCCTCTGGGAAACAAAAAGTTTCTCTCAGCCTTTATCAAACACAACAGGACTTAAAAAACCTTTCTGACTGTAGCAAAAATATTACACTGAAAATCTCGTAGTGGAGATTTCCTTTTGTCTTTCTCTGGTCCTTATCTAACTTCCAAAGCTCTTCCCAGCTCTGGCAGATACCCAAATATACAAGCACTTACTGTAGGACATCCCTGAGTGAGCAGATCTCCTTTTAGACAGAGGACAGAAACATTCTAGTCCTTGCCTGCTATAAATCTGAGAGGAACCATTGCCATAAGCCACGAAAGTTGCCTTCAATGAAAAAAAGAGGTGATTTTTCCCACGCAATAACCTCTTTTTCCTCCGATTCCTTCTGCAGTTGGTGGAGTACCTAAAACTCAAACCAGATGGGCTGATTTTCTACCTGAAGGAAACCTGTCCCAACCCCAACCTGCCAGGTGAGCTGACATCCCCCAGGGCCATCCCTGGCCTGGGTTTGCCACCAAGTGGTGCCAGTTTGAGCGGTGCCAACCCGAATTTCCCACAGGTTGCTGTGTCCAACCCCGCTCAGCCCGCGGTGGGGAGGCACCAGTGAGGTCTCTGCTCCTCTGGCAAACCGGGCAAGTCTCGTGCCATGTTGTCTGCTCAAAGTGGCTACTCTCCAGGCCTGGCCTAAGGAGGCTCGAAGGCAGGAGCAGATGGGGACAACCAGTGCCTCAAATGAATTAGGGACTCCTGGTGCCAAGCAGAAACTCTGAGGAGCCTCTGAAACCAAAAGGCTTCTGAAAATCACCTGCTTTTTAGGCAGCAGGAAACATGTCCTGCAAGGCTGGGTCCTGGTGGATCTCTGGAGCTGAACAATCCAAACCATGGGGCACTTTGTGCTGGTCCAAGTGCCACAATGGGACCCTCACTCTCCTCAGCCAGTCTCTGCTCTGGGACTGATGGAGATTGTTGGGTGTTTCCCGAGGGCTGATTTGGGAGTAACACCCACATCCAAGGCACAATTCCACACCTTTTTTTTTTGGCTAAAGCTGTGAAAACTGTCCTATTGGGGGGTGGAGGGGATGTGATCAGACACAGCCCTTCAAGGACTGCTCTGATCCTGCTCAGACTTAGGCAAACTCCTAATCTCTCTCTCCTGATTTTCAGCATCTGCAGCACCAGCTCCACCAACCCACCCCTCTGTGAGTGTAAGTTTTCTGGGGGGGTCTCTGTTACTGGTACCTCAGTGGTTTAATGCTGTTGCATTTCAAACTTTGCTGATCAAACTCTGCTCTCCAAACTCTGCTTTTCCCTAAAATTTGGTAACTCCAATGGACTATATTAAGCCCAGCTGTGAAGTTGTCCTTTTCCAGCTCAGATGGGGATGAGGAATCACTGGGCACAGCTACTGTTGGAGCTGAAAATGGTTTCCATTCATACTGAGCTCCTTGCAACACCCTTGGGGGGCCTCTGCCCCTGCCTTCCTTGCCAGGCAGGAGCGAGGAAGACGTGGTTGGATTCTGGGAACACTCAGCCCACTGGCCCCCGGCCAGGTCTTTGTGCTCCCTTGGCCTGGGGGCACGTCTGGGCTCAGTCACAGCTCCCAGAGCTGAGCTGTGTTGAAACCAGGGAGTCTGGGAGCTCTGAGCCCTTCCCAGAGCCCAGTGGAGCTGAGTGAGGCCTGAGCAACCCCCCATTGTCTCAGGAGCTTTCACAATCCGTGCTGGGCTCCCAAGTCACAGGATCACCGAATATGCTGAGTGGGAAGGGACATCCAGTCCAACTCCTGTCCCTGCCCGAACACCCCAACAATCCCCCCCTGTCCCTCAGAGCGTTGTCCAAACGCTCCTGGAGCTCTGGCAGCCTTGGGGCCGTGCCCACGGGGAGCCTGGTCAGTGCCAACCACCCTCTGGGGGAAGAACCTCTTTCTAATCTCCAACCTAAACCTCTCCTGACACAGCTCCAGCCATTCCCTGGGTCCTGTCCCTGGTCCCCCCCCAGAGCAGAGTTCAATCCTGCCCCTCCTCTGCCCCTCCTCAGGAAGCTGGAACTGCAGTGAGGTCTCCCCTCAGTCTCCTCTTCTCCAGCTGAACACACCAACTGCCCTTGATCTGCCCTTCAAGGCCCTTCCCCATCTTCACTGTCCTCCTTTGGACACTCTGGTGGCTTCACATCTTATACTGTGGTGCCCAAAACTGCCACATCCTGGTGACTCCACGCAGTGCTGGATGAATGTCCCACACCTTTGCCACCCTCTGCTGTTCCGGAGGAGGGTGCTGTGTTCAGGGGCCCTGGATCCCCCAGGGCCTGATCCCTGATTTGGGATCTGCCAGCCAGGACTGGAAGAGGAAAGTTGGCTTGATACCCCTCCCATGTCTTGTGCCACCTCAGGGCCTTTTAAGGGCATCACTAGCTGGGCTCTGTTGGGGTGCAAAGGCTCCCTGTCCCTTCCCTCTCCATTTCTAACTGAAGCAGTTTCCCTGTGCTCCTTCATCCACTTTATCCCCATTTCTTTTCCAGAGAAACCTGGGCCCCCTCAATGCAGACGGATACACGCCAGAGCCTGTGGGTGAGCACCTCTGGGAGCCCTGTCCTGGCAGGGGTCGGGACCTGGGGATGGCACAGGAGCCACAGGGGTTGCCTGTAGACCCCTTTCTTAGAGAGGCACTCAAGAGCATCTCAGTCATGTCAGGGTTTTGAGCTCCCAGTAAATCCAGCCTTATCCCATTCCCTGTTTTAGCCAGTACATCCAGCCCTGTCCTATCCCCATCTTCCATATTGCCTCCTAAATAATCCATGGATTCAGCTGTATTTCAGTGGGGTGAAGTCCTGCGCATGCCCAGGCCCTGCAGAGTCTGATATGTGGAATGGGAATGCTCACCCACCTCTCCCCATCCTGGCTCCTTCAGCAGCTGGAACCAGGATGAGCCATGGCTCGTGTAAGGAAGGAGGTGTCCATGAGAGAGGATTAATGCTGGAGCTCGAAGGACAATTGGCCAAGAAGGAGAAAACCTTCCCAATCAGTGAGGGAGAGAGGGATGGGGAAGGGCAGGTGGTTCCTAAACAACTGTGTCCCTTGGGAAGGTGCTGGGAAGTCCCGCCTGCTGCCCATGGACACCAGTGTCTACGAGAGCCCCTACAGTGACCCCGAGGAGCTGAAGGACAAGAAACTGTTCCTCAAGAGGGACCACCTGATGATTGATGAAGTGGAGCTGGGGGCAGGAAACTTTGGCTGTGTCAAGAAAGGAGTCTACAAAATGAGGAAGTGAGTGTTACCCAGAGGGGTGAGGAGGGAGCTGGAGGAGAGAGATCCGGGCTGGGCTAAGGGGTGTCCTGTTTATAGCTGGATGAACCCTAAAATGATAATGGAGTGGAGGTTTAAGAGATAGTCTGGAAGGTCAGTGGTGGTGGATCTGATGAAGGAGTCAACACCACTGCAAGTGGTCAAGAAACAAGTCGATGTGGCACTTCGTGCAATGGTTTAGTGGGTGATGGTGGGTTCATTCACAGGGTGGACTTGATGATCTTAGAGGTCTTTCCCAACCCTAATGATTCAATGGTATTGTGGTATGATGCTATGATTCTGTGACCTCTTATGGGTTTTCAGTGACAGCCTCACTCCCCTGAGTGTGAACCTGCCCCACACTCCCGGGCACACCACTGCCACCTCTGAAGAATCCCAGAATCATTTGGGTTGGGAGGAACCTTAAAGATCATCTCATTCCAATGCCCTGAAGGTAATTCCTGGGCTCAGAGGAGCAGGTCCATGCTCCTGAGGTCATGTCCATGTCAGGGCAAAAGAGTGAGACTGGGGAGATGTGCCATCCTTGGCTCTGTCACTGGTTGCCTGTCAGCCCACAGAGATGGTCCTTACCTACTTTGTGCCTCAGTTTCCCCCTTGAGGAGTGGCAGCAATGACACAGATCTTGGTGTGTGAGATGATGTGCCCTCAGATCTACAGATGGCAACGACTGGCCTACTCTTAGAAGGGTGAGGTCATCCTTTCCTCTTTGGCCTGGGACACCAGGATGGTGCAGGGCTCTGCCAAAACAGCCTGTTGAGAGGTCCGACAGCACCACATGAGAAGTGTTTTGCATTCCTGGCTGTGACATCTGTATCCAGCTGCTGCTCAGCTCATCCCACACGTGTTCCTCTTGCAGGAAGCAGATTGATGTGGCCATAAAGGTGCTGAAGAGCAACAACGAGAAAACAGTGAAGGATGAGATGATGAAGGAAGCCCAGATCATGCACCAGCTGGACAACCCCTACATCGTCCGCATGATCGGGGTCTGCGAGGCAGAGTCCCTGATGCTGGTGATGGAGATGGCTTCTGGAGGGCCCCTCAACAGGTTCTTGGCCTCCAAGAAGTGAGTATTGAATGAAATGTCTCTGGCTGATTTTCTGCTGCCAGGTGAGCTGAGCTTTGGAGGGGCAGAGAAGCTGCAATGTCTTTTCAGGTGGGATAAGAGGGACTGAGCAGAGATGCCCTTGTTCATTCTCCCTTGAAGCTGGAAGATTCAGAGGGGACCATGGCGGGTCCTTTATTAGTGAATTGTCCCTTCATCTTCTCCAGAGACGAGATTGCAGTCAGCAATATCGTGGAGCTGATGCACCAAGTGTCCATGGGGATGAAGTACTTGGAGGAGAAGAACTTTGTCCACAGAGACCTGGCAGCCAGAAACGTCCTGCTGGTCAACCAGCACTATGCCAAGATCAGTGACTTTGGGCTCTCTAAGGCTCTGGGTGCTGATGACAGTTACTACAAGGTAAGTGTGAGGAGCAGGAGCCCTCCTGGCTGCGGGCTGAGACCTCCAGAGACAGGGGGTTTGGGCTCCTCATGAGCTGCACAACGACATCACACTCTGCCTGGTCTCACTGCTGGGACACTAAGGGGGGTTGGCAAAGCTCCGGGTCCCCAGGAGGACACTCAGATGGACGCAGGGGCAGCGAGGGGGACAGGGTGCAGTGGGATGAGGGGAGCCAGAGCAAAGAGCAGGGAAGAGAAGGGAATGAAAAGTGAGCCAGGGCTGCTCTTGCCAGTACTGAGAACCCGAGACCCCACCTGGAATCCAGGGTCCAGCTCTGAGCCCCCCAGCACAAGAAAGATGTTGGAACAAGTCCAGACAAGGCCACTAAGTTATCCCAGGGCTGGAGCCAGGCTGGGAGAGCTGGGGGGGTTCACCTGGAGAGGAGAAGGATACAAGGAGACCTGAGAGCCCCTTCCAGGGCCTAAAGGAGCTCCAGGAGAGCTGGAGAGGGACTGGGGACAAGGCATGGAGGGCCAGGACACAGGGAATGGCTTCCCACTGCCAGAGGGCAGGGATAGATTGGCTATTGGGAAGGAATTCTTTCCTGTGAGGGTGAAAAGGGGCTGGGATGGAATTCTCAGAGAAGTTGTGGCTGCCCCATCCCTGGAAGTGTCTAAGGCCAGGTTGGACGGGGCTTGGAGCAACCTGGGCTAATGGAAGGTGTCCCTGCCCATGTCAGGGGTGGGACTGGATGGGCTTTAAGGTCCTTCCAACCCAAACCATTCCGGGATTCTATGATCAAAGAGCCCTGGGGTTGGGGTGCAGGAGGAGGGTGGCAGGAGAGTCCCCATCCTACACTCTGCATCCTGCACAACAAGCTCCAGCCTCCAGGACTGGGGTTTGGAGCTCAGGATTTAGGGGATTTTTTCAGCAGCCAGGAATTGCCCTGGACACAAACATTTAGCAAAGCAGGATTCAGGCCCAGCTCCCAACCCTGTGGCTCCGGGTGGGAATGTTCCCCTTTGCTTTACTGCAGGCCAGGACAGCAGGGAAGTGGCCCCTCAAGTGGTACGCCCCCGAGTGCATCAACTACCACAAGTTCTCCAGCAGGAGCGACGTGTGGAGCTACGGTGTGACCATGTGGGAGGCCTTCAGCTACGGGCAGAAACCCTACAAGGTGAGCATGGAACCCCACAAGGTGAGGGTGGAACCCTCCAAGGACAGGCAGAAACCCCACAAGGTGAAGCAGAAACCCTATAAGGAGAGGCAGAAATGCTATAAGGTAAGATAGAAACCCTACAAGGTCAGCCAGAAACCCTGTAAGGGGAAGCAGAAACCCTACAAGGTGAGGCAGAAACCCTACAAGGAGAGATAGAAACCCCACTAGGTGAGGATGGAACCCTACATGATGAGGCAGAAACCCTGTAAGGTAAGACAGAAATCCTACAAGGAGAGGCAAAAACACTACAAGGTAAGACAGAAACCCCACAAAGTGAGGCAGAAACCCTACAAGGTGAAACAGAAACCCCACAAGGTGAGACAGAAACCCCACAAGGTTGAGGTGAGGCAGAGCCGGGTCCATCACAGGTGGATGACACAGTCACAACTGACACACAGAAACTACAATTCCTGTTTCCCTGAGTGGGTGTTCCCACTGTTGGACAGAGGGGAAAGGACTCAGGTCCACTCGCACTTCCTGGAAGGCACAGTGAGGTTGGACCCTGCAGCTCGGTGTTCACTGAGGGGAGCAGAAACAGAAAACAAACTAAATTCATTTGGGTTGGAGTCAAAGCAGATCTTCTCTTGGGTCCTTCTGCTCACTGGCAGAGCTGAAAAGTCACTTTTCAACCACTGCCGTGCTTGGGGTGGGGTCTGTGGGGTGGGGTCTGCAGGGTGGGTGGGATGGATCTGCAGGATGGGGTCTGGAGCCTGGGCAGGATGGGGTCTGCAGGATGGGTGGGATGGGGTCTGCAGGGTGGGATCATCAGGATAAGGGGTCTGGATAAGGGGTCTGGGTCAGCAGGATGGGGTCTACAGCATCGACAGGATGGGGTCTGAAGGATGGGAGGGATGGGGTTGGCAGGATGGATGTGGTGGGGTCTGCGGGGTGGGCAGAATGGGGTCTGCAAGGTGGGCCACAGCATGAGACACTGTTTATGGGTGCTGAGGTTGGCAACAGTGACTCAGGTGTGGCTCGTGGCTCCAAAGCTTTACCCCAGGCCCAGCTCTGATCTGTCTCCTCTAACCCTGGGGCAGCTCCAAGAACATTAATGCATTTCCCACTTGATCCTGTCCTAGAAAATGAAAGGCCCTGAGGTGATCAGCTTCATAGAGCAGGGCAAGCGCATGGACTGTCCCACCGACTGCCCCGCGGAGATGTTCGCCCTCATGCAGCAGTGCTGGACCTACAGGTGAGGCTCTCACCAGCTCAGGAGTCCCAGAATGGTGTGGGTTGGAAGGGACCTTAAAGATCACCTCTGCCATGGGCAGGGACACCTTCACTAGACCAGGTTGGAGCACACTGAGTGCCCACACTGTCCGAGTGCACACACTGTCTGGATGGTGATATCATAAAAGCAACTGGTGTCTCCTGCCTTGGTGTCACTCCCCAGCCCATGATGAACCTTTTATTACCATCCTCCTCCATTTGCCTGTGCCAACCCTGGGAGTTGTCCAAGCTCTGTGTCTTCGACACTCTCCCTCCCAGAACAGTCTGAGCTGTCATCCTAAGCCCTGGTACAGCTGAGCTGCTGTTCCTCCCCAGGTTCTCTATCTTCCCATTGCATCTGTCTGCTCTTGTCCTCTCTGTTGACTCTCCTTGTTCCTCTCTGCCCTCTCAGGTGGGAAGAACGCCCAGGATTTGTAGAAGTGGAAAACACAATCCGCTCCTACTACTACAGTATTGCTGCCAAGACAGAAAACGGGTCACAGAATACGGACAAGTCAAAAGCAGCTCTTCCCTGAGCTTCCTTCTCTGCTCCTCAACACAGCCCCACCTGCAGGGGACCTGGAAAGGCTCCCTGTGAAGTTTTGCTTTCATCTCTCAAATACTGGTTTTGTTTCTCAAGTAGTTCCAGAACGAAGCACCTGGGAGATGATGCTGTCCCAGCACGGGGGACACTCAGCTGTGCCTCCTGTCAGCAGCAGGCCATGATCTCCACCTCCAGCCTGACCCAGCACAGGATGGTTCAGACAGTATTAGAGCTCCTTCCTACCCAATTCCAAAGCTATCCTAGGACCTTCCCTCTATGGACACCTTCAAAACCCACCTGGATGTGTCCCCGTGTGACCTGCTCCAGGTGACCCTGCCTTGGCGGGGTTGGGCTGGATGATCTGGGTGATCTCCAGAGCTCCCCTCCAACCCTGACAATTCTCTGATTCTGTGATTCTGTGACCTCAGAGCTTCGTGCCCACCAGTCTCACCAAGGATGAACTGTGTTGGCTCCAGCAGATCTGGATCTTTCCAGACACCTCAACGAACAATTCTTTCACAAGAACCACCAAGGTCACATTTCTGGTGAGGTTTGAGTGGGGTGTGACACAGGACAGGGAGCCACTGAGTCCCCTTCCCCCTTGGCTTAGGGCAAGAAGCAGCTGGGATGGGAAGGAGCAGTGGGACCCACTGGCTTGTCCTCCTGCCCCTGCCAGGCTCCTCTCAGCCCCTGTTCAGCACAGAGCAGGCCTTCACACACCCTCCAAAGGGGTCATGGCTCCTAAAGATCTAAATTCCAGGGCCCATTCCTCACCTCCTGGATCCCACCTGGCCCCTCTGTGCTGATGAAGTGAGCATCTTGTTCTTCAAGCCTGGTCATCCTATAAATAAACTATTCTATATTTTTAACACACCTATGGCTCAGATTATTAAACTTCTTCCACCTGACAACAGTAATTTCCTTCTACTAGGCCAGGGTTTCACTCCTTGATGGTCTCCTGGACCAACCAGGTGACCCTTGGGCTGGTTTTGCTGCAGGGATGGAGCCTTTTCTTGCAGCTTTCTTGCAGCTCAGCTGAGTCCCCTGTGGGACCCTCCTGGCTGACCCCTGCCCCCAGATGGGGGTGCTGGGGGCACTGTGGCCTGCCCTGCTGGAGAGCCCAGGGTGCTTGTGAAGGCTGGGCAAACAGAGGAAGCCCCGAGGCACAGTGACTACAGAAGCTTATCTCTCACCATCTCCTGGTGTCTGAGAAGCCACTGCAGCAGCTCTCACAGAGCACCTCGTCCTGAGGCAAAGCAAACAGCTGCAGTCCAGGGGCACAGCCCTGACCTAAAGCCTTGATGGGAGGTGGATTTGGTCTGAAGACAAGGTGCCTGGGGAGCATCAGGTGTGGGGCTTGAATTAACCTCTGGTGCAGCCTGTTCGGAGAGCCCAGGCTGGTGAAAACCAAGTGTTCTCCTCCTTGCTTAAACTGAAGCCTCCAGTAACACCAACTATTTATGTGCCAAAGCATTTTCTCCCTCAATCCCATGAGCTTGTTCTGTGAGTTGAACAATGGATTATCATCCCTGCCAGCAGAGAGGAAAACAGGTATCAGAGGAGAAACTGCCTTGTTCCTGTTTTTTCAGTCAGTGGCAGAGACAGGAAAAAAATTATTCTCTGTGTCATGTTCTCCTCCCAGAGAGAAAGCTGGAAAAGAGAAGTTTCGATGTGTTTTCTACTTGAGAACCTCTCCCAAGACGTTTTGCTTAGACCTTGCTTTCAAAACAAATCCATCTTCTGGTTTGAAATGATTGCTCATATTAAATTTTCAGCAAACTGGTCGCTGCTGAAGGAAAGTACCAGAAAAGCTGTATTCCCAGAGGAGCCTCTGGTTTAGTTGGAGACAATTTGAAGGGAGTGTGTGTATCCACACCCTGAGAGACCGGACATAAATCCCTTCAGGTTATGCCAGAAGCCTGAGGGCAGGGGTTTGTCCTCCAGTCTGGACGTTGCTCTGGCTGTTCCAAGAGCATCACAAAATGTCAGGAGTTGCTGGAGGGGAAAAAAAAAGGAGGGAGACAACCAAGGACCTGAAGTCACAGGGCTCTGTGGCTCAAGAGTCTTTGTGATTCCTGCTCTGGGGACGTGCAGGGGCTGAGGGGAATGCCCTGGACATCCCCAGTGTGCCATCACAGCAGGGGCTCAGCCCCCTCAGGAAGACACATCTCCAGGTCCCACAGTGCCACGGCCCTGCAGCCACTTCTTCCCCACCCACAGCGTGGATATATCTTCTCTCCTCGCTCCCTGCTGGTATGTCCAGACAGTAAAACACTCTCCTGGACCTTCTTGCTGATCCCAGAGGCTCTGGCTGTCAGAACAAGAGCTGTGGCCCTGCTGAGATAAAGGCAGAAGCTGCAGCTGGCACAGACTCGGAGCGCGGTCCTCTGTGGCTCATGCTGTTCTCCCAGAAACTTCCCCAAATCCTCTCTTTTCTTCCTGATCTCTCCTTACCTCCTTCTCTCCACTCATCCATCTCCCTCTGTTTTACCTGAACCTTTCAAGCTCTCCTGACTCTTTCACTCTCCATCTTGCAAGGGAAAGGATGAACTTCATCTTCTCACTGGGCACCCGCAGCGATAACGTGAGACGTGACAGTGCTGGAGACCAACCATGTCTGATCAACACCGTGTAACACCCCATCCTACCCCCGTGCTGATCTATCTCATTCCAACCTCTCTTATCACCAGGACACCTATTTTATCACCAGGACACCTGTTTTATCACCAGAACATGCCTTGTTATCTGTTGCAAGTCACACAAAGGACAAACCTACCCTTCTATCTCTCCCGGGGTATCAGGAACTTCTGGTTTGTTCAGCAGCCCAAACGTGACTCTCACAGCTCTGGGCTCACTGACCACTGTACCAGCCCCCTAAATAATTTACTGAACCACTGTAGAAGTACATTTTCAGAGCCAGTGCTGACTGTTTTCCCCTCTCCCCCTAAGAAGTGCTGCTCCTGATATTCATGTTCCTCAGGGTTGTCTTCTCCCACAAGCCTGGCCAGCAATTAAATATCTGGCAACTGTTAAAGCACAGAATGCTGCCAAAAATGCACCTTAAAATCACAGATTTCTCTGTGAAAGTCAGGTGAATCACTGACCCTACACTGTCCCCTTCCCTCCCTCCATGACAGGACATCAGCTTGTTTCTAAACACATCGGAAGGAGGAGAAGCAAGGGCAGGGAATGATTTGTTGCATAGTGGCCTAGAAGCAAAGCTCCCATCCACCTTTATTTTCCTACTTTCTTCCCTAGGTGAGGTGTCCTTTCTATGGTCAAAGGCCTTCATGGTTCAGACAGAGAAGCCAAGACACACCCAGAGCCATCACAGGCATCCAAATACTCAACAGCGGCCCCCTCTGCTCTCCCGAGACCCCACCTGGAATACTGTGAACAGGTCTGGTGCCAACAACAAAAGAAGGACATGGAAGTGTTGGAGCAAGTCCAGAGGAGGCCACAAAGCTGATCAGAGGACTGGAGCACCTCCCCTGTGGAGACAGGCTGAGAGAGTTGGGGCTGTTCATCCTGAAGAAGAGAAGGTTGTGTGGAGACCTCAGAGCCCCTTCAAGTGTCAGAAGGGGCTACAAGAACTCAGAAAGGGACTATTCATCAGGAATTTTAGTGATAGGACAAGGGGAAATGGGTTTAAACTGAAAGAGGGGGAATTTAGATTGGCTATTGGGAAAGAATTCTTGGCTGTGAGGGAGGTGAGGCCCTGGCACAGGTTGCCCAGAGCAGCTGTGGCTGCCCCATCCCTGGAAGTGTCGAAGGCCAGGTTGGATGGGGCTTGGAGCAACCTGTGCCAGGGCCCTCCAGGGCTAGTGGAGGCTTGATGATCATTAAGGTCCCTCCCAACCCAAATCATTCTGTGATTCTAATTAGCCAAATCCTATTGCAGAGGCTTCTACCATCAACCCCCTACACATGAAGAGAACAGGATGTTCAAGGCACTGGAAGATGCAAACCAAGGTGCCAAATTAGATGCTCTTCACTGACATGAGGAGTGCAAGTAAAGGGGCTGGTTTAGTTATTAACAAATACCCAAGTTCTGAGGAAAAGAAATTCCCGTTTCACAGCAGGAGGAAATCACTTTGTTTGCCACCAGGAAATCTGATGGAGCAGGTGACACTTTGAGCCAAAAGGCCTTTTCTCCTTTTGTCTCTGTTTTTCGAATGTTACCTTGGTTTTGCCAGTCAGAAATCTCTGTGCTGGCAGGAGAAGATGTAAATATTCTTCACGGGTGTTTTTTCCTTTGATCAGCAACAGAAACCTTGGAAAATAAGAGAGGTGTTTGTTCTGGACTCGATGATACCTATGGGTCCCTTCCAACTTGAGATATTCCGTGTGATACTGTTGTAGAGTGGAATGAAATTCATCCTCACTCATCTCTTCCAACTTGCAGCGATCCCACCTGGGGGCAGCAGCAAGCTGTGGGGTGAGGACAGGCACTGGGACACCTCCTGCCTGCCCAGCTGGAGCCAGGGCACCGAGTCAGGTGCTGCAGAGAGCAGCAGACACACACCGTGTCACAAAGAGAGGCTATTTTTGTCCCCAACTGCCGCCACAGGCAGTGACAGGTGGTTCCTCGGCTGATTCTCTGAGCTGTGTTTTGTGGCCCTCGGTGATGACATTTGGTCAGTGGAAGGTGCTGCTCTGCTCCATCTGCACGGGCAGCTCAGGGCAGGGTGAGTGGTGCCCCCACTGCCCCTTCCAGGCACTTTGGGCAGGTTTGGGGAGTATAGAAATGTAGGGTTTGTGAGTACCCAGGAATCTGGCTCTTGGTCTGAGATTCCCTCATGTCCCATCCTGGATGAGAGGATACAGCATTGAGCTGCACTTGGAGAGGTTTAGGTTGGACATCGAGAAAAACTTCTTCATAGAAAGAGGGATTAGACATTGGCAGGTGCTGCCCAGGGAGGTTTGGAGTCCCCATCCCTGGAAGTGTCCAAGGAAGGCCTGGATGAGGCACTCAGTGCTCTGGGCTGGGGGACAAGGAGGGGATCAGTCATAGGCTGGACTCGATGGCCTTGGAGGTCTTTTCCAACCTAAATGATTGTGGGATTCTGTGATCCTCCTTATCTTGTCCACTCAAAGGCCCTCCCTGCTGGTGACCTCCATCCCAGGCTTCCACCCTGGGACAGGGTGAAACACCCTCACATGGAGCAGAGAAATCCCTGGGTGTTGACAGGTCAAATGACCAACTCCTTCCATGAATATGTGTTATTATTAAATTAATCCATTAATTCATTATTGTTGTTATTGCTGGAAAGGAACTGCTTTTCTTTGGTGGCCTGGTTGGGGCACTGGGCTCATCCACCAGCTGGGAATTCTTGTACCCACAGAGCCAGGAAGTCCAGGAATATTCAGGCAGATGGGTGGGCTGGCAGGGGTCGAGGAAGCCTGGCTTTGTTTCCACTGAAAGCTTTGACAGAATCAAACCCTTTCCATGGAACACTTCAAGTCTGTCTAATCAGCATTTTCAGATGGAAAAGTCTCCCCTTGGAAAACTTCCATTCAACCCACGTGATTTGCTCCCAGGGTAAATGAGCAGCATGCAGGTGCAGAGAAGGGCCATGGCACAGGTGGAGCAGTTGCCACATCCTTTGGCAGGATGGAAACAGGGATGTGGTGAAGCAGCTCCTTCCCCAGACCTGCAGCATCCCTGTGCTGTGTCATCCTGGGCAGAATCCAGGGAATTAGGTTGGAATGACAAACAATCAAGAGCCCTGGACCTGAAATAAATAGAGAATCCTTTCTAAGTGTGAAGAAGTAAGTGAGGTGGGGTTTGGTCTCTGCTCCCAGGTAACAAGTAACAAGAAGAAACAGCCTCAAGTTGTGCCAGGGGAGGTGTAGGTGGGATATGAGGGAAATTTCTTCATGGGAAAGGTTTTCAAGAACTGGTACAGGCTGCCCAGGGCAGCAGTGGAGTTGCCATCCCTGGAAGTGCCCAAAAAACACGTGGATGTGGCACTTGGGGACACAGTTTAATAGTGAACATGGTGGAGGTGCTGCACTGACAATCCTAGAGGTCTTTTCCAGCCCCAATAACTCCACGATTCTGTGTGAACATCCATCTCTGCCTCTTCTTTATCCCTCTGCATTTTTTGCTCCCCAGAGCTATGCTTCCAGAAATACACAGTTAACCTCATCCTTTGGGAATTCGCCTCATTGTTGCATAGCAATGTCCTACTCATGTGAAATAAATACTCACTCAATCTGCAGTGTTAACACAGCGTGTTCTACTTTGTAGTTTCTTACAGGAAATAAAAGCTTTATTTGCTATTAAGAACCTGTGCAAGCCGTTCCTTCAGGAAGGAACTCAAGACCTTTGTGGCAATGAAAAAGGGGATCACAAAAAGTACTGTCATGCTCCAACCAACTACTGTGATGGAAAATTTAACCATTAAATATTCAAGCACTTCAGGAAAGCGAAGTGAAAGTACTGATGTGGGGGAAAAAAGGTTGCAGTGATTAATAAAGGATAAAACATCCACAATCAGTGGAAAAGGGGAAAGTGGTTTGTTCTGTATGTTTGTGTTTTAACAATATGAGGAGAAAGAAGGGTGGAAAAAGTGTTTGATGGAACAAAAATGGGTTAAAAACAGACACAGGGAGACAGATATTGAACCATGCAGTGAATCACCTGGTTCAGAGTCCATTTTCGCCACTGTAAAGCCACAAAGAATTGGCAAAGAGAAAATAAACTGTACCAAAGTCTGAGACTTGATATTTAGAGCAGCCTGTTTTAACACCTCCTGAGCTGGTTTGGCATATTCAGAAAAATCACAACTAAACTGACACTGGGAGGAGCTGCAAAGACAGAGCAAAGGTGGAGAAGGCTCGGAGGAGTTGCTAAGAGCGGAAATAATTACAGGGGCTCAGACACAGACAGTGGAAGGCAAGGAAATATTTTTGAGATGTAATATAAAAATTTGCTGTCAGAGAAGGAATTTAACAAACATTGGCACGGGGAATATTTCAGATTATATTCCAAGGCAAGTATAAACTACAGGAACCATGTTTTAAAGGGGACATTAAATTCCACTTTGCCATGTTTAATCCTGATTTCAGGTCAAATCTCCTGGTTTGGGTCTGTTATTTTAACTTGGGACATGAAGAAAAATCTCTCCTCTGGGTTTGCCTAATTAGGTTTTCTCAATCAAGTACCTTCCCCTAATGAAGAACTCTTGCTCTTTTCATTATAATTTAGGGATTTTTGACCTTGCTTCTCTGGATACTGAAAGTAGAGCAAGCAAAGTCTTGAAAGGAGCCTCATTTACTTCCCATTCCCAACCTAGTTTGCCCTCCTGAACGCAGGGATCAGAGCCCAGAAGAGGATGGACAAAGCCAGATGGATAAAAAGGAAATAGGAACTCATGGGTGATCCCTCTGGCACTGGGATCAAGATGCTTCAGCACAGTCACAGACTCCTCCAGAGCAACGTAAGGGAAAACTGGTCTCCTAGGTAGAGTTCAAATGGAGAGGGAATGAAACAATGGGAATTTGGGGAGGTCATTCTCACCAGCAAGTCAGTGGAAGGAGGATGGAAATGTTCCTGTCGAACAGATTCCAAAGGACAATGTGACCTGTGGTCAGAACCAAGCGAAGCTCCATTTTCCCTTTGGCCGTTTTGGTTTTGAGCCTTCAAACAGCAGCGTTACATCTCGGGGGCACTTGGGGCAGGTGCAGGAACTGGCAGGGCTGTTTGTGCCCTGCTGTGTGTGCGGCAAATGCTTTGTGTGTGTGACACTAAACACGCCTGAACACACTGAACACACCTGAATAGAATTAAACACACGTGAACACACCTGAAAACATCTAAACACATCTAAACTTATCTGAACACACCTGAACACACCTAAACACACCTGAATACAACTAAACACACCCAAACACATGTGAACACACCTAAACACATCTAAACACACATAAATACAACTAAACACACTTGAACACATCTGAACACACCTGAACAGACCTAAACACACACAAACACAACACACCTGAACACAACTAAACACACCTGAATAAAACTAAACACACCTGAACACACCTAAAGACGCCTGAACACACCCAAACACACCCAGCCATGTGTTCCCGCTCACAGTGACAAAGGCTGTGCTTCTGTTTGCACTGGTCCTACCCTGATTATTATCACAGAATCATGGAATGGTTTGGGTTGGAAGGACCTTAAAACCCATCTCATCCCACCCCCTGCCATGGGCAGGGACACCTTCCACTAGCCCAGGTTGCTCCAAGTCCGGTCCAACCTGGCCTTGGACACTTCCAGGGATGCAGGGACAGCCGCAGCTTCTCTGGGCAACCTGTTCCAGGGCCTCCCCACCCTCACAGCCAAGAATTCCTTCCCAATATCCCATCTCACCCTGCCCTCTGGCAGTGGGAAGCCATTCCCTGTGTCCTGGCCCTCCATGCCTTGTCCCAAGTCCCTCTCCAGCTCTCCTGGAGCTCCTTTAGGCCTTGGAAGGGGCTCTCAGGTCTCCTTGTATCCTTCTCCTCTCCAGGTGAACCCCCCCCAGCTCTCCCAGCCTTTGAAGCCTTTGCTATCAGGCAGCAAAGGAGGTCAAAAACTGATTTAATCCAGAATTGTTTTAGTCCTGGTGTGTGAGCTGGACTATCAGCTTCCTCCAGAGTTTTTTTCCCTGCCCCATCCTCATTCAGCCTCTTTTGTGCAGATTTGAAGGGCTGTTGTCCCACACAGGCACAGCTACTACAATGAATATCTGCTTTAATCTTCCCCTCCTAAGGAGTGCCACAAATACTGATTTTTGGATGTTCAGATGTTTGTCTTCAAACTCTTGTGCCCTGGATCTTTGATCACTCTCCATGAAACCCTGCTGATGGTTCTCACTCTCACTGCCCTTAAAGCACTCAGCAAAATTCCTACCCCGTGTCAGCATCAGCAAACACATGGAAACCCTCAAGAAACGGCACAGAAATGCTAATTTATTTAAATGAGATGCTATAATTTCCTGCTCTGGCTTCAAGGGGAGAATTTTGCAGAATAATAAATGAAATTTCAGGTCTCTAGTCTCACATCAAGAGGATCCTAAAGGATCTGTTCCTTTAAACATCTAGCCCTGGGTGAGGTTTTGCGGATGGGACTCTCTCACAGTGGAAATCTGGGCCTGGAAGGAGCAGATCCTCAGCTCAGCCTCAGCCCATCACTGGAATTAAGACTTGTGAGGGTATTTCTGCTGAGCACCAAGGGCCGTGTCCATGTGTGAGAGCCAAGAAGGTGAGGACAGGGAGGATGGAAGAAGAGTTTCCTTGGAGAGTAAGAAGAAGAACCATGGAATCCTGGGATCATCACGGTTGGAAAAGCCCTCTAAGATCACCAAGTCCAACCATCAACCAGCACCACTAACGTGTTCACCACTAAAGCACAAGTGCCACATCCACATGTTTTTGAACACTTCCAGGGATGGTGACTCCACCACTGCCCTGGGCAGCTGTGCCAGGGCTTTACAACCCTTTCCATGGAGAAATATTCCCTAATATCTAATCTCAACCTCCCCCAGCACAACTTGAGGCTGTTCCCTCTCCTCCTGTCCCTGTTCCTTGGGAGCAGAGCCCGACCCCCCCCCGGCTCCCTCCTCCTGTCAGGGAGTTGCAGAGCCAGAAGGTCCCCCCGAGCCTCCTTTTCTCCAGGCTGAGCCCCCCCAGCTCCTTCAGCTGCTCCTGCTGCTCCAGACCCTTTCCCAGCTCCGTTCCCTTCCCTGGACATGCCCCAACCCCTCCAGGTCTTTCCTGGAGTGAAGGGCACGACCTTTCTGATCACCCTTGGGTTTGACACAAGGCCCCCACATGAAGCAGCCTCAGTCCCTCTCCCTGCAGTTTGCATCCTTCTTGTCTCACCAATCCAGACAATCCCCTCTGCTGGGAAATGGCAAAAGGGACTCTCTGGGTGCCCTGTGGGTCTAAATAACCCAGTGAAACACACTCCCCCTGCTCTGCCTCGCTCCAAAAGCTGCTCCTGCTGCACTCAGAGAGTCCCAGAGCTCTTGTGCTGCCCCATTTCATCCCCAGTGGCTGCAGGAGCATCGTCCTCCAGCCCAGCACCCAAAGGGTGAAGTGCTGGCACAGCCCAGTCCCAGGGTGACAGCAGTGACACCACAGATGTCACAGTGTTTTAATACCAGGAGCTGCTGCCAACTCTCAAACAATGGCCCAGGCGTGACAGAAGGGACCGAGGAGCTTTCCAGCCCCTCAGGCCAACGGTTTCCCAGGGATGAGTCCTGCCAAAACCCTGGATGGAATGCACATGACCACAGAGATAGGAGCAAAATCCACCCCAATTCCAAAAGCCTCCAAGGCCAGCGCAGTGAGAACCCAGCTAAGTGTTGTACCATCCTCACAGTCCAAACCCAAATCCCCCTCCGTCCCTCTCCAGCTCTGGCTGGGTTTCCTGGTCTGTCCGGGTTTCCTGACTCTTACACGATGGTTTTTACTCCATTTAGGACAAAATGAGCCGTGTCTCGTTGTGAAATCCCCGCAGCAACGGGCAGAGGGGTTTGAGGAGCTGCAGACAGGCTCTATTCTTCTCGGTAGCTGGGCTGGGTGACCACTGAGGGCAGCTGTGCCCCCAAAATGCTGTTGTGGCACTTCCTGCTCCTTCTCCACCTCCAGCAAACGAGTAATTCCACTTGAAATCAGTGAAATGCCCAGGTAAAGCCCAGCTGAGCTGGAACAAAGGCAGTGGCAGAGCAGGGATTTGTTTCCTGGGGGTCAGGGAGGACTGGAAAGAAGCCAAGAGGGAGGAAAGCCCCTGGTGTTGCCACCAGAGGAGGAACAGGCCGTGGTCACTCCTGTGGGCACAGAGCTGAGGTGAAGCTTTGAAGATGAGGTTCATCACCAGGAAAGGTGAGACCTGACATTTGAAGGTCTCCTGCTATTTAGGAACAGCACTAACTGTGCTCAGCCCTACTTTGAGCTGGACCACAAGTCTGGGAGCCACCAAAGAGCCTCCAGGGCTTGCTGGAGATGGAGGAAAATCTGGTGGTCCCATGACTGGACCTGGTTATCAATCTTCTGTTCCTGGCCATGATTTTGACAACAGAAATCAGCAGAAGGTTTTGGCTTTTTGGAGGACTTTTCCTCTTCAACTTTTGGAGGATTCCTTAAAGCTCCCATGTCTGAAAAGTATAAAGTATTTTGGGACGATTTTTTTTTTTTTTTTTTTGGCTGCACTGTTTTTGATTGTCTGAGCTGAAAACCCCTGGGGAGAGGGAGAACAACTGAGGGTGGTTTCCAAACTGCTGTTATGAAAATTCAGTTTTGATTGGAAATTGAGATTTGCTGTGGAAAACTTGTGCTCGGTGAAGACACACATTGCCGTGGAAAATATAATTTGAGCAAAACATTTCTTTTCATGCTCCCAGTGCACAACAAACTGCACAGGAATGGAACTACCCCATCTCTGAACATCTGAATTGTAGGAAATCAGCTTTTACAACTGGATGTGATGGGCTCATCCCTGTTCATTATCCTGCCTCAAAAATCACTATATTTCCTTAAGAGTACTTTTTTATTCTTATCTCTTTTCAGAACAACCCATTTTAAATCTAGCATTTTTACTCCAACTCCCAGAGCTAATAAGAGTCTTTGTGTCAGAATCTCGTTCCTTCATAGATAGACCGCAACTCTTGTAAAATCAGCATTTTCTGAAGGAAAACAGACCAAAAAACCAACACGCTATAGCATTATTTCCCTGTGGAAAAAAAAATGAGGCAAAAATATTTTCTTCTCATCATGGTTAAATGTTGTTTGGTCTGTCAAGCCTGACCAAAGTATTGATTTTGGGTCCCACTCTGATCCACACACAGTGGCCATTGCTCCTCAATAAGATGGAGATGCCTCTTGGGTGCAGCTCCTGGTGGTCCCACCCCAGTGGGGTTTTTGGCTGAGCCACCACACCAAATTGCACAATGAAGCCAGCCCAGAGAGGAGAACAGGGGTGTGAGGACGCCAGATTCCCAGGAAAAGCCACTTGTGGGTGGGATGTTGCCTTGGGAACATCGCAGGGAAGTTCCTCTGCAATAGTTCTGGCCAGAAGAGGCGGCCTGAGGGATGTTACAGACCCAGAGGTGTGTGAGGGAACGCTCAGCATCTCCACCGGGTCACGCTTGGCTTGAACGTGCCCGGCTGACCCCTCTACTGAGGAGGTGGGGAGGTGGGGTGGGGTGTTTTAATTAAAAACCATTAATTGGAGGTGATTGGTGACCCTCTGTGATCAGACTCATGGTGTGTTAGTGTGGAGGGTTAATCACAATTTAGAGATTCTGGGCGTAAAACAGTTGTGTGAGTGTTTACCAGGCACCCCCTGGGGCTGAAAATGGTTAATTCCAAGTAGATTTCTGGAACCAAACTAATCAAAAGTTATAGTAACACCTCCGTGAATAACATATTCAAGAAAATGGAAGAGAAGTCTGTGGGAAGAGAAGTCTGTGGGGTAGAAAAAAATTCCAGGCTGGAGGAGAACAAGAGACAGCAATGTAACCTCCAAGGGCAGCGAGCAGGAGGGGGAGGAGAGGCTGGGGGAGCCCCTCTCCCCCTCCAGCAGGGGAAAAGACTTAAAAATCAAAACCCTGCCACCTGTGGGAGATTATTTTGAGCGAGGAGACCCTCCTGCAGCTCATGGAGGAGCCTGTGCTGGAGCAGAGGAGTGCATGGAAGAAGCTGTAACTCCGTGGGAGACCTAAGATAAAACAGAGTCTTGCTGGAGACCTGTGGCCCTTGGAGAGAGAAACCCACCCTGGAGCGAGTGTCCCGGGTTGGACCTGTGATCCCAGGGAGGGATTTATGCTGGTGTAATTCATTTGTGACCCTAAAGGACAGCAGAGTACGGAAGAACTGTTGTCCGAGGGCAGACTCACGCTGGAGAAGCTCATCCAAGGCTGTCTCCCGTGAGAAGGGTCCCACCAGAAACAGGGGATGGACTCGATGCCATTATCCCCTGTAACAGGGGTGCAGACCCTGGTGCAGCAAGGTGTCCCCCTGCAGTCCAAGGAGGACCTCACAGGGCCCGGGTACCCCCCAGCCTCCGGTCCTGGCCCGGCAGGGAGGAGCAGGGACAGTGCTGAGGGCGACGTGCAGCAGAGAGAGGGGGATTTCCAGCTCCGGCCGATCAGAGCTGTCGCCCCTGAGATAACAGAAGAAAAACTTTCCAGTGCTGCAAAATTGATTCAGAAGAACTGTAAACCCTGAAAGTAGAGAAAAGACTTTTCTCCTCCTAGACTGATACAGGGGGGAGAAATGGTTTTATACATACATAGAATTTTCTTCATAAGAAAACCTAGTTACAATTGTTGTATATATTTATTTTTAGTCTTTATCCTGCTAGTAATAAATTTAATATTATTCCCCCATGTCAAATCTCTCTTGTCTGTATAAAACTCCTCTCACCTTATAACAATTGTGTAAAGAGTTTAAAAAAATTACTCCAAAGTAAACCCCTGACAGTTAGTGACCGTGGGATAGTGATGGATAGTCTGGATCTTCCTACAAATCACTTCCTCACAAATGTTAGGAATCCTGGGTTTATTTTCCTGTTCCGGGACAATCTGAGGGGCTTTGTCTCCACAACAACCGGCTCACAACAGGTTTTATGCTGTTTCTGACTGACATTCCCAGCTCTGAGCTAGAGCAGAGTCTGGCAGCACCGGAGCTCTCACAGAATCCATAAGGTTGGAAAATGCCTCGAGATCCCCAAGTCACCTGTGACTGAATCCCCCCATGGCCACTAAACCACACCAAAAGTGCCCCATCCATCTTCAGGGGTGGTGACTCTCCCACTGCTCTATTCCAATGTCTGACCACTCTTTCAGTGAAGAAGTTATTCCTGATATCCAACCTAAACTTCTGGCACAACCTGAGGCCATTTGCCCCACCCAGACTCCTCCCCTTCCCAATTCAGAGAAAGATGCAAAGGTTTATTTTTGCTTCTGGAAATAATAACCTAAAATAGATCAGAACCCTATAAAAGTCTGTTTGTTTCTCTCCCTTCACTTGATCACACAATCTTAGAGGATAAGTCCAGATGTAAAAACCCTGCACTTGCAGATAACTAAAGTTAAACAAAATCAGGAGTATAAGGATTCCCACTTTCGGGAGCAAGAAGAGAGAAGAGTGACCCCTACAGCTCAGCCCTTCCCAGGCCTGATTTCCTGGGAGGAAAGATTCTCTCTCTGCCTTGCTCACACTAATCCTGTCAGAATCAGTAAAAATAAAATAGAATAAAATAATACAGAATAAAATGAACTGAAATAAATAAAATAAAATAAAATAAAATAAAATAAAATAAAATAAAATAAAATAAAATAAAATAAAATAAAATAAAATAAAATAAAATAAACAAAAGGGTTGCCATCCACTTCTGTAAATGAAACTGGAGTCTCTGGAAAATTAGATATTGGGAAGGAATCCTTCCCTGTGAGGATGGTGAGCCCTGTCACAGGTTTCCCAGAGAAGCTGTGGCTGCCCCATCCCTGGAAGTGTCCAAGGCCAGGTTGGAGCAACCTGGGCTAGTGGAAGGTGTCCCTGCCCATGGTGGGGGGTGGGACTGGATGGGCTTTAAGGTCCCTTCCCACCCAAACCTTCCTATGATTTTTATGATTTAAAACATCCCCTGCAATTGGGATGGTTCCAACCCAATCATAAAATACTCTTCTTCCAGCCAACTCTGGGAGCACCTCAGGGCCTGGCTGGTGCCCAGCAGGTGGCACAGGCTCCTGGCAGGGGCACAAACAGGTAACGGGGCAGCACAGCACAAAGGGGATTTCTGCTCCTCGGGGCTGCACTGAGGCCTCAGCAGAGCCACTTCCTGGTTCCTCTGCCACAGGATCACAGAATATCCTGAGTGGGAAGGGACCCCTGAGGATCATCCAGCCCAAATCCTGGCTCTGCCCAGCACACCCCAACAATCCCCCCCTGTCCCTCACAGCGTTGTCCAAACGCTCCTGGAGCTCTGGCAGCCTTGGGGCCGTGCCCACTGCCCTGGGGAGCCTGGTCAGTGCCAACCACCCTCTGGGGGAAGAACCTTTCCCTGAGATCCATCCCAGCCCCCCTGGCACAGCTCCAGCCCTTCCCTGGCTCCTGTCCCTGGTCCCAGAGCAGAGCTCAGCGCCTGCCCCTCCTCTGCCCCTGCCCAGGAAGTTGGGACTGCACTGAGGTCTCCCCTCAGTCTCCTCTTCTCCAGCTGAACACACCAACACTTCCATCGACAGTTTCCTCACTGAATCACAGCAGAAGGTAAAAGCACAAATAAGATCCTGGTGCTGCCTCAGCAGGTGCAGCAGGTACCAAATGTGCTCTGAAAAGCTGCCACCTAAGCAATGATCATCCTCACTGGATTCAGCATGGAATCATGGGATGGTTTGGGCTGGAAGGGACCATAAAGCTCTTCTAATTCCACCCCCTGCCACGGGCAGGGACACCTCCCACTGGCCCAGGCTGCTCCAAGCCCCGTCCAACCTGGCCTTGAACACTTCCAGGGACGGAGCAGCCACAGCTGCTCTGGGCAACACAGACACAGCAGCTGCTTCAAACTGCAGCAGAAACATCAGTGAGTGGTGGTGGAACCCTCCGTGCTGAAGAATTTAGAGGAGGAATTTAACTGATTAGAATCATTTAATTAACCATGGCTGTTACAGGCATTTGTGGTGTGCTGATACTTGACTCATCAATAGTGAAACACATCTGAAAACATCACAGCCCCGAATCTCCCTGTCTGAAATCAGAGCATGGTGCTGCTAAACCAAGGCTGGGGGGTTGAGCTCCTTATGGGCCATTCACTTCAGAGCTGATGAGCCTTGTGGGTCCCTTCCAACCCAGAATGTTCTGTGACTGTATTTGTGCTGGACTGACTCGGCCATCCTCTTATNCTCGTCCATCCTCTTATTTAAATTGAGATTTCTCTGCCTGCATCCATCAACTCCTCCTCTTCCTCCTCCTCCTCCTCCTCTCCATGTTCCACCAGTGCCCACTGCCCTGAGCCCCCCTCAGGCTGCTGCTCCCACCTCCCTGAGCTTCCACTGACACTCACATTTGGCTTCTGAGTAACTCAACACCCATCCTCTTACTTAAATTGAGATTTATCTGGATGCACCCATCAAGTCCTATTCTTCTTCCTCCTCCTCTCCATGTCCCACCAGTGCCCACCACCCCTTGGTGGTGCCCATGCTCTGCTCAGGCTGCTGTTCCCACCTCCCTGAGTTCTCACTCACATTCACACTTGGCTTCTGAGTAACTCAACACCCATCCTCTTACTTAAATTGAGATTTATCTGGATGCACCCATCAAGTCCTATTCTTCTTCCTCCTCCTCTCCATGTTCCACCAGTGCCCACTGCCCTGAGCCCCCCTCAGGCTGCTGCTCCCACCTCCCTGAGCTTCCACTGACACTCACATNGGCTGGGGGGTTGAGCTCCTTATGGGCCATTCACTTCAGAGCTGATGAGCCTTGTGGGTCCCTTCCAACCCAGAATGTTCTGTGACTGTATTTGTGCTGGACTGACTCGTCCATCCTCTTATTTAAATTGAGATTTCTCTGCCTGCATCCATCAACTCCTCCTCTTCCTCCTCCTCCTCCTCCCCTCCATGTCCCAGCAGTGCCCAACACCCCATGGTGGTCCCCATGCCCCCCTCAGGCTGCTGCTGCCTCCCTGAGCTCTCACTCACACTCAGGCTTGGCTTCCGAGTAACTCAACACCCATCCTCTTACTTAAATTGAGATTTATCTGGATGCACCCATCAAGTCCTATTCTTCTTCCTCCTCCTCTCCATGTCCCACCAGTGCCCACCACCCCGTGCCATCCTCAGGCTGCTGCTCCCACTTCTCTGAGCTCACATTCACTCTTGGCTTCTAACTCAACGCCCATCCTCTTTCTTAAATTAAGATTTATCTGGCTGCACCCATCAAATTCTCCTTGTCCTCCTCCTCCTCTCCACGTCCCACCAGTGCCCACCACCCTGCGACCCCTCAGGCTGCTGCTCCTCCCTCCCTGAGCTCTCACTCACACTTGACTTCTGAGTAGCTGAACACCCATCCTTTTATTTAAATTGAGATTTATCTGCCTGCACCCATCAACTCCTCCTCCTCCTCCTCTCCATGTCTCACCAGTGCCCACCACCCCATGCCCCCCTCAGGTGCTGCTCCCACTTCTCTGAGCTCACATTCACTCTTGGCTTCTAACTCAACGCCCATCCTCTTTCTTAAATTAAGATTTATCTGGCTGCACCCATCAAACCTCCTCCTCCTCCTCTCCATGTCTCACCAGTGCCCACCACCCCATGCCCCCCTCAGGTGCTGCTCCCACTTCTCTGAGCTCACATTCACTCTTGGCTTCTAACTCAACGCCCATCCTCTTTCTTAAATTAAGATTTATCTGGCTGCACCCATCAAATTCTCCTTGTCCTCCTCCTCCTCTCCACGTCCCACCAGTGCCCACCACCCTGCGACCCCTCAGGCTGCTGCTCCTCCCTCCCTGAGCTCTCACTCACACTCAGGCTTGGCTTCCGAGTAACTCAACACCCATCCTCTTACTTAAATTGAGATTTATCTGGATGCACCCATCAACTGCTCCTCCTCCAACTCCTCCTCCTCCTCTCCACATCCCACCAGTGCCCACCACCTTGTGCCCTCCTCAGGCTGCTGCTCCCCCCTCCCTGCGCTCTCACTCACACTCAGCCTGTGAGTGACTCAACACCTACAACAGGGTGTTGAGTCGAGTATTTGAACTTCAGGCCGAGCACAGAGGCCCCCCCTCGCCGCCTTTTCGCTGTAGATGTTAACGGGAAGCTCGAAAGCAGCCCCAGGAGCCCCGCGCCCCCCGGCGCGGTGATGCCGCGGGCTCTGTCACCGCGTGTCACCGCCGCTTACGTAACCGCGACCCGACCGAGCTCTGCCGGGGCTGCCCGTGCCAAGAAAAAAGTGCAAAACTAAAAACAAAAGAGCCTAAAAAGGAATCCCCGGTGAGCCACGGACGCGTCTGGGGGTGCGGGGTTGTCCCAGGAGGGCTGAGGTGAGGAAGGGGTGGGACACGAGGAGCTTTGGCCGGTCCCCTCTCGCCCTCGCGGGGGGCTCCTGGCTGAGGAGCCGATGCCGGATGACTCCAGGTGCTGTGCCCGACCCGCAGGGTAAGTCCTGGCCACGCTGGTGCCAGGGAGTTCACGGAATGGGGCTTTTTGGGGTGTTGAGGGGCAAAGAAGGCAACAACCCTCCAAAACCCCAACTGTGCTCCTCCCTGAAGCTCTGCATCTCTCCTGAACCATGGATGGTTTGTGGCACGAAAACTTTCGATTTTTTCTTTTTTTTTTATTCTTTCCTTTTCCTCTTTTTAATCTTTCCCCCCCCACACATTTTTTCATTTTTCGTATTTTGGAATATTTCTTAATCTCTTCCATTTCAACCTTCTGGTTTTTAATCTTTTTTGTCTTTCTTTTTTTCTTCTGTTTCCCTTTTTGTTTTCTCTTTTCCCTCCTTCCTTTCTCTCTCTCCCCTCCATATATTAGCGCCACGCACTCTCTGCTTCCCCCCACCATCCCCTGAATTTCTCTTTCTCTAAATTTCTGGCATCCAGGACCCCTCCCTGCCACACCTGCCCACCCAGGGACACCTGGCTGTGCCCACATCTGGGTACTCACACCCTCCCCATAATTCAATGCCCAAATTCTTCCTTCCCACTTTCTCTTCCCATCCTCAGAAGGAGTCAGGAAAGTGGTTATATTCATAGATTTTGTTGTGTTATTCTACTTTGTTTTCTTAATTGTCAAGGTTGGACATTTTTGTTGCCTTTTCTTTCCTCTGTGCTTATTTTAGTAGCTGGTGTTGCTTTTGATTTAAAGGGAGTTTGACAGTAAATAACTATTCTGTTGATAAAAAACCTGTTTGAAGGACATTTCTTGGGTCTTTCCAGACTAAGAAGTGACCACTGGGCTCCCACCCAAAGGTTGGAAACACCTGTTCTAGATGTGACAAATCCCTTGTTGGTCCATACAGAATACAACACTTAATTTTTGAAATATCGAAGCATGGTAAATTTTTTGCCACTCTAAATTTGAATTTTGCTGTGCTGAGCCCTCTGAAAGGCTGAATTTCTTGGGGGCAGTCAAAGATTTTTTGGGAGAAGGGAACTACATTTTCAAATTGTCCAGCTATCCCATATCTAGAACTCTGCTCATCAGAAATCACTATTGGAATAATTGTAGGGTGGCTTCCAGGTCATTTTGAGTGGAAGAATCTGCAGCCGTCAGGCAGAAAAAACCAAATCACTCCAATCTCTGACAGTTCTATTGCCAAATGTAACAGGTTTCATCATTTTTAAAATTCAGGCATCGCTTGAGACGTCTCAGAACTGCGGCTCTCCAATAAAGACGCTCTAAAACATGGACGATTTTATAAAACCACTCCAGTCTTAACTTTAACTTTGCAGCCTGTCTTTAAAAGCCAAATTCAAGGGATGTTAAGTGGTAAAATCAAATGTGAGGAACTTTTGGTTTTTGTTTTGTTGGTGGGGTCGGGTTTGTCGTTGTTGTTGAAGAGGAGTTTTCATCTTGTTTTTGGGGCTCCTCAATGTTCCATTTTTAACCCTCAAGAATTAGCCACAATTTTACTTAATTGAAAGCTGACACTTCCGTGTAATGAGGCACCTTCAGGAAAACAGCAGATATTGGGGAAAGTCTTATTAAACTGCAGGATTTTTTTCCCTGAACAACTGTAAAACATCTGTTCACCTGCAAACAACAACCCAAGGGCTCATCCTCGTCCTCGTGATTCCTGCCCTGATTTTTTCCCTGGAGAAGAAGCCTCCAGAACACAGTCCAGTTCCTGCTGTTCAGCCTTTCTATCTTTGTAATATATCTCTCTATGATTTTTCTCTTTATAAATGATCTCCTTGTAATTTATGCTGCCTCACTGGGTTGTGGTGTAGGGTTGGTTTGAGATGGGCTCTTGCTGTGCCACCATGTCAGTGTGGCCACAGCAACTGGGAGGGCGAAGTATCCCTTGATTTGCAGTCTTTGGGGGGTCAAAGACTCACCCTGTGCTCCTGGGGGTCCCTCAGGCCTGAGAACTGCAGCAGGTGAAAACCCTTGGGTGATGTGTGTCACTGGAATCAGCGCCAAGGTCACAGCTCCCTTCTCCAAACCTGTGCAATCACTTTAATAAAGGGAGATAACAGCAATATATATAGCAATAGTAGCAATAATAACAGAAATAAGTCAGGCAAGGTGCAGTTAACAGCAGAATTTGGCACTGTGTTTTGAGAAGGAACAGGATCTTTATTTTCTTGTGGAGTCAAGAAACTCCCACTTCTTCCATCTTGTGACAGTGCACTGTGAATATTAATTCTGATATTGCACAGAATAACCCAAGGGATGCAAGGGAGAGGTCACTGGTTTTTTGCTGATTTTTGTAAGGATTATTAAAGCCTGGCTGCTGATTTCTGCTGCTGGGATAGTTGTGCAGCACCAGTGGAGTCACTCCAGATTTGGCTCGAGTGCAGTTTCAGACAAAACCCAACCCCTAATTTAGAGCCTTCACTTCAGTTACCCAGCAGTATTTTGAAACTGATAAAGCACTGATAAGCACCCTGGTGCTTGGGGCACAGAGGAACTCCATGATTTCAGGCTGAAATCAGCAGTTTCACCTTCCGTGGGTTGTCACCAGCTGTGTGTGTTATAGAAACTCAGCAGAGGTGACTCTGCCTGAAAAAATCTTCAGAAGTTTTCATTTATTTCCTGTGATAACACAGTGAAAGGGAAACCTCTGACAGAAAATCTTGCTATTAGCCATTAATGAATGAGAGAGGTGATCAGGCTGGGCCCAGAGTGCCCTTGGCACAGGCGGGTGATGGAGGAGGCCTGGTGGCTTCAAAATGAGCCTGTAACGATGACTTACTTCCTTTTAAAAGCCCAGAGAAAGCTTTTAGAGAGCTTCAGACCCCGTGACAGGATTTCTGCAAAAGAACACAAGGATGGGAGTGTTCCTGCCAGAAAATGATCATGGAATCATAGAAGGGTTTGGGTTGGAAAGGACCATAAAGATCATCCAGTCCCACCCCCTGCCATGGGCAGGGACACCTCTCACTAGCCCAGGTTGCTCCAACTCGACCTTGGACATTTCTAGGGATGGGGCAGCCACAGCTGCTCTGGGCAACCTGCAAACATCATGAAATGATGGGAAAGGTGGCACATGCAGAAATATGTGGTCCTTGATAAGCTCCGCTCCCAATCTGCTAAATATTTCTACACATCTTGGCATGAACGGCCCAAAACAGGAGGGTAAAAATGAGATGTTTTATTTTAGTTCTGCAAGAAACTTTTGTAAATGGGACCTTGTGATCAGCCCTCCTGGAAGTGCTTGTGCTGGAGGCAGGAGCAGGAAAGACTGGGAGAAGGAGGGGGAGAGCTGGGCTTGCTTTAAGTTTGTGTATTTAAAACAGAATAATTTCTTAGGGTTGGATGCCAGCACCGCTGGATTAGCAAATCCCATGGGATTTCCTGCCTGTGTGTGTCTCTGTGGCTCAGCCATGAGTTAAGGGCCCAATTCAGTTCTGTAAATGAGGAATAACTTGCAGCTGCTGCTGTAACTGCCCAAGGAACAGGAGAATGGGGATGAAACAGGTCCTGGAAGTTTTACTGGCTGAGGAAATTATGTTGGGTTGGGCGTTTTGAATCAGAGATGTGAAAAGAAAGGAATTGGGAATATCAAATATAGGAAAAGGTTGTGCTTCCTGGTGATTGCTGGAGAATGGATTTTGAAAATGGTGGGGAAGTCCTTGTTTTTATCAGGATTTGTTCTGCTTATCCTCCTGAGGTGTTGTCACGGACTTGGTGCCAGTGGTGTCTTTGCACCTGCTGCAGAACAGGGGTTTGGCCATTTGCAAACTACCCCATTCCATTTTTAAAACAGGGATTTTATGTGCCCTGAATACCTACTGACCACAGATGATGGAATTTGTGGAAGATCAGGAATGTGTTCAATACTTTCCCGGTGGTTCTTGACTTCTAATTTCCAGGACAGAGAGCCACCGACTTGCGAACATTAACAGCAGATCTTGCTTAAGCCAGTGTTTCTGGCCTGGTCTCAGTTCTTAGCCTTGGCTTAATTTTTAAAATTAAGCGTCTGATGAATGTTAAATTTAAATTTAGGCCCCAGCATAGCCTGCAATGACGTTCTCGAGCTGTGGAGAGGAAGGGAAGGGACTTACCTTTGGGTCTTGGCCGCCTCTCACTTCTTCCTCATGACGAGGCATCACCGTAACTTGTGGGGTAACCTTCTGATAATTATGAGCTTTATCTCTGTGAATCAATCTTCACTTAAAAAAACAAAACTATTGTGACAGCAGTTTTTGTCACATTTAGTATGAAGCAGATGGAATTTTCCATTCCCCTGGGTAGGCAGAGAGAGGTGGAGAGCGGATGCAGGGCTGCACATCCTGCACGTCGCACACGAGCATCCCACTGCTCCTTCAGCCAGACCTGTGCGCTCCTGGGCCTGCTCTCCCCTTCTCCCACCAGCTGTGAGAGTGAAGACCTAGTGACTGGAAAAGGCTTCCCGCAGTTCCACCGAGGTAAATGCAGCCACGCCTTCCTGGTTCTTGTCAGCGAAAGTGCAGGAATTAAGGGGTTCGTGCCTTCCCTCTGTGCTGCTGTGTGGCATAAATGTTATTTACTGTTTTATTGTGAATGGTGTGACACAGGTCTCCTACAGATCTGTGGGCTGCCCCTGCAATCTGTGCTCTGTGACTGTGGTCTCAGTGAGGCAGCTTCAGTCCTTGGTGGTGGCAGCAGTGCCAAGTTGGGTTTGTTGGCATTAGTCAGCCTGGGGGAATTCCAGTCTGTCTCAGCACCGTTGGGTCTGAATGAAACACCTCAGATACCCTTGTGCTGCCCTGTGTCATGCAGAGAAGAAGCGGCAAAGGGAAGACGAATATTTGGGTTATTCCTGTTCTGTGTTCCTGGAGCAGGGCCCATCATAAGGTGCATAAACTGAAGGAACAGCTAAACATGTTTGTAAAATACTTAGCAGTATCCAGATTGGTTTCCAGGCAATATCAGCTTCCCAAGGAAAGCTTTAGTTGATGGGGGGTTTTTTTTCAAAAAAAAAAAAAAAAGACCAAAAATTATATGAAAATTCTAAGATGTTGATTGGTTTGCATTTTCACAGAATCCCAGAATGGTTTGGGTTGGAAGGGACTTAAAGATCATCTCATCCCACCCCCTGCCATGGCCACGGACACCTCCCACTAGCCCAGCTTGCTCCAAGCCCCGTCCAACCTGGCCTTGGACACTTCCAGGGATGGGGCAGCCACAGCTTCTCTGGGCAACCTGTGCCAGGGCCTCACCACCCTCACAAGGAACAATTTCTTCCTAATCTCTAATCTCAACCTCCTCTCTGGCAGTTTAAAGCCCTTTCCCCTTGTCCTGTCCCTCCAGGCCCTTGTCAATAGTCTCCCTCCATCTTCCTCATCGGCCCCTTCAGGCCCTGGAAGGCCACAATCAGGTCACCCCAAAGCTTCTCTTCTCCAGCTGAACAATCCCAATTCTCTCACCTCTCCTCCCAGCAGAGCTGCTCCAGCCCTCTGACCATCTCGGGGCCTCCTCTGGACTTGCTCCAAGAGCTCCGTGTCCTTTCCTGAGCTGAGAACCCCAGAGCTGGTTTCAGTTTTGAGCTGAAAGCCTTGAGACCCTGATTGCACTATTTCAGAATTCAACCAAACTGTCCCTGCCAAACACAATCTGCCCAAAAGTAAATCCTTTCAACCTAAACTATGGAACAAAGTAGAGGAAGAAAAAGGATTTCTTTGAAGTCCTTTCCCAGAGGACAAAACCCCCCATGTTTATGAAGTACCTTATATTGAGCTGCGGTGGGAAGGGGTTCAGATTTCTTGGGTGCAGAGGAAAGTTGAGAGAAGCAAATACCACAAAGACTTCATTATTTTGAGATCATTCAACAGCAACACTCACTGAGGCATTTCCAGACCGAGAAATGCAAAACTTGGTCAAAGATCATCAGTACATTTCCATCTTACAGTCTTTGTAGACCCCCAGGAAAGTTTAGAGGTCAGTTTGTTCCAACCCTAGTAATACCTGAGCTGCTTTTGAGGCTTGTTACCACGGGAGTGCAGCCTCAGGGCTGTGGGCTCTGACCATGAGGACTGAGGGATCAAGGAAGGCTCATGCAGCACTTTTGCTGCCACTGGTTTGGTAATTTGGGGTAGGTTTGCATGGTTTGAAGTCTCTGCCTCAAGACCAAAAGACAAAATTAATCCTCCCAAGCTCCCAAACCAACCACCCATTGTGATTAAGCTGCACTGAGTGATTTAATATCTTTGAGCCAAGAAATTCAGTACAGCAGAAAGTTCAATATGTCCTTCAGACCTGGAATCTGTAGAGAAAAATGTATTTTGGGGATTTCAGCATCTGTGGTTGTGGCCAGGTTTCAAGAATAATCCACTCCAGAGAATCCTTATGGGCTCTTGGAGTCTGAACTTACAAACAAGTGCCCAAACAAGTGCAAAGCTTCAGTGGAGACCAGATTTTAGAAAAGCTGGTGGTGAAAATCCTCGGGTTTGAAATTTTGTGATGCACTGACAGACTTGCAGCAACATTCTGCACTTTGAGCCAACAATCATTTGGTGTTTTCAAAACAGACATGCAGCAAACTGTGACTTTGGCACGGTGGGGCTGTTTCTGAGTCAGTTTGGGTTTGAATTTGAGTTTAAAGCTTCGCAGCAAGAGCGATTCCTCCAGCAGGAGCTGCCACAGAAGTTGTTGGCCCTGAGTTCATCGGGTTCTGCTCTGTTTTCTCCTTTTCTGCCTCCTTTCATCACCAGACCACGTTATTTCCCACTGAGATACAAGAAGTGAGTAAGAGCTGTTCCTCAACAGCTCCTGCTAACCACTGCTTTAGTGTGAACGTGAAATACTCAGGAATATGAGTAATTAGAGTGAGGTCCTTTTATCTTCAACAGGCCAGGAGGTTTAGAGAGTTCTCTCAGATACCACCAAACCACAGGGTTAATTTTTTTTCTTATTACTGAGATGAAGCAGCAGCACCAAGGATCAAAACTTGTTTGTACAGTGCAGCATCCCTGGGAGAAGTTTGCAGAGGTTTCTGTTGCAAAATCATCCCTCCAGCCTGGTTATTGTCTCATTTTATTAGTGTAAATTCTTATTAACTCCTGTGGGTCAGACATTGATGTGCTGGAGAGGGTTGAGGTGAACAGCTGAGTTCTGATTTAGTTCAGGGTGAACTAATTTAAGAGTGAAAAGAGCTAGAATTAATATTAGAGCTAATTTAAGAGTGAAAAATAGGCAGCTCTCAAGCTCCTTTAAGCAAGGACAGCTTGGCTCAAACTTTGTGCTGAGTTAAACTCTAAATTCCAAATTCTATTCCCAGTTTAACAAAGGCAGGTAAACTATGCTGTTTCCATGGATTGGCTCTTATATATGTGGGTGCTGAACTGAGCCTGATCAGGAAACTGGGAATGAAAGTTCGATCCCAAAATTGCCCGTAGGGGAGGGAATTTCATAACAGAACTATGTGGTTTATGAAAAACAACGGGAAACTTCCTTCCCTTTGCTTGTTTAAAGTTATACGGGAAATCAGATATGTTGAAAATCAAGTGTACAAGTTATATTGAGAAACAAATATACTAATTATATCTAAAATCAAATTTGCAGTATATTCAATTCATGTGGGACTCAAACACAACGTATGTCCTGCAATTTGAGCATGTGATGCAGTTTTAGGGAGTCTTGCAAGGAGAAGTTGGTGATCCCTATGGATCCCTTTCAACTGGGGATATTCTGTGATTGTGGCATGGGAACAGCAGATCACCCGTTTTCACTTCAGAGGGAAGAGCAGAAATGCCCAACGCAGGGAAGGGCTGCCAAGTCACTCTGTGCCCTTTTATATTACATTGGCTTCCCTATTTAATTGAAATAGATGTAGATTTCTGCTTGGATTTTCATTCTGCAGATTTTAGTGACGACTTCTCCTCTCAGCTGTGTTTTTAATCAAGGCTTCAAACCCCAAATCATTATCAGTGGTTGTAGATATGAATTTCTGATATAAATACGGTCAAATAAACAGATGTGAAGATTTAAGAATGATTTTGCAACTTATAGAAAGCGAAGCCACAGTGAGAGGCAGTAAAATTTAGAGTCATACATTAAAAATAGCAAATTGAGAATAAGAAAATACAGATATTTACTATATTTGATAATCCACTTCATCCTGTCTTCTGATGCAAAGAAAAGGTAAAACCCATGACTATGGTTCGGTTGTGGAGCACTAAGAACCCTCTTGCTGTGGGGTGGGTGGACCCTGGATAGTCACCCACATGACCTAATCTTTTGCCTGATATTCCCTCGTGATTTCCTTTTAATTATCTACATTTTATTTTGTTTAAAATTCTATTTGTATTGTAGACAGATTTTAATTGTCTCCATTATCTTAAGGCAATGAGCTCCAAATTTTAGTTAGATGTGCTTCCCTTTGCTCCTTTGAAATCCTCTGCCTGATAATTCCAGCTCGTGCTCTTTGTTCATGAGAAATATCGAGTTAACATTTCTGTTTAGAGAAACTGTTCTGAATCCGCAGCTGTTCTGGTGGCCCTTTGCAGGATCTGTTTTAATTTGACTCCATCCTTGGAAAAAAGAATATTCTGAGGGTCAAGGGCTTGACACACTCACAGCAAAGGGAGGTTCACCAGCTGTTTTCTGTGTGGTTTGATTAAAGAAAAGTGTGTATCAGCTCAGAGATCTGCAATGAATCAGTTCCTGTGAGAGACAAGTTTTTTTCTGGAGGGTTCTGCACAACCTGCTGGAAAGTACAGTTCATCAATCTGCTCCTATCTGCTGCTCAGAGGGGAGATAAGGAAAGAAAGGGAGATAAGTTTGAACAAGTCTCTGAGGGCTGAGCCCTCAGATGGTCCTCTGTCAGTGCAAGGAAACAGTTTTACCAGAAATGAGGATATTTTGACAAGGCAGATGAAGAGCATGTACACACCCCTCAGTCCAGCACGTCCTCACTGCCACAGAGGGGCAAATTCAACCAGGACATTGCACATTTAGCCCTTCGTGGCTGATCAGATGCATTGTAGAGGTGGTAAGGATAATCTGATTGTGTATCTTCTTGTATTTAACAGTCTTTATATAAAAAAATGTGACTTGCTTTCTGCCTGCTGAGAAATGCGGGAGGCTGGAAAAACTCCAAGGCTGCTCCCTGGAGAAGCAGAGCTTCAGAGAGATGCTCTGTCTGCACAGATCCAGCAGATTTAGTGCAAATCAGAGGTGAAAAATGAAGGAATGCCATCATTGCACAGCATTTTGGGTGCTTTTTCTCTGCCGGGGGTGCAGAGGACACAGAACGTGGCTGATGTTCTGGCAGGACAGTGGTGAATATCTCTCACTTTTTGGCCACAGGAGCAACAGATACCAAAGCACCTTTAGAGAGCACTGGTTGCATAATGCTCTTGGCCAAAATGTTCTGCTGTCATTGCTCATATTAATGTCTCCAGCAGCCCTGTGGGTACGGGCTGAGTGTCACTGTGTGCACTCGACTGCTGGAGGCTGTGCTCGAGAAGAGCCCCGAGACACTTGTCGTGTGGGTATAGGTGTGACTTTGTGGGCTGCAGATATAAATAACAGGTAGAGTTTAGACTCTGTGGCCTAAACCTTGATGCTTTCACATACTGGCCCAGCTAAGCCTTCATTCCTTGACCTTAAAAGGCCAGATCCTGCCTCGGAAAGAACTTCCCCTGCCTCCCACTCCACACCCAACCTGCTCCCAGACCTTCCCACCTCCAACCCGGAGGAACTGTGTCCTCCCTCTGGTTTGGCTCCCTGGGCTCAGCCCTCACTTCTCACTATTTCCCATTTGCTGCCAGTGTTGAGGTCTGAAGGAAATTCCCACCTTGGCACAGCCAGTTTGAGTGGGAGGGATTGAGCAGATGTGGGAAGGGTTAAGCAAAATGAGTTTTCTGGAAGGTTCATCATTGGGGTTAGTCATGACTTTCTGTTCTGTCTCACAAATGCCTATTTTGGGTCCCTTTTATTTCCCAAGCTTCCCAGCTCTACTGGACAGGGAGTACTGGGTGCCATGACCTTGAAACTTCTTATAGGATCTCCTTATAGCACCAGGAGCAAGAGAAGGACAGGGAGAAAACAACCTGTTTTGTCCACTGTGGGTGATGAGTTTACACAGCGAAAAAACCACCTGTTGGTCCCTGACTCATTCGACAAACAAGCCATGTCACATCCTAACCTGAAACATTCCTTGTAAGTGATTAAACCCTGAAAAAAAGCTGTATTTCTGCCTCTTGACACTGTGAGAAACCACAAGTACACTCGGTGAAATTCTCCTTTTGATGCTCTGAGCTCAGATGAAATTTTGATCGAAAGCTGAAGGAATTGCCCCAAACTTCTTTGTGCTAAAGGACCTTCTTTGTTTTGGTTACACTCAGAACCTTTACTTACTCTTTGAGGACAGTTGATAAATTCAAATAAATGTATTTAATTACAAAATCCCACTGATTTGGACAGAGAATACTTTTGTGGGACTTGTCCTGATTTAAAGCAGAACAAAACTCTGGTCGCACTGAGCAAACTGGGAGGGTGAAGAAATGTGGATTTGTCTGTTTTGCAGGTCTGGGCTGTGCAGAGATCACTGTTAATGACAACCTGCCAGTTCTGAAGGTCTCTAAATCTGCAGAAATAAATAGCTGATATTTCATCTGCAAGCAGCAGAATATTTCCTCGAAGAGCTTCTACAGCAGTTTTTGGCTCGGTGTTGACATTTCTGCTGTACAGTGTGTGTGTCTTTGTGTGTGTGATGGAACTCCTTCACATCCATCCTCACACTGTTTGATTTTCAAAATCCTCCAGAGAGCTTTTCTGCCTCAGTTGTTGGGTGCTGTCTTGGAATACCTTAAAAAGGGATCTGATTTTCAGGTTTAGATGAGATGTTGGGAAGAAATTCTTCCCTGTCAGGGTGGTGGGCCCTGGCACAGGTTGCCCAGAGCAGCTGTGGCTGCCCCATCCCTGGAAACATCCAAGGCCAAGTTGGAACAACCTGGGCTAGTGGGAGATGTCCCTGCCCATGGCAGGGGGTGGAACAAGATGATCTTTTGAGCTCCTTTCCAACCCAAACCTTTCTATGATGCTACGATTCTATATTTTGCTTCCAAGCTCTTTATGATTTATGACTTGGATTCTTAGGGACTCACTAGTTACTCTTGGAAAACCTGACCATTTAAATGTGGTCTTTTTACATGAAACTTTGAAAGTGAGGAACCCTGGAAATTTTCCAAACCTCCAGACACAAAATACAACTGGGCAATATTTAGGAATTATTTACTTTCCACACCCTTGTGAACTCTTTTGATTTGTGTTGATGTGAACGCTCAGGACGAAAAGTGGAGCATCCAAACATCCTCATTTCTGTTTCTGTTTGTCCTTCTGTGTTCAGAGGGACACAAAGACCCTGCAATTCGAAATCCTGAATGATTTGGGATTATTGCCTTTTGCTTGAGGATGGTTATGGCTCCCAGAAAGAGCAGTTCACATCTGTCACACAATAAATCGATTTAACAAGAAGCTTGGCTCTTAGTCCTGTGGATTATTAGCCCTGTTGATCTGCAGAAGGTCACACGCCACATTTTCACAGCTCACAGCATCCGGCTGCACAAACCCATGCGGCCCAAGAAGGGTTTGAGCTCTCACTTCACTAATACCTCTAAACATCTCCATTTCTTTTGACTCCTAAATAGCTCTTCGAAATTTCTGGCTGGCTTTTGGAGGTTTTTTTGGTTTCTTTCCTCTGAGTTTGGGCACTTCTCGGCGTGAAACATTTTATTTCTTGGGGGTAGGAGGGGAGGGAAGTTTTCAGCTGAAAGTGTCGGCCAGGCCTCTTCCCCCCAACAGTCTTTGAGCAGCCCTGCCAGGAACCCCGATGATGCTCTGCCATGACTCAGAAAAGCACTTTGCAGTTCCATAAACAGCTGCCGTGTTTATTTGGTGTATTTGGTGAGCCATGAGTGCATTTCAGTGCTAATAAAGTGTGAGGGGGAATCTCGATCACCATTTGTGTGGTTTTGGGTCATAACAGGCTGAAATGGAGGGCCTTGTGCGAGGGCTATGGGGATTGAAACATGGCCAAAGCTTCAGGGCATCAGCTGCTAATCAAAGTGAAACAATCATGCCTTTCTTTACTATTTTAGGGCAATCCTGCAGAGGTGATGGTTTAGCAGGCTTCATGCTGGTTGTCCCTCTGGCCCAGCTTTCTGTTGGTTGGGATTGCTCAGCCTGAAGAAGAGAAGGTTCCTGGCTGGAATTGTGGCCTTCCAGTACCTGAAGACAAAATTGTGGCCTTCCAGTACTTGAAGGAGCTACAGGAAAAATGGAGAGAGAATACTGACAAGGGCCTGGATTGATAGGACAAGGGGGAATGGCTTCAAATTGACAGAGAGTAGGTTCAGATTAGATATTGGGAAGAAATTGTTCCCTGTGAGGGTGGGGAGGCCCTGGCACAGGGTGCCCAGAGAAGCTGTGGCTGCCCCATCCCTGGAAGTGTCCAAGGCCAGGTTGGAGCAACGTGGGCTAGCGGAAGGTGTCCCTGCCCACAGCAGGGGGTGCAACTTGGATGATTGTTAAGGTCCCTTCCAACCCAAACAATTCCATGATTTGCTTACAGATCTATCAAAATCACAGCCTTCACCAAATCCAGCTTTCCAGGGTGGGACAAGGGGTTTGGGGAAATTTGGGGGCTGAGTCCACTTATTAGATTTATAATCCTGCTTCAGCTGCTGACTCAAGTACGTGACTGAGGTAAATCAGTTCTTCTCCCTGTGCCTCCCTTATCTGTGAAGCAGGGGTAAATGACTCTTATTTCCTTTGTAAGGCATCTTGAGATTAGTGGGAGATAAGTACTAATTTTTATTATCTTGATTGTAGTTACTCAGGCAAAATGTTCATGATTGTTCCCTGAGTGGGCAAAATCTGTGGGGTTTAACTCTGCTCAGTCACACACATTTTTGGGTGTCCCATGCTGGACTTTGCAGATGTTAGTGAGATGTGAGTGACTGATGTGCTGATACATCAGAATCTGAATATTTTGAGAACATGGCTCCAAAATGACAGAAATAACTGAGGGCAAGTGTTCCCAGTTTATGTGTGTGCGGTGCTGAACTGGTATGACTGGAATAGACTTAAAACAATCACGTGGCAAGATTAATTTATTCATTAAATTAATGAACCTTTAGTGGTAATAGCTTGTGTTCTAGAGAACATCCAAAGGAGGGCAACAAAGATGGTGAAGGACCTTGATTTGAAGCCGTATGAGGACACTGAGGGCACCTGGTGTGTTCAGCTGGAGAAGAGGAGACTGAGGGGAGACCTCACTGCAGTCCCAACTGCCTGGGCAGGGGCAGAGGAGGGGCAGGACTGAGCTCTGCTCTGGGATCAGGGACAGGAGCCAGGGAAGGGCTGGAGCTGTGCCAGGGGGGCTGGGATGGATCTCAGGGAAAGGTTCTTCCCCCAGAGGGTGGTTGGCACTGACCAGGCTCCCCAGGGCAGTGGGCACGGCCCCAAGGCTGCCAGAGCTCCAGGAGTGTTTGGACAACGCTCTGAGGGACAGGGGGGGATTGTTGGGGTGTCTGGGCAGGGACAGGGGTTGGACTGGATGATCCTTGTGGGTCCCTTCCCACTCAGCACATTCCATGACCTCTGTGACCCTTTAGTGGTACCATCTTTGTGTTCCAACCCCGCAGAGCCCCGTCCGCGTTCACCACCATGGAGAACTTCCTGGCCCCGCTGAGCTCCGTCACTGAGCTGACTCTCCAGCCCAGCAAGGCCAAGCTCCTGCTGGGCAAGGCCGGCGCTGCCTCCCGGCGCAAGCGGGAGTTCATGCCCGACGAGAAGAAGGACAACATGTACTGGGAGAAGCGGCGCAAGAACAACGAGGCCGCCAAGCGCTCGCGGGAGAAGCGGCGCCTCAACGACGTGGCCATGGAGACCCAGCTGGCCGCCCTCAGCGAGGAGAACGCCGTGCTCAGGATGGAGCTGCTCTCCCTCAAGCTGCGCTTCGGGCTCATCAGCCCAGACACCACCCCCTACCAGGGCCGCTCCCTCGGGATCTACCTCAGAGGGCACAGGGCCACCTCCCCGCTCCCTGGGCTGGAGCCCTTGGTGGCAGAGTCCCGCTTCCCTGCGTGGAAGAGCTTCGTGCCCAGGGTGGTGGAACCTGCTGACTTCTTCTGCAAAACCTTTGGTCCGCCCAGAAACATCCCTGGTTGTGACTCGAAGCCGCTTCCCTTGGACACACCGGGCCTCCAGCAGCCAAAAAGGCTTGAGGCATCCTTGGGCTCTCCATTCCTCAACTACCACTGCCCAGATAAACACCCCTTCCCTTGGCCTTGGTCAGGCAGCTCCTGCCCGGTGTGCCCTTCCCCCAGTGCCACCAAGGTGAGCAAAGAAAGCAGCACCACTGTGTCAGATGAAGATGATGAGCAACAAGTGCCCAAGACTTCTCCTCTGCCCCCCTGCAGCCTGCCCTGCCCTTCTGAGGATCACCTGAAGGGCCGAAGCCACGCCGCCCTCCCTCACAAGCTCAGGATTAAGACCAAAGCCCTCAGCAGTTTGGAGGAGGGTGGCCTGGACTCCCACTGAGGCAGCAGAGGAACGACCCTTCATGAGGCCAGTGCAAGACTTTGGAGAGACGTGAAGGTTTGGAAGGATGGGGTGGGAGGGGAACGTCTCATTCTTCAAAGAGGGATGTGATTTTTCCTGCTCTGCACAAATGCCAGGGGGTTTTCTAGGCCTGGGCTGCTCCACTACAGCTCACATGCAGCTGGCCATGGTGTTCCTCTTGGTGGGGGAGACCTGTCAGACCCTGCAGTCCCTGGGTCCCACTGGCTGCTCTGCTGACACAACAAGCTCAGGTGGCAGGTGCGAAGGGGCAGGAAGAGACCAAGACAGCGGAGGTGGTTCCCACCCCACGGAACACAACTGCAGCTGCTTGGGATGGCAACCCTTGTAATCATCTTTGCTTCATCATCACCTTCATCTTCACGGATGTGCCTCAACTCTTACTTGCTCCACATGGGAAAATATTGATGGAAACAGCTTCAGACCCCTGGAGAAAATCAAAAGGGATAGTGCCTCTGTGACTATTGATTTACACTGGCATGAAAGGAGAGCAGGACCTGGTCCACTTTATTCCAAATTTATCATAATTTATCTTCAGAGACAACGAACTCTTTCTCTGTGACCACACACAGTGTGGTCCAGAATACAGTTTCATTTATATTTGCAGAAGTTATTTTGAAAGACTAAATTTTCTATTTTTTTTTTAATTGACAGGCAAAAAATATTTTACTTTAGCTTCTTTCATTTTCAAAAATGATCTTTTTATATTCAGGAATTTCCCTTAGAAAACACAGGCAACTTTTACCTATGCACAGGTTGCACATAGTGTATATATTCCTATATCTGCAGGGATGTTCTCCCTGTCCATCCTGACTGCTTTGCCTTTGGGAAAACCTCGGGAAAGCCTTTGAGAAAGCCTCAGTGAGCAGCAGCCTCACTGAGGGTTCTAGAGCCTACTTGATGCTGTTCCTCAGCCACGTCAGTTTTCCAGCCAAAGATAATTCTCAGGGATACATTCCAGCCATAGCTATAACTTCTTATCCTCAGTTCTTTCATGCTTTGTCTTTTTTTCCCAAGGAAAGGAGCCTGGTGTGGTTTGGATCGTGCTGTGCCAGTCAGCCCCAAACATTTTTTGACGTGATGGACAAACACAGCCCAACCTCATGATTTCATCAGCCCAGTCTGACGGAAGAAGACATCTCCCAGAGAATAAGCAACTCCAAGCTGTTCTCCTCTGCCCCAGCCACACATTTTCATGCAATCTACCGTGTTCCTAATAACAGAAAAGCTGCACTGTCTGCTCAGCCCTAAAGGAAATCAGAGATGACACCAGGAACTCAGATCCTGGGAGTCCCCACTTCACCAGTTCTGCTGCTCACAGGACTGTCCTGCTCCTTTTGTGTCTGCAGCGAGTCCAGAGGAGACCACCAGGATGGGTAGAGGGATGGAGCAGCTCTGCTGTGAGGAAAGGCTGGGAGAGTTGGGATTGTTCAGCCTGGAGTAGAAAAGGCATTGAGGTGACCTAATTGTGGTCTGCTGGAGCCTGAAGGGACCCTCCAGGAAAGATGGAGACACACTATCTAAGAGTAGCTTTAGATTAGATATTGGGAAGGAGTTCCTGGTTGTGAGGGTGGGGAGGCCCTGGCACAGGTTGCCCAGAGCAGCTGTGGCTGCCCCTGGATCCCTGGAAGTGTCCAGGGTCAGGTTGGACGGGGCTTGGAGCAGCCTGGGCTAGTGGGAGGTGTCCCTGTCCATGGCAGGGGGTGGGATGTGATGAGCTTTCAGCCCTTCCAAACCGAAACATTCCATGAGAATTTCAGGCTCCGGAGAAAAAGGACAATTGTCAAGAATGTTTTTCTAGAAATTGTTTTAGAGCTAATAAAGACTTGCAGCAATGATAAGACCATGTAAAAGGACAAACCACACTACCTGGCATGGGATGGAACACGCCCTCAAATTGGTTTGGAAAAGAGGGCCCTGAGCTGTCCAAAGGGTCACCTGGGCTGGGGAGATGTCAACACGTGCCTAATAAAACTGTTTCCACAAGCTGCCAATGCTGTCCTGGCCTGTCTGTTGGCACTGTATCCACTCTGAAATTCCCTCCTCAGGAGCAGCCAGCAGGAGAAATCCACCCTGTGGAGCCAAGCCCTGCTCAGCAGCAGCCCAGAGCACAATACAGGGATGAAGTGAGCTGTGGGGCACACACCTTCCTGATTCCTCTGCCCATAAATGTGCTTGCCTCCTGTCTGTGTCTCCTTTGTCCCAGCAGGATCCTCATTTCTTCACCCCCAAGTCCTCCTGCAGGGGTGGGGTGGGATGGGGCCCCCACGCAGCTCACCCCTGTTTGTAGGGATATCCCACAAGGACCAACCCCTCTGACTTTGTTGCTGGATGAAACATCCACCATCTTTGTTTTATGAGCTGCAATGTAGATATTTTAGAGAAGGTGGCATATTTAAGAAGCTTCCCTTTACACACAGGCAGATCAGTTCCTAAAACACTAAAATTGAACAGGTGCACAGGAGCAAGCAGCTGCAATTTTAGGACAGAAGACAGCAAACCTTTTTAACAGTAACATAACATCTATAAAACAGACATTGGAGCTTTCTAAATATCCCCATTTCCTCCCCTTCCCCTTCAGATGTTTTTCAGTGTTTACTAAAAACCAATTAGATATTCTGAAGCTACAAGGCAAATATTTTTGAAGTAATGGTATAATATTTCAGGATTTCTTTTGGCTCAACATTGTAATAAATAAAAAAGCCTATGAAATGCCACAGCAACACACAGGCACTAACTCTAATTCTGCAGTAAATTACTCTGGACCACACCCTCTGACTTAGTTGAGGTTTCACTTCAGAAGGTAAGTAGACGGTGGTGGGCACTGACCAGGCTCCCCAGGGCAGTGGGCACGGCCCCAAGGCTGCCAGAGCTCCAGGAGCGTTTGGACAACGCTCTGAGGGATGGGGGGGATTGTTGGGGTGTGCTGGGCAGGGCTGAGGGTTGGACTGGATGATCCTTGGGGGTCCCTCCCAGCTCAGGAGATTCCGTGGTTCTATGAATGTCCATCTCCCACATTTCTGTGCTCAGAGGGGTGCAGAGAAATGGGCAGAGCTTCCTGCTCACGGCTGCCAGGGCAGGAGGGGCAGCTGTACTTGTACCCAGGGGCAGGAGGGGAAACCAGAGCGCGGCAACCGCTCCTCAGGTGTGAAACTCGACGCAGTGATGCTTTCAGATGAAAAGAAACCACAAGTGGTTCCATTTCCTGGCTCATTCCCTCTGTCCTCCCTTCCCCTCAGAGCTGGGAGGGACAGCCCACAGCAAGGAGGAGGCTCAGAAAGTATTTTGCCTCCTCCCAACTCCTGCTCGTCCCCCTCAGGGCGGGACCAGCTTTCCTCAGGGCTGGGCAGGGCTTGTCCACCTGGGCTGGGGAGATGTCAACACGTGCCTAATAAAACTGTTTCCACAAGCTGCCAATGCTGTCCTGGCCTTTCTGTTGGCACTGTATCCACTCTGAAATTCCCATTCCCTCCTCAGGAGCAGCCAGCAGGAGAAATCCACCCCGTGGAGCCAAGCGCTGCTCAGCAGCAGCCCAGGGCACAATACAGGGATGAAGTGAGCTGTGGGGCACACACCTTCCTGATTCCTCTGCCCATAAATGTGTTTGCGCCTTGCCTGAGAAAAGGACAGTTTTTCTCAGGGCTGGGGCAGGGCTGGCTCCGTGTGCTGCAAATGTTTCAGGGGGCAGCAAGTGGGTGTGAGGGAGCTCAGCCTGCTCTGGAGGGGGGGTTGGTGTTTGCAGGGAGGGGGTGGCCCCCAGGACCTGCTGTAACTCCCTAATCCTGCTGTACCTCCTAATCCTGCTGCACCCCTTAATCTTGCTGTACCCCCTAGCCCTGCTGTACTTCCTAATCCTGCTGTACATCCTGATCCTGCTGTACCTCCTAGGCCTGCTCTATTCCCTAATCCTGCTGCACTTCCTAACATTGTTGTACCTCCTAATCCTGGTGTACTTCCTAACCCTGATGTATTTCCTAATCCCACTGAACCTCCTGACCCTGCTGCACATCCTAACCCTGTTGTACCTCCTAACACTGCTGTACCTCCCAATCTTGCTGTCCCCCCTAACCCTGCTGTACTTCCTAACTCTGCTGTACTTCCTAATCCTGCTGCACATCCTAACCTTCTTGTACCTCCTAATCCCGGTGTACTTCCTAACCCCGCTGTCCCTCCTATTCCTGCTCTACCCATAATCCTGCTGTACATACTAATCCCTCTGTCCCTCCTAACCTTCCTGTACCCCCAAACCTTCTGCACCTGCTGCCTGGGAGAGACAGCCCTGAGGGATTTAAACCTGCAGGTGCCCAAAGGTGCGTTTTTGTGGGGAGCAGGCAGAGTTGGTCTGAAAATGATGCAGCAGTGAGTAACATTTCCTGTTTGCTGTGTCCCGGCTGTTGCACAAACCAAGGGCCAGACATGGTTTGGAGCTGGGGTTCGTGGCAGTGGGAGCTGTTGGGCCCCCTTGGAGGGAGAGGAAGGGTGGGACAGCAGCAGGAAAAGCAGCAGGAGAGGAGGAAAGGGTGTGCAATGAGCCAGCCCTGGCCCCACACCTGGCTCAGCTCACACCTCCTAACAAACCTTCCCCACTCTTCCTCTTGCTCCAGGTTTGGCCTTTCCTCCCCTCCAGGGCCACTCGCCTGGAGGTGATCCACACAGGGAGGGTGTTTCCTCTCCCTCCACACCTGAATTTCTCCTTGTCCTGGAGAGTTTCCTGCCTGGGGGAGATCCAGCCATCTCTATCCTTTCTCCCATCCCCAAATCCCACATTTAATAACATCCTCGGAGAAGAGTCATTTCTGTACTGATTGTTTCAGGTGAGGTGGCTGTGAACATTGCCTGGAAGGGAGCTGACCTGTTTCTGCTCCTGCTCAGGCTTAAAAGTTAAATCTTTAGCTAGTCTTTGTTCCCAAGCAATCTCATATAGTTTTCAAGCTGGTTATTACTGGACTGAGTGTTATATAAGAAAAAAAACATTTGTGTGTTTTAAGAGGGGAAGACAAGGAAAATATTTCTTGTTTGTATCTCTTTGGAAAACTGGTCTAGTATTTTTCAACCTGTCTACCAGAATGGTAAGAAAAAAGGGACATGTTACAGGTACCTAAATATACATCAGTGGGAGAGCTGCAGAACCCGAGCAGGGGAAAATTGCTCACTGGTTTCCACAACGCAGAATAAGTGAAAGTGGGCAGAGGCTTTTAAAAGAAAAAAAAAGCCAAAGTATGTAATTTTTTTAATGCAGCACGTGGTTAAACCAGGCAAATTCTCGCCACAGGGTGGAGTGGTAACATGGATATGAATGAGGGCAAAGCAGTATTTCAGGGAGGATTAGTCTGTCAGGAGCAACTGGACACTGAGCGGTGGTGAGACTTTGGCTTAGGACACCCCAAAGCTCAGCAGGCTCAGCTTAGCTGCTGCTCTCACAGGGTTTTGGAAAGCATCCACCAGCTTGGGACACAAGCTGGGTGGAGCCAAAGTCTGATCCAAATGCTCCTCCATCCCTGTGCCTCTGAAAAGCAAATTTCTCTGTTACCTGATAAACCCCAACCCCCCCGACAAACCTCACATGTTTCAGGCTCTGTCTGTCACACTTCACAGTATTAGGCAGAGAAATGACTGCAGAGGCCTCCCTTAAGAGCGTGAGTTAATGGTGACCTTTAGCTCAGGCTTAGCACCCAAACTGAATCATTACTGATTAGGAAAACTTAGCAACAACTTCTGGAAAGAGATGCTGCACTCAGAGGACCCTGAGAGGCTGTGGAGCTCCTGGTTGCACCTGTAAGGGCAATGCTGCTCCAAAAATCTGTTTTAAATTGAATCTTGGTTATATTTCCATAATTCTAAAATAATTAGAAGGGAAAATTCCAAACCATACACAATTAGCAGTGTTAATCATCTGTGAAAGGAACTGCATCGTGTCTCCCACGCACACAGGAGACCAGGGGACTTTAACACTTGCCAGGGAGCTGGGAGGCTGAACTGGGGATTTTTTTTTTTTTTTTGGCATTTGCCTCTACATTTCTCTGATTTTGAGCAGCCTAAAAGTCAAGGATTCTCATGGAGAATTTACTGGTATGGCTGTAGATGGAAGTGAAAAAGTAGTGTCTCCAGTGGAAGAAATGACTGGTTTTCGTGCAGCTTTTGTTTTTGTCTTGCAATGCTCGAGTATAGGGGTCATGATGAATAAGTATTAAATTTAAGTAATTATTCTATTTTCACACCTGAATCTGGCTTGGGGAAAGGGCTGTTGTTAAACTGTTGTGTTTTTAGTACAGCGGCATTTCTTACATTGTTGGGTTGGATGTTCTTTAAATAGTGTTTCTCAGCCTCAAGCCGAGTTTCCCTTTTCCCATCCTGTAAGAGCCTTCCAGTTTAATCTTATGTGAATCCTTGATTATTGACCTTTTAGTGGAAAACAAAATAATCAGCATGTTCTTTGTTGGTGTTTCCACTGTCAGAAATCCCAGGTGAGCTCAGCAGGGTCAGGGCCTGCAGCGCAGCTCAGTTAGGAGGAGCCGCTTCGAAATCATTTGAGGGCAGAGGGTTGGGTTGCTTTCCAAATCCCAGTCTGGAGGCGATTTCTGGTGCCTGGGGGGCTGTTTGCAGTGGGAAGGTGATGATCCAACCCTTATGGGGAGTCACAGCTTCTGGACACCAGAGCTGGGGCTGGGGTTTGTTGCTTCCTATGCAGAGAGATCGTGTGGGGTTGGGGTGAGTGACCACAGGCAGCAGAAATGCTGCCTCTTATCTCTTCCTGGCCTTATCAGCTGCTCCTTGTTGATCTGCTCTGCTCTGAGCTGCTGGATTACACCCCTATTTCTTTCCTGCTGAACTTCACCGTTATCTTTATATCCAGGTGCCTTCTTCACATGCTCACCTGCAGCCCTCATAAATCCCCTGCCTGTGCTTTGCACATCTCACCAACTCTGCAAACTGTCCCAGTTCTCCTCCTGGCTCAGTTACCCCAGGGCTGGTTGGAAAAACTGGTTTTAACAGGAAAGGTGTTGGAGACTGTGAAATACCCCCAGGAAACCAGGCAGGATTTTCATGCCCACCTACATCTCTGTTATTGGAATGGGCAAAAGGGGATGATGAGCAGCTTGGGGAGAGTTGAGTGCACGGTAACTTGCACAAGGCAGTGTTTTGGTGCCTGTGGTGTTGGGTTTCCAGGGACTGAGTCCTGTGGTGGACATGTGCATGGCCATGGACTGCTTCGCCTGATTTGTCCCAGGGGCATTTAGGGAGGATAAACTTCAAAAGGCGTGAGAAGTTTGTCCATCCTTTCACTACAAGGTCAGGCTGAAGCACAGCTGGAGAAATGGTCTTGAGACACCCACTGGCCAACACCTCCTGTGTCACCTTAACCTTCAGCCTCCTGTATCACCTTAACTGCAGCTCCATCCCTTGACTTGCGAAGGATAAAGCAGATCATGCAATTTAGCTCCTTTTAATGCAGAACACTGTGGGTTTTTGTCTAAATTCCTTATGCCACCGAGTAATATCCTTGTCTATGTGAAACAACGTGCAAAAAAGTGTTAAGATGAAGTGATTATTAGAGATGTCTTGGATACAGGGCTCAGTATTTATGTACTACCTTCCAGCTTCCATCTTTCTCTTACCAGATTGTCAGTCTTTTAAATTTGTATTTGTGTGCAGGGAAAAAAAAAAAAAAGAGAAGAGAGAAAAAAGAAAGATTTCCTTTACATTAGCCTGTCGAAAGGATGTTGTAAATGCAGCTGAAGAAGTGTGAACACACTGAGTTATTCCTCTTCAGCCAGGTTTCTGATATCAGTTCTTCTGAAGGCCACCAGCTCTCCTTTCTAGGGCTCAGTGTTACTCATACCTGGGCAGTGCTGAAACATCAGAGGGTACCTCAAACAAACCATTCAGACAGCAACACTCCAGGATGAATCAAGCTGGCCTGGTTCTTATTTTTGTTCTTTTCAGGCACTGAAAATGCCAGCTGTGATGTGTTCGGGCTGGGTGGGGAAAAGGAACAGCTGAAAAACCTGCACCTAAACTCAGCCTTGGCCCCCAAACCTATAGTAAGAGGTGTCTCCACCCAAACTTCTCCTTGTGTCTGGTGCAGCCCTGGCTCACTGGGGCAGACACAGTCCCAGGGCCCTGCTGAGGAGGGTCTTTCTCCTGATTTTCAGGCTGTGGCAGAGCAGGGTGCTGAGCTCCACTTCCCACACATCACTAAGGGTTGTGGTGTCTTTATTTCTGCTTCTTTCAGCCCAACTCCTTCATTTAGTGATGGCTGCAACAATCAGCTTGGACTAAAGTGTGATCCAAGCCTTCCTAGAACCCCACAGAATGTCACATTTCTGGCTGAAATCCCCCGGATTCCCCAGAACTCAAGTCTCACTGTGCTGGATTAAACCTGGACGTTGCCTGCTCTTCCTGTGCTGCTGTTCTATCCCTCTCTTTCCATGGATCCAGAGCTCTGGGGGCTGGCTCAGCACTGGTTCCTGCAGAGATCAACACCCTCCGTCGCATCTGGGGCACAGCTGGAATGGTTGGACAGGTGTGGAGGGTGCCCGTGGCAGGGGCGTTGGATTTAGGTCATCTTTAAGGTCCCTTCCAACCCTTCCATGTGCAGGTGCTGCTTTGGCCCAACAAAACTCAGCCTTTTGATGTCCAGCTGGATCGTGGTGTCATCTGCAAGCCAGGGAAGAGGGAAAGGAGAAGCCTGACAGAGGATTTCTTGCTTGCAGATGAACCAGTTGCATTGTGGCAAGAGGTGTGAGGACCTCGGTGGTTGTTTCTGCGTGTCCATGTCCCCCCAAGCAGGAGGGAAGAGCCCTGTCAACCATATCTGTGCACGAGAGGGAGGGACACCAAGCACGGGAGAGGAGGCTCTGGGGGGTAGAAATTTGAGACCCCTTCCTGTGCTTGGAGTTTTCCCAGATCTCTTCCCTGTGGTGACCGGTGACAGGACGCCAGGGGATGGCTGGAGCAGCATCAGGGAAGGTTTGGAATGGATATTATGGAAAGGTTCTTCCCCCAGAGGGTGGTTGGCACTGACCAGGCTCCCCAGGGCAGTGGGCACGGCCCCAAGGCTGCCAGAGCTCCAGGAGCGTTTGGACAAGGAGTATTTGGATTTTTGGGGTGTCCTGGGCAGGGCAGGAGTTGGAATTGATGATCCTTGTGGGTCACAGCTCAGGATATTCCATGATTCTACGATTCCATGCCCTGAGCCTCCCCCTGCTCTGACCCCTCTGCTGGGTTTCCACATCCATAACCCTGAATATTCAGTGGTGACACACACTCCTGGCTCTGGCTCCTGGAGGTTCCTCCTCTGGAAGAGATCAGAGGAAAAAAATTAGGGTTTTCCTGATCCCCCCAGATTTCCTACGGAATTCAGCCACAGGATGTCAATGCAGCAATCCAGATGTGGCCTCCTGGTCACCCCCAGCTCCAGATGTGCTGCCTCTGCACTCTTTGCACTCCAGCTGAAGGACAGGGAAATCCCTTCCAGGCAGTTTTCCAGCTCATCAGCAATTACAGCTGTTGAGGAAATTTTCTTTTTCCTCCTTGGCAGGTGAAAGCCACATGAGCTGATAATGGTTTTCACATCGTCAGCATTCCCTCCCTCCACCCCCCAAAACCTTTAAATTGGAAGTTGCACCTATTTATTTCTGTAACCAAAATGAAAGAGGGGGAGAATCTCTTTACTGTGATTTGCTTGGCAAATTTTTTGTGGGGGAAGGTGTTTGTTGACGATAAAATAATCTTTCTAGGGAATGTTTTGCCAGGAGCTGGATGGGATTATTCGATTAATTCCTACTGTAACTGTCTGTCTTTGTTAATCTCCTTCTGGACCAGATGGGAATGTGAGGCGTGGCTGAGGGCACCAGGGATTCATCCTCTATATATGACCTGGGTCTATTAATGCACAAGTTATATCAAAACTTTCCTATTTTCTCTAGCCCAGGGCAATTTTCCTCATTGTCTCAGCGTTTTTCCTGCTGGCATAAATAATCTTCCTGAATTGTTCAGTGTTTGAAAGAAGTGGAAATAAAAAAAGCTTGAAAATGAGGAGGGAAAGGAACAGCAAAACACGAAATCCAGAAGGGAATGGAAGTGCTGTTGCATTATTTATTTCATGCCTTGAAGAAACAGGGAAAATAATGCTTTTTGATGAACACCACTGTGAAATTTAGGTGTGATCTGCCCACAGCTTGTGCCCCAGGTGTGTGTGGGGGGGGTGAAATGAGGGACCTGTTTGAGGCCCACAGTGGCCCCAAAATTCTGAACAACTGCACAGTAACACAAAACCAGCTGCAGAGTCCCAGGTGGCCTCGTATTTGTCACAAGAGGATTAATTATATTTGCAGCACAACCACAGGGCTTGAGGCTCCTGAGCCCCCACCTATGGTAGCAACGACTCTCCCTACCCGACTGGGTAGAATTTGAGCGATTCCCTTTAAAATATACCATTTTCTCCGTGCTTGGAGGATGGTGGTGATGGACTGAGGATGCTGGTGATGGACTGAGGATGCAGAGGATGTTGATGCAGCTGCACTGCAGGAGGGGCTGAACTGGGAGGTGTGGGGGAGGCAGCTGGTGCTCAGGGCATCTCACTGACCACATACCCACAGCCTGGATATTTGGGGAAGGGGGAATTCACCTCCTGTAAACGCTCAGTGGGTTGGTTTTAATTTCTTAGCCTAAATCCAAGCCAAGGTCCCATTCCCAGGGCTGTGCTGTTCTGCCTCTGCTGCCAAAGCTAAAGAAGCTGAGCTGGATTTGGGCTGCAAATACTAAAGCTCTGCCCTCTCTGGGACTGTGAAATGTGGACCAAGTGGGAAGATTGAAGTTATTTAAGTTTCTAATAATCTTTTTGACCCAGATCCTAAAGAGCTGGGGATGGGCTTCATTGAGAGGGACTCAGGAGTCTTTGGGGACATTTGGTGACAGGAGCTGAGTCTCCCCGGCAGAGAACAAGCAGCTTCCTCTCCTTATTTTCCGTGGCACTTGGCACTAGAGCAGCAGTTGAAAGCTCTTAATGAGTCAGAGTCACTTTCATCAGAAAAAACCTATTTCAGTTCTTAATGCCTTCGAAGCAGAGGCTGCAACTTCAGGAGTTCAAAGGGGTTTGATTAAAAAAAAAGCCTCTTATTACCTTTTTAAAGAGAATAAACATGGAGCTGAGTGCCCAGAGTGAGGCAGTCAGAGCATGAGGAGCTGTGGGCACCCACAGTGATGCCTCCTTGCCTGGAGGGCGTTTCACAGCCCCATCCACACCCTCAGTCCCTCCTCAGGAAACAGCGGTGGGTTGTGAGCAAGAAGTCGCACAACACTTTTCTTCTCTGTCTCAGGGATTCTCCTCCCTGTGTGCACCTTCCCAGGGCACCTGCTCTTCCTCCCCTGGGCTCAGACCCTCGTTGTAGCCTCTGGCCATGAGCCTGGTCCGAAGGAGCTGCACCAAAGGGCGCAGGATGAGGCACTGCTGGAGGAGCTGTGCTGGCAGCTCAGCCTCATCCTGCTCTTCTTTGAACTGGGTAAAGGGTGTGCAAAGGCACATCCATTTCTCTGGACTGGGATGCTCTGGGGGGTGCAAGATTGAGGCAGGGGCTCCCATTAGCCACCCCCAGCTGGTGCTGGAGCCTGACTGGGAGGTGCATTCCTGGGCTGTGCCCGTGTTCTGCAGGCAGGGCTCTTCCTCCACCCAGTGTCCAGCCTTCAGCCCCCTGATCCAAAACATTGGGAGTGCAGCTTGGAGTGAAGATGTGATGTGATATCAGGGATATTAAAGCAATTCGTGGCACTTGATGCTCCTTCTCCCTGCAAGGCCATTTCTCCTCCCCACCAGTGACCAGGAGATGCTCCCTGGAAGTGAGGGAGCTGCATTTCTCCTGTCCCAGGTCACTCTTTGAGCTCTCAGCAGGGACAGGAAGCAACAGTGTGGACAAGAGTTTCTCCCTCAGAAACCTCCCACTGGACTCAGTGCTGGGATTTCCACACTGGTGGGTCTTTCCCGCAGCTGGAAGAACACTTTCCAAGGAGGGAGACAGCTCTGAGTGTGCAGAAATCTGTTAACAATGGGACAGCCAAGATGATGCTCATGGCCAGCTCCCCTGGGGAGGTTCAGCTCCATCCACCCTCCCAGGAAATCTGGCCCAGGGATGGCAAGAAAAGAGGCTGATTTCCAAGTCCTGGGTGCCACGGGGAGATTTTTGCTGCCCGTTTTGGCTGCAGGAGAGATTTCGCAGCGCAGGGATGTCGGTGGTGGCTGCGGGTGGAGCAGCTCTGGGCACGGTGCGTCGCAGCACAGCAGCACAGTGAGAGCCACAGGCCCTTGCTGGGGAAACACGAGAGATTTTGGCAAGTGGGGAGCAGGAGGAGGAAAAAATACGTGAGTGAAAGGGAAGGGAGCGGAAAGGCAGCATTTAAAGGTTAACACTTGCCCCAGGCGAGAGGAGGTGAATGTCTGTGCTCTTAAATAGCGTTTGCTGACGAGGTTGTCTCACAGGTCTTTGCTTTGGGGTTTTTTTTCTTAAAAGACCGATTATGTCCCTTTTTTTCCACTGTACTTGCTCACACCCCGGTGATTAGGGAGCCTGCTGTACATCATTGTGAGATCTCCGGTCGTCACCACCTTCCCAGTGCGGTAAGATTAGTTCGCACCTCCCACACTCGGTGCATTTCTTTAACACGGCAAGAACAAACCTGGCGGGACAGGGAGATTACAGCAGAAAAATACTTTCCGCTGAATTACCGCAGAAATCACACCAGCCCTTTCTTCCTGGGCCTTTCCTTCCCACAGACATGAGCATGAGGGCGTTTTACATCCCAGTTTGGGTGGGGTCCCGGGGGGCTGCTGTGTCAGGGCTCCAGAGCTCATGGGGGTTGTCCCGTGTCCCGCAGACCCTGAGCCTGTGATGTGCTGTTGGGTGACTAATTCACAGTGTGCATTTTTATCACTTGTTACATTATATAAATTATTCGTAGAATTTATATTATTTTCTATATTTACAACTAATTTCTCTGTATTTATTTATAGAAATATATTT
>VXAY01004641.1:0-17554 GCA_013399855.1 Oxyruncus cristatus | reverse complement strand
ATATTTATATATTATATAATATATATTTTATGTGTTATTTTATATAAATATATATTATTTATATAATCATTTACACCTCTCCCACATTATTGTTATTGAGATGATGATGATGATGATGATGATGGAAGCTGCCATGAGCTCTGGGCTGGACCAATCCCTTTGGCACAAAAATGTCACTGCCTGGATGAGGCTGTCCCTGACTTCATCTGGCCGGGATCCCAGAGCTGAGCACCAGTCCCCGGCATCCCGCTGGGCTGTGCCAGCGCCCCAAACTCCCCAGTAGCTTTGCACNCTTTGCACATCTGCCGAGAGTCACCCCTGACGTGCAGGGGCTCAGAGAGCCGGCGGGTGGGTGTTTCTGGGGGCTGGGCAAGGCGGGATTTAAGGCAGAGCTGCCCCCGGGGTGGTGCAGAGTGGGCAGGGAGGGCTCTGGCAGGGCTTGAATTCACACCCTCAAAAAGCCCCTCAGGAATTGCTGCTGCCGTGGAGCCTCTGCCCAAACGGCCCAGTCGGTGGAAGGAGCCATCCTTCGTGGGAAAGGGCTGGTGGGTGACAGAAAGTACCTCTGGGAAGATGAGAGGGTGATCATCGAATCACAGAATGTCCAGGGCTGGAAGGGTCTCCCAAGGATCATCCAGTCCAACTCCTGCCCTGCCCAGGACACCCCAACAATCCCCTCCTGTCCCTCAGAGCGTTGTCCAAACGCTCCTGGAGCTCTGGCAGCCTTGGGGCCGTGCCCACTGCCCTGGGGAGCCTGGTCAGTGCCAACCACCCTCTGGGGAAAAGCCCGTGGCGGCAGTGCCCAGGTTTTCACAGGGAGTGGGCAGAGGAGCTGCTCTGAGAGCACCCACAGCTCATGGTGACGGGGAGCAGAAAGGCAGAAACCAACTCCCCCCTCCTGCCCCTCCCCTCAGGGCGAGCTGGGTTGGACCAGGAGGGAAAGGTGCTGCTGCTCCACCTCTGTGTGCTGAGCAGGGTCAGTCCCACCAGGATGCTCGATGGATCAGCTGCTGTTGGGCAGGACTGTGGTGGAAAAGCAACTGGTGCTGCCCAGCTCTGGCTCACACCAGCCCAAGTGTCCTGGGGGGTTTCCTGGTCTGGTTTGGAAATTTTTTGTTGTTGATATTTCTTGTAATGCTGTGGCACAAGGATGTCCATCTCCAGAGGAGGTGACACCCGTGGGCACACGGTGCCACCCGCTCAGCCCACAGGTGACACCTGGAGAGGCAGCAGCCAGTGGGTGTCCAGGGCTGGGAGTGTCTCTGTGGGATCCCAGAGCTGCTCCTTCCTCCAGGCAGCCGAGATCTGGGGCTGGGTTTGTAGTGAAAGATGAATTTGTGTTCTCTGGAAGGTTTCTGGGGAAATGAAGAGGCCACTCTGAGTCAATTTGAGAGCAAAACACTCTTTACTTGGCACAGAACTGTGGGAAAGTGTCCTGCAAGATGCCTCCTGCATTCTTGCAGCATCCCTTCAGCATCCTCCCTGCATCCCTCTGGTATCCCTGCCCCATCCCCTCTGCATCTCTCCCGCAGTCCTGCCCCATCCCTTCACCATCCCCTCTGCAGCACTGCAATGTCCCTGTCACATCCCTCACTCCTCCATCCCATGTCCCTCCTATATTCCCTACAGTCCCCAGTTCATGGCAGTGCCTGTCCTGGCCCCTCGGGCAAGCTAGGAAACTTTTCTATGGTCTGGGAGAGGTGTCCTGATGTTGTGGTTCTCCCAGAGCCCAGACCTGCGTGGTCCTGGTGCCACTGGAGCCGTGCAAACCTCGGGGGCGAGTCCCTGCTCCAGGCTGGGCCTGGTCCCGGATTTGGGGAGCCCCAGCCCCGGGTTCCTGCAGAGCTGGGGGGCAACACATCCCCTGGGGGAAGAGACGCATTCCATGGGGCTCCACCACCAGGGGGACTGGGGGGAATGTCACAAAAGGGAACTGTGACATCACCAGCTCTGAGGTGGTGCCAATGGATCCCCTGCCCCGGCAGCCGACCCTGTGTTGGGGGCTCTCACCAGGCTCCTCTGCCCTGCCCCAAAAAGGACCCAGACGTGCCTTACTGGGGCAGGTCCTGGGGCTGGCTGGCTCTGTCTGCACCCTGGGAATGCCCCCTGTGCCCACACACAGCTCCTGTGGCCCTGCTGCCTGGCCTGGTCCCTTGGCAGTGCCAGGGCAGGGGCAGAGGCCGGAGCGGGATGTCCCTGGGACACGTCGGGACCTGGGCTGGGTCCTGCAGGAGAAGGTGGGGTGATGATGGTGTCCCAGGTGGGATCCAGGTCCTGCACTGCTGGCAGGCTCTTCAGAGCCGGTAAGAGGAACTGGGAAGGGCTGGTTACAGAGGGGGGAGGCACCTCCAGCCCCAGTGATGGGATTTTCCACCTCTGTGTGATGAGCAAGGTCAGTCCCATCAGGATGCTCAAGGCTGTTTGAGCAGCAGGTAGGTGACACCAACCGCCCAGGTGACAGCAAACCCCCCAGGTGATACCAGGCCACAGGACCTGTGTGGTGGGGTCACTGTCTGGCCGTTTGCAGCACAGATCCAGCTGCTTTTCCAACAGGGAAGCCCCAGTAGTGCTGAGACCTTGTATTGACTCTGTGCTCCTTTCACCGGTGCTTTGGGCAAACTCCCAAGTGAAGCATAAAAATGCAATTTCCTGATTTTCTTCCTCCTGCTGCCCCTAAATCTGGAGGGTTTTACCAGAGAGCACCAGGTGAGTTTGTGCAAAGGCCCAGCAGTGGCTCAGAGGGAAATTTGTATTTGCTTCTTGCAGGCTGATGGGAGGGGACTAGAATTCAGTGACTGGTGCTGACAAAATGATGCACTTGCTGATAAAGCAGCCATTGCACAAATTAAATTGCTGGCTGGGCACCATGGGGCTCTCCTGGCTGCCCCAGGCTGAGGTTCCCAGTGGAGCAGGGCAGGGGAAAGGCTGATGAGATGTAATTAGTGGTGGAGGAATGAGGGGGGGGAGCGGGAAGGATGTGCCCTTTCCTAGGGAGCTGTGAATCCCAGCAGTGAAGCTGGGACCAGGTGGGAGAAGGGGTGGCAGGTCTGGGTCCTGCCATGGACAAGCAGCTCAGGTTGTTCCTGGTTTTCCCATGGAAGATGGAACAGGAGGGAGTTCTGCTGCTGGGAAATGGTGCTGGGTTGGTGCTGAGAACACGAGGTCACAGAGGTGTCTGAGTGTGGGAGTCCCTGAAGCATGTCCTTGCTGCACAAAGGGCTTTTCGGCCTCTGTTTCCAAAGCAGATGGAGCATTTTCCTAACTTTGAGAGCCAAATTGACAAGGAATTGCTGGGGAGAATGAGGAGAGGCAGCTGAATCTTATCTCTGCACTTCAGGCTTGTCTCCAGTGTTCCGCACAACGTGTTTAAAGAGCTGAAAAGGAGATTGATAAACTGTGTCTGACTTGACAGCGATTACCAAGGCAGTGCCAGGCAGGTCCAGAACGGGAGGAGAGGTGATCCTGGTGCTGCCAGGTGCCAGTTCACTCCCTGGTAGCAGCAGGGACTCAGATGAGTGGAATGAGGACAAATACAAGGACAGAAATGCTTAGGAACAAGCCCTGGTGCATCTGCAGGGGAAGAAGGGCAATAAAGGCAGAGGTTGGGCTGGGGGAGTAGTGACTGTGCAGGGAGGTGCTGCAGGATGGAACCGGCTCTGGGGCACATTCCTGAGGTCCAGCTGAGCCTCTTCACCCACTGAGGGTGGCAGGCTGAGCCACTTGTGTCGCTGTTTATGTGGCCTGACCCCAGAGGGACCCTGTTTGCAAGAGCAAAACGTGGGCTGGTGTCCAACCATAACTTGGAGCTCACTGCAACCCCAGGCAGGGGCTGCTGAGGAGCACCATGGTCTGTGCAGCCTCCTTGCTCTTGGAAAGCAGCCCCCAGTGAGGCTCACGGGCACCAGCCACGCCCAGGGGGTGCTTGAGCTTGGCCCTTCTCCCTGCTGCTTTCTTGGCTCCTCAGCCGGTTTTGCCCTCTCTTGGTGCCCCTTCCGGCTTTAGTTTTGTCTCTTCGTTTTGGGGGTTGGGGTTTGACCCCCTGCCCTTGCTGGCAGAGGTGTGTGGGGTTGGAGGTACCTGGCACAGCGTGGTCTGCCAGGGAGTGCTGGTACCAGGGGGGTGTTTGGCATGTTCCTGCAGAAAGGCACGTCTGAACAATTCCTTAGGGAAATGGGGTCTCACTGGAAGGTTTCCTTGGCTCTTTGGATCCCCACAAACAGGTCAGGCAGAGCTGGGTGCTGCTGTGTTGCATCAGGACTAAAGCTTTTCTGCACTAGATCAGTTCTTTGTGTCCCGTGCTCCCAGTTTGTCCTGGGCCTGGAGTTCTTCCCAGAGCTCCCCTGGGAAACTCCTGTATTTTCTGCCTTCCCTTTTGTCCCTGAGCTGGACAATGGTGGCAGCTCTGCCCTGCGGGGTGTGCTGGGACTCTCCTCTGGTCCCAGCAAATCCTGGGAAGAGTCTGTGGGAAGTGGTGAGGTGGCTCTTGGTGCTGAGGGGCAGCTCTTCCCCCGTGGCTATGGTGTAAAAAAGAAAATGCAGAATATGTACCAAACAGGTCCAAAAAATAGCCTTCCTCTCCCAGTGCTCACTGCCACATTTCCACAGCCTGTGGCACCACTTGTGTGTTTCTGGGAGGAAGAAACTCTGTGGGGAGAGGGGAACCAGGGTGAAGGAGGCAGAGGTGCAGCAGGGACAGCTGGATGAAGATCCAGGGGTTTCCCAGGGCTGCCGAGTCAGGAGCTGGTGCTCTAATGGTTGGAGCTGTGCCAGGGGGGCTGGGATGGATCTCAGGGAAAGGTTCTTCCCCCAGAGGGTGGTGGGCACTGACCAGGCTCCCCAGGGCAGTGGGCACGGCCCCAAGGCTGCCAGAGCTCCAGGAGCTTTTGGACAACGCTCTGAGGGACAGGGGGGATTGTTGGGGGGTGTGTGCAGGGCCAGGGGTTGGACTGGATGATTCTTGGGGGTCCCTTCCAGCTCAGGATATTCCATGACTCCATGATTAGACCCCGAGCTGGGGAGTCCTTCCCACTCCCAGAGTTCCTGTCACACGGTGGCAGCTCCAGCCAGGCCACCCCGGGTGACAGGACACCTGTGGAGGTGTTTTGCAAGCATTTAATCCGATGTTTGCTGACATAATTAGTGCTTGAAAGCCTTTGTTTGATCGAGCAAACAGGTTTCTAATCCTCTGTGGGGGAAACTGAGCCGGGGACCAACTGGTCCAACCTGAGCTTCACTTTGAAAGCCCAAAAGTCAGTTTGGTCGCGTGGAAACGTTGCCTGGAGTGGGAGGATTAATGACTAACCCTGGTTTCATTAATTCTAATGCTTTCACTTTCAGTGGGGAGTTCATCTAATGGTAATATCATCTAATTACACAGAGATCAGCTCTGTCTCCTGCAGAAATCTGGGGCAGAAAATGGGAATTTTGGGGCAATTCTGTCTGGCTGAGATGAGCTGGAGGGGCAGAAGAAGGTCCTGGCCTCTGATTCAGCCCCCCCACTCTGGGCTGACAACCAAGGAGCAAAACCCCAGGGACTCCCATAGGGCATAATTTGTGATTTGGGGTGAAAAGTGTCGATCCAGAGGAAATACAACTTCCGTGGCAGTAAATGTGGCATTTATTCAACTGGAATCAGCAGCAATCTCCAAAGACAGAGCCTGGCCGTGTCCCACTCGGATTTAACAATGCATCTGCACATCATCTCTTGTCATAATTATAAATAGAAATAGTTTAATTAATTTAAGATATGAAATATTTTAGTTAATCTAAGATATTTACATTTCAAAAGCTAAGTCTTTGACACAGCTACAATCTAGGTGAAATTTCTAAGGCTACAACAGTCAGTCCCCAAAAATCTCTAAATTAGTACAACTTTAAGCCTTTTTCAGAAAACTGACGTTAACACTGAAGGGCCTTGCAAACCGCAGCTCTTTAGAGTAGAATTTTACCTTCATGAGGTCTTTATTTTCTGTGGGTTGTGCCATAAAATAAAATACTGCAGTGCTTTAAAAAAACCCCACTTTCCTCAGCATCTGCATTGTTGGCAGTTTCCTGTAGTATGAACGTAATTCTGGCAGTAGTGCAAAGATTCGTCTCAAGATGAGAGAAAACGCTGAAAATAATTTATTAAAGAAACATTTTCCTAGTATTTATAAATATCTTTCCTTCATCAGTGGACAAACAGGTCTGTGAGGACCCAACTTCATCTGTCAATGCACTTTTCCCGTGTTCAGGTGGGGGAAGTACAAGCCGTACAAGCCTTGCTGGACCTGGTAGAGGTGAGACTTTCTTCTCAGGCGAGAGATGATCTGGAGGGAAAAGGACAAAATTAATGGCCAAAAATAGGAATCTGTGCTTTGCCCATCGTTAGATGCCTCCAAACCACGTTTGGAGGGTAGGAATGGAGGGACTTGGGGAATGAGATGTTTGTCTGAAGCTGTGAGAATGACACTGGCACAATCCCCAGCTCTGAGACGGAGGTTTTTCCTCTCCTAAATCTCCCTGGCTGGAATTTTCACTCCTGAACCTCTAAGGACAGTAATCCTTGTTCTCTGCAGATTTAACTCTTCCCTTCAGCCTCCGCAAAGCAAACACCTGCTTTTGAAACGGTGCTGTTAAGATTTTGATGCCCATTAAACCACCCCCAGAGATGGGAAGAGGGTCTTCCCTGCCTTTTCCAAGGATATGCAGCTGGAGCTTGGCCCTGCAAGGCTGCACAGTCTGCAGGTTAAGAGCACTGAGTACAAAATTCTAGATGTGGTCATTAAATATTGTTGTCTTTGGCCCTCCCTTGCCTGTAACCTGATCGCTGAACAGGGAAGAGGTTTGACAAGTGCTGCAGGGGATGCCCTAATTCCACCTGTCATCTTGGGCCTGGCCTCACCTTTGGGTTTCTGTTTTTCTCTCTGCAAAAACTCGAGCTCAGCCATGACCCTGCTGCTTTTCTAGAAAGAAGATCCTGCTTCCTTTCCTAGAAATCCACTCAGCTGACTATAAATTCCCTTCCCTGTCCTCCTGCGCTCAAGTCCTTGGAAGACTTGGCAGCAACGACAGGATTTGGCATCTCGTTTGCTGTTGGGGTGTTAAATACTGTTCCCACTGGGCTTCTTGGGAATGTGAATGTCCCTCCTGTGAGTCCCCAGGTGTCTGGGCACTGCTGGAGTCCAGGGACAGGTAGGACAGCAGAGGGGGGACACTTACCAGGAAGCATAAGAAGAGGAGGAGGATGAAGCCAAGCAGGGTGAAAACACAGATGAGGATGATGGCCCAGAACTGAAGCTCTGCAAAGGGAAAATAAGGGCACATCAGGTTTTTGGGCCCGTCCACAGGGGATTCAGAGTGGGAAATCTCTCCCTGGCAAAGTTCAACAGCACTGAGGTCAAATCACAGAAACTTTGGTAAAATGGAGTGAGGGTCTGAGGATCTACCACTTTAACTGTGACAGTCAGAGCGCTCTGAGGCTTTCAGGGATGTTCAGAGAGACCAAGAGCTCTCTTAGCTGCTGGCTGGACTCTTTCGGGGAAGGGGACAGGGCTAAAGGTGGCAGCAAGAGCTGTAGTTATTTTGCCAGTGTGTGCTGGACAAAAAAGCAACACTTCAGAGGACTTTTTTTCTTTCTCCTGCTTACTGTTAGTTCTGGGGTGGTGGCTGTGCTTACACCACCATATCTGAGGGGGGTGTAGATTTTTTTTTTTTGTATAAATATTGCAGTTACAAAGATTTATTGGTGCCAGAGCTGTAAAACATGTTCCGAAATTGGATTGCTTTTGCCTGTCCTTCATCTCCTCAGGCTGGCTGGCTCTGGTGATACCCACTGCTTGCTGCCAGCCTACCAAGAGGCCTAGATTTTGGGTCTCTTCCATGGGTTTAGTCTCCATTTCAAGGCATGTAATGCTAATTTATTCTAGTTCAAGTCTTCAGGGGCTGTAGGGTCAATCCCTCCCGAACAGCACTTACCAGATCTTTTGGACTCTGGTTCATCTGTCTTGAGTGGAGAATAACCTGGAAATGAAGAGTGAGACAGATGAGAAACAGAAGCCTCTGGAGCTGATTAAAACCAAGAAGAATCTCCCAAATGTCACCTTCAACAACCAGACTCTGCTCCTCCAGCTCGTAGCTGGGGCCCAGCTTGGTGAACCCCTGGGTCAGTTGTTTCAGCTCCTCAAACACCTCTTCCTTTTGTAAAGCCTCTGACAGGGGATCCAGGGTGAACTTGCAGATGGAGAAGACATCTGTGTATCCTTTCCCATGGACGGGCCTGGAGGGTGACAGGCACAGAGTCATTGTGGGGAAGAGAGGAAGAAGCAGAGCTGAGTAGGAGATTCAGTTTTGCAGATGTCTCAGCAGTGTTTTATTAGCAAGGGATCACTTTGTGAGTTTATTCCAGACGAGACAGGAGCTCTTGCAGCCCTGTGAAACCACCCACTGAGTTAATCCCCATTTCTAAGAGCTAAATCAACTCGGCTTCTTTGTTCCTCCGAAGAGGTGTTGGAGGGGACACACGCAGGCAGATCCTGTCCCCGGGTGGGGTCAGTCCCGCTGATTGTTTTGCTAATAATGCCTGTCGGTGGAATTTTAGTGTATTTGAGCACTTGAAGTAAGAGAAAGAACGTGTTTGTTTTCCTGCGGAATTGTTTATGCATTGCAAGCACGGAAACAAAAGCACCTCTCGTTTGGACAGACACCTTTTGTGGTAAGGGCAGAACGTGAAGGAAGGTGCCTCCTGTGTGGTGCGGAGCACAAAGGTCGGCAGTGAGGCGTGAACACCCTGCCGTGACCCCGAATGCCTTCCTGAACTGCTCGTAGGGGCTCAAGGAAAAGCCACTTCCAAGCAGGACTCACCCAAAACTCTCCACGATACAACCGGCAAAGTGCTCCTTCAGGCGGCTGGTGCTGAACACGTCGAGCTGATGGGAAAAACAAAACAGCGGAGGAGAAGGGAGTCAGTTTAACACATCCTTCGGACAGAGAGCTCGAGCTACGGCTGCTCACTTCACCTCTTTCTCGATCTTCTCTTTGTTCACTCGGTACATGTGAGACCTGGGGTCCTGCAGCTGTGGCGAGAAGGGCAGGCTGGAGATCCGGAAATTCAAGCCGAAGTTTTCCTTCCCAGACTTGAGGGGTGTTCTGTACGTTGCTGCCTCAATTGCTAATTCCAAGGCTGGAAATGGAGGGGAAAAGTCAGTCTAAATTCTAGCAGAGAGAACCTGGGGCTCTTCTACCAAAGACTTTTCACTGGTCTTAGATTAACAGAACTTAATTTCACTGGGGTCTGACAGGAAATTCCCATCAGTCCTTCAGCCACTCCTTTATTTGGGATGCTGTACATTGGAAAAAACCCTGAAAGTCTGTTTATGTCTAAATGGTTGAAGTTCTGATGAGTAGTTGCCACTTCATTTTCTAAATATTTAATATTGAACAACACCTTAAAATTGAATTACACCTTAAAATTGAATTACACCTTAAAATTGAATAAGACCTTAAGCCATTGAAGACGAAAGGGCTACACTTAGCCAGACTGAACTTCTGAATGGCCCAACTTAGAGCTGAACTCAGCGATTCAACTTAAAACCAGATTTATTTCTGCTCTGATACGCCAGAAATTGGGGAATTCTGAGCATTCCATGGCAAAGTGAGGTGACTGGGTGGACCGTGGGCAGAGATTTGAGCTCTACGTACTGTTCACTGAGAATTCCTGCAGCATGTAGCTGCTCCCCAGCCACAGTCCAGTTTCATTGGAAGACCCATCCTGGAAGCTCCTTTCCACCACAGCCCTGCTGATGTTGGGTTCAGGGTGGAAGAAGCACTGGCAGTCGACCACTATGGATCCAGCCCTGTGGGCAGAGGAACAGAGGTTGATGATCACAAAACTTCATGTGGGAAAGAGTTTCCTGAGGGGTTCCTGCTCTTCCGAGTGCTGGCTTTGAAAGTAACGGGGTGGAATAATGATGTGGAATGGGCTGGTTTGGGGGTTTGCCTTGGACAGGGACAGCAGAGGAAATACTACCTGTTCTCTCTGTGAACTTAGGCTTTACTGCATGAACACAGTCAGCAGTTTGGGGCTTTTAAAAGCTTTTACCCTCTAGGAGGGTCCCTTGTCCGAGCCTCTTTCCACCCAGAGCTGGACACTGGCTATACTAGAAGCCCACTTCAAAAGCCTAGTGCAGCTCAAGTGAAGAGCTGGAGTGCAGAGGATCATCAGTTCCCATTAAGAAGATGGGAATCAGTAATTCCTGGGACACTCAGCAACCTGAGAGTGCCTGACTGAGACCAAGAAAAAATCAGTTTATAGCAAGTCAGAAAAAATTCAAACTGACAAATCAAGCCTAGGATTGACTTCTTAGGGCATAAATTTCCAACACGAGAAGGAAGGGGAGGAATTCTACAGGGGACAATGGCACTTGGCCATGGGGAAAGGGTGCCAGGGTGTGGCAACCCTTCAGCCACGCTCAGATCCCGCTGCAGACCTCAGGCGGGTGATGTTGCAGCCCAGGAACTGGTCCCGCAGGTCGCTCTGCTGGTACAGCTGATTCATCTGCAAGGCAAACATCGTGGTAAATATTAATGAGCCCTGGGCACTCTGGAAGGTGCTTTAGGCCAGCTGGAGAAGGCCCAGGCTTTGGGCGTTTTTTTGGTTTTTTTGTTTTTTTTTTGCTGGTTGGACTTCATGGGAGTTGGTTTTGATTTCGGAACATGCCTTCTGGTGATGGAATCTGACTGCCAGCCTGGCAGATCTTCCTGCCTTATCTGAGCAAGCTGCCAGTGTTAAAGAGCCCAGTGTGCTGACTGGCAGCTGTCAACTCATGCACACCTCACACACCCAGAACTGGAAGTGCGGAGCGTTACAGTTTCATCTGAAGAGCGAAATTAGGGCGTTGTCAGGTTGGTGGGTTGGGTTGGTGCTGCAGGGACTGTGTTGGATTCTCAGCAGTGAGTTCTGCGTGTGTTGGCTCCAAGCTGGCAGGGATTTGCAAACCCTTCTGGAGATGGGACTGAAATGCTGAGTCCCTGTGCATTTAACCTCCTGTATTTCACAGTCTGTGTCTTTGGCTGGAGATAATTTCTGAATCCGGATTCCCAGGATTGATTGGGTGGGAAGGGACCTTAAAGATCATCCAGGTCCAACCCCCGGCCACCGTCAGGGATGATACCCACAAGGTGCAACATCCAACAAAAAGTGATTCAAAGGTCAATCTCAGCTCTCAGATTCCAGAAATTTTTGTTCCTAAGTGTTGGGGGTTTTTTTTAATTTAAATTAAGACATAAAGCTATGGCAGAAAATTGACCAAATGTGATGGTATTTGAGCTGCAGCTCCTCACCTTGTTAGTGATGCTTTCCACTGCTGCTTTGTACTCTGGAGACTGAGAGTCTGGGTTGGTTAGATTTGCATTGACTATTCTAAAGCTCAGTCTGTAGCCCTGCTTGGCTGGAGCTTCCACAAAGACAGGCTTTCTGGTGGTTTCTGTGAGGGGAAACCCTAAATAGAAAAGGCAGAGTGCATTTATTTTTACATCAAATCTATCCATACCTTAAAAACAATATGGCCCTGCTTAGATTATATAATATAATAATGAAATTCTGCAGGAATTTGTGGGATTTAAGGGTTGAAAATGCTTCTAGAATGGCAAGATCCTGCTGGATTGGTTTTGCCACTGTGTCAAAACCTACAGAAACACAACAAACCAAAGAGTTCCTCAGTGCTCCAGCCCCAGTGGAGTGATGGGGAGTGATCTCCAAGAGATCCCAAAAGAGGAGTGATCTCCAAGAGATCCTAAAATCATGATCTATTGATGGATACTCACCATTGACATACAGGCTGTTCTGGTCCAGGCTGTAGTGTCCCAGTTTGGTGACACCCTCTGTCATGGTGCTCAGCTCCTGATAAACCTGTTCCCTGTCAAACCTGGCCAGGCTGGCACTGTCCTGGTAGCTGCAGACGGCATCTACCCCTGTGTCATCCCTGTGTCTCCCAGACCTGAGGAAAACACATCAGACATGTTCTTTAGGACACTCTGTGTGATTTGTATGACCAGGAATGACACTAAAATCATGGTAATTGGGCTCCTCCATCTTTCACCACACTTTAGAATTATGCTTGATGACATTTAGATACCAAAATGATTTTACCAGCAAGGGAATGATGAATGGACTGGGAGGTGTCCACAGAGAGGCTTCTCTTTTCTGACACCAGAACAACTACAATAATTTATGCAAACTTAAGATGTGTAAGAGCAGATAAAGGTTAATTGCACTTTCAGGAGTCTTTTAAGTTACTTTCAGATACTTTTAGTATCAGAAAAATAAAGATACTTTCAGTATCTTTATTCTAAGATTTATATCTATCATTCTAAGGAATTCAATAGCATGAAGCTTCTGTTAGTTATTAAAAAAAATGTTTGTTTTTTTTTTTTTTTCCTGATGTGATTAAAAATTATTAGATACTTTCGGTATCTTTATTAGGGAGGTGTCAGAGGGTGGGGCCAGATTTTCTTGGTGGTGTCAAGTATTAAGATGCAACAGAAAAAACTGATGCCCAGCAATTTCCACCTGAACACGAGGAATAATGTCCCTGTGCAGTGAGTGAGCGCTGAGCAGAGACCAGAGAGGGTGCGGAGTCTCCCTCCCTGGAGATACTCCAGAACCACCTGGACTCAATCCTGTGCCCTGTGCTCTGGAGCAGGTGGCACACAGATGACACACTTCCAACCTGACCCATCCTGAGATTGTGAGTCTTACCTGAATCTCATCGTTTTACATCCTGTGTAGGCAGAGCTTACGCTGCTTCTTTTGAACAGAGGGTCAATCTGTCAGGGGAAAAGATAGTACAGCTGAGAACTGGAAATCATGTGCTGAGGTTAATGCAGGGGGATTAAGGGTAGCACCAGAACCCCAAATGGGCAAACCCAGAGCCAGACTCACATAGTAGTTCAGAACTTTCACTGTGGAAATGAATTTGCGGGAAGTTGGGACATCCAGGTCTGGGGTGTACGGGAGGTTGGTCAGGGTGAAGTTAAGAGTGAAATTCCTGCTTGTTGGTCCTGGTGCAGTTGTTGTACTTGGAGCTGTAATCAAAGGGGAGAATGATTATGAATTTATTACAAAAGAGTTACCTTAGCTTTCAAAGACATTCCCAACCCCAGCACGTTTCAAAGCTACTCTGGATAATCTTCCCCTCTCAGTAATCTCTTCCACTGTTATTTTCTGAGGGCACTACTCTTTTGACACCTTTTCCTGGAGCGAATTCAGCAAAATACTTACATGATCTCTGAAGTGGTTCGTTGTAACCTGGAAAGGAAATGCAAGAGAAATGTTATGTAAGAGAACCATCCACTTAAGAGAATGAAAGTGGAGAGGGGACGATTAAATGGATGACTTGGGAGTGAATCATCAGACCCTGCCCCCGAGGGTGTGAATCTGTTAAACAAACAAAGCTTAAGCAGAACAAGGTGCTTTTGTGGTGGTGACTACAATGAGAAAACCGTGCCAGCTGTGTAATTAAATACTGGTGGGATAGAAAGCAGCTGAAACGTTCAGGTCAGGTCAATGACTGGGGTCAAGACTAAAATTAAGTCACTCCTCAAGGTAACATAGAAACTAAAGTCTTCAAAAATGTCTGTGTGAAAAGATTTTAAAGCTTGCACTTCATCTTACACAGCAAATTCCAGTGGGATCTTCTCCTTCAGGCCACTTCTTTAACATTGAAGTGACCCCTGAGACCCCAGGTGGTCCCAAACTGCTCAGTGCCCAGAGGAAGGAGAAAACCAAACACTTACCATTGACATAGAGGCTCTTGCTGTCCAGGTTGTAGATTCCTAACTTGGTGATGCCACTTGTCATGGTCCTCAGTTCTTGGTAAACCTCAGCTGGGTTGAACTTGGGCACTTGGGAGCTGGTTCTGTAGCCACAGGTGGTGTCTACTCCTGTGCTATCCCTCTTCTTCATTGCCCTAAGGAATTCAATTCCATGAAGCTTCTGTTAGTTATTAAAAAAAACCTTTTTTTTTCTTTTTTTTTTTTTCCTAATGTGATTAAAAAAACCCCAAATAAATCTGTCCACAGGCCTCGGATGGACTGGAATTGTATGGTCTGACAAAGAAAAAGGCTTTGTAAGAAAAAGATAATTGAAAAGTGCACAGAAGCTTTATTATAGTGATGAAAACTACTTGAAAAAGGGAACAGGAAAAGGAAGTGCCAGTCAAACTTAGGGAAATCCATCTGCTGCAGGTCAAAGTTAATCTTTCAGTTTATTGCTCACCTGAATCCCGTTACTTTGCAGCCAGAGAAATAGGGGCCAATGCTGCTCCTCTGAAGCAGGGGGTCAATCTGACAAGGAAAAATCTTTGTGAATACGGGAACCCCCAGACTGGGGGTGATTTCAGTGACAAACAAGTGGCTTTGGCTTACGTAGTGTCGCATTATCCTCTCAGTGGAGCGGAATTTGGCGGAGTTCGGTGTCTCCAGGTCTCTTGTGAACATGAGGTTGGTTATGGTGAAGTTGAGGGTGAAGTGCTCTGTTTTTGGTCCTGGGCTTTGTGTGGGGATTGGTTTCACCACTAAAAGAAAACAAAACCCACCCAGATTAAATAAGAACAGAATCTGCATAAGACACGGGGCTGTTATTAAGTTTTTTGGAGCAAAAAGCCATATGAAGGTGATCACACACCTTCCAGTGTTACAAACACTGCCAGATCAGGGGGAAGCAAAATCAATTTATGCCTCTTAGTACCTTTAACATGTCTTTAAATATACTTACATGAGGGACTGTGTGGTTCATTGTAATCTGAAAAACAAACGGACAATTGTTGGGAAAATATTCCAAGTAAGTCTCAGCGGGATTAAATACATGGGCTTTTATTCCAAGATTGTAGTTACTGAATTCATGACTTGTAACTTTGTGACTGGCAGGTTTTTGCCTTCTACTTTTTGTTATCTGCCTTAGAGAGGTGTATTAAAATCCTCTACGTTGTCATTTCAAATTACTCTGTGACAACATTGAAGGTTGGACTTGATGGTCTGGGAGGTCTTTTCCAACCTCAACGAGCCTACAATTCTAACACAGAATCCGAGAATGGTCTTGGCTGGAAAGGACCTTAAAGGTCATCCCATTCCAATCCCCTTCATTGGACAGGGACACTTTTCACCAGATCAGGGTGCTCAGAGCTCCATCCAACACGGCCTTAAGCACTTCCAGGGATGGGGCAGCCACAACTTCATTAGGAATAACACCTTGGGGTGGTTTGTTACCATCAATGTAGAGGCTCTGGCTGTTGAGGCTGAAGTGTCCCAGCTTGGTGATGCCATTTGTCATGTTGCTCAGCTCATGGTAAATGGTTTCCCTGTTGAATTTGGGCCCTGAAGGCTCATCTCTACAGCTGCACATGGCATCTACTCCTGTGTTATCCCTGTTTTGTTTTGACCTGGGGAATGAGGCAAAGTTTTAGGTGTCTTAGCCATTATTGAGAAATCCATCTTAACTTCTAGGATGTGATCAAAGACATATATATAAAAAAACCACTCAGAGACAAAACTACCAATTAAAAAAAAAAAAAACACTCCAAGATGTGTTGAGTGCTGAGAAATGGGAAGGAACATTTTAAGAAGCAGGTCATGGAGACTTTTCCCCAGACATGGCTCTTACCTGAATGCCATTACTTTGCAGCCAATATAAGCAGGGCCAATGCTGCTTCTCTGGAGTAAAGGGTCAACCTAGAAATTCAACAATAACATGTAATTAGGTCCAGTGTCACAGCAAAAGTGAGAGATCAGAGATATTAAAAGAACTGGGCCCAAGCAGGGCATGGCTTTGCCTGACTCACATAATAAGACATGACTTTTTCTGTTGACTTGAATTTCCTAGAATTTGGTGTTGCCATATCTGCAGTGAATGGGAGGTTGGTTATAGTGACATTCAAAGTGAAGTTCCTCACTGCTGGTGGCAGAGGTTGTGTATTTTGAGCAGCAGCTGCAATGAGAAAGGAAGTCAATGCTTGAAAATCCAATTTATGATCATCACGCCGAGAGGAAACACTATAGGAAACATTCTCAGATATTCTGTTTGGCTTAAAGGTTGGAGAACATGTGGTTCCATAACAGGTTCCTGAACTCTCTGAATGCTGTTTTATAAATCTAGCAGAGCTCTTAGTTGCTTGGTCCAACCTGCTTTTTTGGCTGTTGCTAAAGAGCAAAATCTTCTTGCCACTTCAACAGCTCTTTAAATGTACTTACATAGCTCAGGCTGCAGCTCGTTGTAACCTGTGGGGGGAAGGAAAGGGACGTATTTGAGAAACCTGCTTCCAGTTTGGAAGGTCTGGCACATGTTGCAAGAACTGGAATGGGTTTTGTATGAGAGGTCCTGTGTAAACATTTGATATGAGAACCTGATTTGATGACCGTCTGTGCATAAATGCACATTCATCCTGCTCTATATTATTGGTAAGCTGCTGCTTTTCTTAGCACTGCCCAGAATTTTCCCGTTCCTCAGGATGTTGAGAGGGAGTTTACCCATTCCCTAAATCCAGTGTAGAATCCCAAAATAGTCTGGGTTGGAAGGAACCCTTAAGATGATCTCATTCCAACCCCCTGCCATGGGCAGGGAACCATTTGACTTCTGCATTGGCAACTTCTGTATGATTTTGTCAAGTGCTGTTCAGTTCTAGTGCTGTTCCTTGACCTTGGCAGGTCAATCCCTGTACGTTCCAGACAATGACCTCTGCTGTGTTATGATGTAGCTGGATAAGTTACTGAGTGCAAAGCAATCAAGGTCAAGGGCTGTGGGTGACAGTGGCTCCTCTGCTTTGGTCCCATTTGCTCTTCCTCCCCTGCAGGTTTTATGGCTTCTCTAGTTACAGAATCCCAGAATGGTTTGGGTTGGAAGGGACCTTAAAAATCATCTCTTTCCACCCCCTGCAATGGAGATGCTCCCAGGGCTGGAGCCCCTCTGCTGCGGAACAAGCTGGGAGAGCTGGGGGGATTCACCTGGAGGAGAGAAGGCTCCAGGGAGACCTGAGAGCCCCTTCCAGGGCCTAAAGGGGCTCCAAGAGAGCTGGAGAGGGACTTGGGACAAGGCATGGAGGGACAGGACACAGGGAATGGCTTCAAACAGAAAGAGGGGAAATTGATGGTGGATGTTGGGAAGGAATCCTTCCCTGCCAGGGAGGCCCTGGCAGAAGTTGACCAGAAAAGCTGTGACTGACCCATCCCTGAAACTGTCCAAGGCCAGCTTGGAGCACCCTGGTCTAGAGGAAGGTATCCCTGCCCATGACAAAAGGGTGGAATGAGATGATCCTTAAGGTACCTTCCAATCCAAAACATTCTAACGTTCATAGAAAAGGAAATAACATACAAACCAGTGCATGAGCATGTCCTGTAAAGCCAACAAAAAATATGAAAGATGCTGTTGATTGGAAGAGCCAAAAAAAGATAGAAAAAAATGGAATTCCTTAATGAATTGAACGATAGGAAATAAAAAAATATCAGTGAATAGCAAAACAGGAAAATTACAGAAATTGGAAAAAAAATTATCACCGTTAACATAGAGGCTGTCCTTGTCCAAGCT
>VXAY01004636.1:10948-38709 GCA_013399855.1 Oxyruncus cristatus | reverse complement strand
AAAAAAAAAAAAAAAGAATACAACATTTGGAAGTAAACTGATCAAGAAAATATTTTAGACTGGGAATTACAAGGGAATTTTAATATTTTTAGGTTATGATTTGAAAACAGACTTCTGACACAAGTTGTACAGGACAAGAAATATATTTTTAAATTATAATGATGATGATGATGTGGCAGAAGACAGGCTGTGATATCCCACGATGTTCCTACCCATTTCATATTCTTGTGACATTTGCTCTGTGATTTAAAATCTTAAACAGTGTTCTACAGCACCAATAAAATACAGCTGAAGCAAAGAATCACAAAATATGTTGAGTTGGAAGGGACTAACAAAGACCGAAGTCCAACTCTAGGCCCTGTGCAGGACCATCCCCAAGAGTCACACCTTGTGCCTCAGGGTATCATCCAGATACTTGTTGAACTCTGTCAGGCCTGGTGCTGTGACCACTTCCCTGGAAAGCTTGTTCCAGTGCCCACCTACTCTCTAGGTGAAGAACCTTTTTCTAATACGCATTTTAAACCTCCCCTGACACAACTTCAGGCCACTCCCTCAGGTCCTGTCACTGGTCCCCACAGAGAAGAGATCAGTGCCTGTCCCGTATACTGTCTCATAAACTTAAAGTGATAATTACCCGGAGCAGATGTACTAAGAACTGATGAACCCATGGATCCAGACTTCCACTTTGGGATTGGGTAGGAGCATTGCACTTCTTACTAGGAAGCCAAAGATCCAGCAGAAAGTCCTTTTCAAAGAAACCTTTGAAGTGTTGTTTGAAACTTTTATTTTCCCTGGATTCAGACTAATTTTTGGTTTTGTTGTAACTGGTAGAGGTATCAGCTGCCATTAACTGTCAACTGCCATTACAGCAGTTGATCTTAGTTGAGATATGAATTTTACCCATCTGTATCCATGCTTAATTAGACACTGCTATTATTGGTCTATGTTTGGCCCAGCCACCTGTGGTTTGTACTTTTCCTGCCACGATATGGGAAAACAAGGCCTGATAAACGGGAACTTCGTCCTTGAAGGCATCACTTTGTATAAACTAAAATTAATTGGTATCCCACTATTGGGTGATGGCCCTCCAAGAGCACTTGAAGGAGAAAGTGAAGAGGAGGGTGATGATGTAAGCCTCCAGACTCACTGAGGAAAGACCCTCCAAGGTGCATCACGCAGGCGCGGGGAAATTCCAATGTCCACACGCATGCAGAAGGGGCACCGCTGACATAACGGGGAGAGACCAAGGGCCTCTGTCTGTGTGGTGCTGGCCACACCTGCCCAGGTAGACATCACCAGCAAATTGGATAAAAAAGCAGGTGGTTTGTGCTCGGGGAGACTCACGCTTCACACGAAGGACCACGTTGCCTTTTGCGGGGACGCGCACTGTGTGTGAGCCTGCTGACCCTCCGAGGACGCAGCTGCTATGGAGAATTCTTGGTATTTGGAGTTGGTAAGATAACCTCGTAAGTTACACCTGGGTCTGTGTGGGGTTTACTGAGGGGTTATTTCCCCCCTCTTTTCTGTCTATTGGTTTCTTGTTTTGTTGGCCATTTCTTTGTAATAAATATTGGATATTTTTTGAGCTTTCAAGGGTGTTTTGGTTTCAAACCCGGCATCCCTTCGAACCCTCCCTGGAACATTATCTTTGACTGCACTGAGCCCATGGACCTGTCCTGATGTCAGAGGAGAGATGAAACAAAAAATAGCTAGGAGAAATCAAAAAGATTGAAGAAAAAGTCATAACAATTGTGCTTGGATATCTTAATGATAGGTAACAAATTAATCTAAGATTCTCTGTGCCAGAATTAATGGGTTTCTCTAGTTTTCAGGTTCCCTTTTCTTGCACCCAGGATGACTGTTAAGATCCCTGCTCTCTGTAGGACCTCCAATATTGTTTTTCATTTTAAATTTAAAAAGCAATCTCCATGCACACTTGTATACTTTTGTGACCCTGAATAAAGAACTGAACTACTCTGGAATGGAAATCACTCATAAAACCTTCTACAAGCCATTTAATCAGCTTTTCTGTAGTTTATGATGTATGCAAAATCAATTAAAACAGTCTCTGATTCATGACTCATTGATGTCCTCTGTTTTAAATCAACTATTGCAAAGTTTATAGTTTGTTTCTCATCTCATTTAAATTCAAGGTTCAGCTGGGGGGCTAGCAAACATTTTGCTGAGTTTTGTGCTTTCCCCAGTCTTCAAACTTCAAAGAATAGTATGTGTTCACTACTGAAATGGAAATATCAACTGAAACCACCAGATTGCAGGAACAACCTCAGCATACCTCAGTAGGTGGCACTTTTCCTTCTGCACTGATATAAATGAATGCCCCATCATTGTGCTTTTGAAGATACCAGAGGTGGTCCTGAAGTACTCAAGCTAGTCTTTGACGTAGATCAAGAACTGAGATCAAAAGCTTAAGATGACGAATTGTAACTGAGAAGAGAGGACTTGTAGTTCATAAAACCTAGTCAAATTAGCCTCAGTAGCAACAAAAATATAGGCTGAAGATCATGAAATCATGGCTCCACTGAAGAGCTGTGGTACTTAATAAGTGACTGATATCCATGTTGCCTTGGTTTTGCTGTTTGTCAGATCCAAGCTGCTTAGATCAAAATTATCTGAGATTTTTTTTTTCAGTCATTGAATAAATTTACATACAGATTCTGTGGCATTTTTATAAGACGAGGATCTTGTTGAAGAGTTTCTAGTAAGCATGACTATATCTTTTTCATGTAAATACCAACCATCTTTGCACACTGGCTCGCTGTTTTTCCCTGTATCATGTTGCTATATATTGTCCCTCGTAACTGACAGTTTTATTTTGGTACCTTATCAATTAATTCATTTGTATCTCATGTCTGCTGATGGCAGAAAGGCAAAAAAGAGTTAATGCTGGTACACCTTGCCCTGCTGACCTAGGAGAAGGTAATTGCTTAAAGATATTTGTTCTGCCTGCCTCACTAGAAGAACATTATAGGAATATTGGTTAATGTCTTGTTCTATTTAATGGATCAAAGTCTCAATACTAGAGAATGGACCACAAGGTAATAAATCAGGTAAACTAGATGTTTTAAGTAGATATAGAGGGGGCCCAAAGCCAGGATTTTGCAAGCTTGAGAAATCTAGGTCACCTAACAAAGAGAGCTGAAAAGTTCATGTTGATGAAGACAAGCATGGTGACCATCAGGGGATGAAGGCTCAAGTAGGCGACCACCCTAGTAAAGAATTACGCATGTGCCAAGGAAAATTCTGCAAAGTTTTCATCTAGAGACCTTCCTACTTATTAATATCTATGTTAGAAGGTGTAACCATGTATCTAAAGTATATAAAATGGCTTGGTTTTGCAGTTCTGAGCAAGTTTTGTGTGGTGCGAACCACCTTGCTCCCAATTTTGCAATAAACAAATACCTTGCTGCTTAAAGACACAAAGTCTCTGAGCAGTTCTTTCATTCCAAGGTTTTTCTGCATCACTGCTCATTGTACGTATGTCTGAGATACGAAATTCAATGCTGGCAATCTAAACCACAAAATTTAATGTTCAAGTGCAGTGTTCATTTTGTTCGTCACATTGGCGGGTGTTTTGTAAGAAACTGTATCTTGGTTAAACACTTCTAAAAATCTCTCATGTAACCTAATTTCCATAACCAAATATAAATAAGAATAAACAGAAACTCTCAGGAGGGACCAGGTAGGCATTCTTAGGTTTGCTTGATCTTTCAAGATAAATGGGACAGGATTAGACTTACATTTTTTCTCTTCTAAGCTTTTCTAACTTCAGAAAGGTGCCAACTGAGATACTAACAGCCTTCTATCACTATGAATATTTTTCTGACAATGCAGAATCATTAGTCCATAAAGACAAATAAACTGGCAGAAGTATTTGCAAAGGAATTTTATTTGCCAAGAACCTTATGCTGTGGAAAAAAAATGGGCTACCATACCAAGGAATATATGGGAAAATGCAGTGTCAGAGGTGTGTAATATATTAAGAGAGCAGACTTGTGGGTCCTCTCCCACTGTTCCTACTGTTAGATTAAATAAAGTCTCATATTGTACGAGTTAATATTTAGTTTATGCTTTCTGAATCCTCCAAATGAAATATTTCCCTCTTTTCTCAATATTTCCAAAATCCAGACCAGAACTGGCACTGATTTGGCAAAATACGGTTGGTCTGATAAGAATAAAGATGCAGGAGAGGAGGGAAGCAGGGAAATTGCATAAGGATTTCATGATTAGATAGGGAATACAGGCCAGTAAGCACCAAAAATTAGGCATCTTAATTATGTAATTACAGGATGTATTCTGGTACAAGACAAATTCTGAAAGACTAGATAGACATACTGGCATATGGTTGAGCACTTCCAAAATTTTAATGACATTCTTTTAGACCAGATTTTGAAATAATTTATTCACATATATACACACATATCAGTATGTAATACCAGACATATAAAATACTTGTTAAAATACCGTTTTGGTTGCACAGCCAAACATTGCAGACTCATGAGATGCCTGAATTACGGGTCTCCAGATCCCAGCTAGTTGGGCACTTCCATAATTACACTACAACACAGTTAAATCGCAATAATTTCTAAGGGTAAATTTCTGCTATGTATACCAACAGCAGATGACATTTCTATGGAGATTTTTCCAGCCATAAGGCTTGGGAGCTTTTCTAATGAATTTGCTACAGAAGGAGAAGTTATGACAGTGCTAGCATTGCTGGCATTATTTCTGACATCAGTGTCAGTAAAAGCACTGTGGGTGCCATTGATAATTTGACATTAAATAGTGTCAATAATCAAGTATCTTATTAACCAGACTGTTAGCTAAGACATTGCTTCTTGGTCAGAAGGTTTAGAGTGTTCCATTTCAGAACTTTGTAATAAACAGTTTATTGCTAGTGCAATCTTTGAATCATGACATTTAAAATAATTTTCAGTCTTGTTGCCAATGTTTTGCTATGCAAATACATGATGAGGCAAAATGTTTAAGGTAGTTTCTGATTTTATTTTTGAGAGCTGACAGAATGAGTTCCAGCTTGGACTAAGTGATTCCCCACAAAAATTAACACAGGAAAAAGCTGTGCAGAGAGTAGGGTATAAAAAATTACAGTAATTTTCCTGTAGTTTTTGGAAACTGAAGGGAAGAGTGTCTGTGAAACTCTAAGCTATAATAAATAGGTTTAAATCACTCAGAATAAGATGGCACCTCCACAGTACAGGAAGCTACAGGCTCATGAAAAGTAACTGGGAGGGTTGATATTTGGCTCCTTAACATTAAAGGCAGAGGCATCACAAATTTTGTGTCTTCCTTATCTGTATTTGTGGCAGTTTGGACCTGGCTCTCCCCGCCAAGTCCCCAAATCCACACCAAAAGTCTCCTCCCCCACCTCCAGGTACACAAGGGAAAAGAGGGAAAGGAAAAGCTACCGAAAAACCAAAATGACAAAACCAAAGCAGTATATATATACATACATATATATTTACACTTACATATATACAATTGCAAAAAAACCCTATATCTAAGAAAGAGAAAACCTCAATACCCCCAAAACAAAAACTGATATACACAGCTAGTAAAAAGCTAGCAAACAAAAGGATTTTTATACCACCCTTAAGAAAACGAAAGCCTGTCCACTAAAATCTCTCCTCTTGGATCAGCAAAACAACAGGCTTCACCCCATTACAAGCAGGACTGGCCGCAGGGAACCTGTTGCCTCCAACTTCGGCGGAAGAGGTCTGACCTTTCAACTTCCTCCCACATTCCATTTATATCTGTGCTTATATAAAGAATAGAATGGAATATTGGGATATGGATACTTCCTTAGTTATGACCTGGTATCCAGGAAAAGGCCTAACCAAACCACCACAGTATTCTTATTGTGTACAGCCTCAGTCACTCAAGAGGAGGGTCATTTTAGACTTGGTAGTAGACTGAAGTAGTAGTCCAAAGACTTGCACTGTACAGTGGAAGATCTGTCTTTCAAGGGGCACAGAGCTTTGGGGAATGAGTTCAAATGAAGTACTTACCCTTGGATAATCAATCTGAAAGCACCTTGCAGATCTTTCTGGATTTAGTTAGAGGAAACCTGCACTCAGATGCTTCCCCTCTGCACTGAGATCCTCATTCTCAGTGTTGAAAAGTAGCCTTTTTCAACAATATTTCCCCCAGAGAAGAATGCAGCAAGGGACTAAATGCTGCTCATTCCTCTGCAAAACTTTGTTAGATAGAAAGCCCCAATGAAGAAGGTGTTAATGTGCCTTATGTAATAAATGTCCAATCAGCAAATGACACAGTTGCAGTGCACTCTGTATTAATATTGCTACCTGCGTGTGAATAAAGGTTCTTCTTTTTTTTTTCATGATACCACTTCATTGATTTCTTTTTCTTTCTTTCTTTCTTTCAGCCGTCCCAACACTGTCATACTTGTAGATAAACGGAAACAGCATTCTTTAATCTCTAAATGACCATGAATCATGTTAGTCCAATAAAACCAATTTACCTTTCTTACTTTTACTATGTCAGTTGTCATGAAGAACAATTATTAATGGATTGTGACATTTTTACATACTGAAATAATGGAAATTAGAAAGTACCTGCTGTTTTGTTTCTGTGTACTGAAATGGCATTTCCACCTTCTATTATACCTTCCTAAATCACTTGATATAAAATATATTTAAAAATTCAGCATTAAACTTGGTGTTTTCTCAACTGAGATGCTTTGCATGTGTTTTGAAAGAGTTCAAAATCTGACCTTTTGTAAGAGAAAACTGAAATCCTTAGCCTGCAGGTTTTATAAACCAAATTATATCTCAGGGTTAAGAATTCTTTTTTCCCCAGAAAAACTAGACACGTTTTAATTAATATTCCTATATTTTGCATATATGACCAATCCCCAGTGCTTATGCCTAAATAACAGAGGTGCTCAGTAGTTGTCTGACTTACTTCTTGTCAACACCAGCTGCTTGGATAACACTGGAAAGTCTCGGCCTTTGAAGTGAGTGACAGACAAGAAGAAAGGCTTGAGATAAAGCCACCTGACAAGCTTTGCTTGTTATGGCTGTGTTTTCATCTCATCTTATAGCAATTGTGTAAAAGGTTTGAAAAAATCAGTCCAGAGTAAACCCACAACAACTGCAAAGACTCTCATTAGCCATATACATTCCCCTTTCCAAATCTTACTGATCTCGCATATTGTGGCAATGAATTCAAGAGGCTAATTTTATGTTGTCATTAAAGAAACCCTGTTATTAGTCTTACATTTCTTGCCTTTAATTTTTTACTGGATATCATTTTACTCTTTTGCTGTAAGAGATGGCAAACATACTTTTCTCACCTATTTCCTCTTTTGCATTTATTATGTTCAGTAACAGTAATTAATCTCCTGGGCAAGGCAAACAAATCTAATCCTCTCAATTTTCCAGAGGAGTACTTTCTGTATCTCTGATTATTTCTTGTCACCTAACTGCACATGGTATTTTATTTGCATTTGGTAAATAACTTGGTTTAACTATCACATTCATCTCTGTGCAGTCCATCTCAGGGGGTGGCATAGCACTGTTTTTTGTATTCTTGTGTCCTTCTGTGTCCTCATTAGCTGTATTTGCTTTTCATTTTTTCCTCCTAAGAGTTCAAAGTTTAGCTTCAAAACTAAACCAATAACCAATTATCAGCAATGCACATTAGTTCTTTAAAGCCTCCTAACCCAGCATTTTGTTTCTGAAGATTCATTTTCATCTGTCACATGCCTGTGGAAGGACCACCTAAAGTATTCATCTTTCTCTAGCACTTGTCTTAAAGAGAATATCTGAAGTGAAGATAATACCTAGATGGAAGTTGTAGTACCTTACTGCTGAGTCTGTCACTGTTCACACATCCTGTCTTGTGAAGCTCCAGTCACTGCTCACTTGCAAGGCTTCTGCACAGGGCTTCACAGGCTCCTGTAGACCCAAACCTGCCTGCAGCTCTTGTGATCTCTCTGGTGCTGTTCTCAGATGAATTTCAGACTTCCCAGGTCAGTACCACAACTGCTTCCATGACCAATTCTGGATTCTCAGCTACTGAGGAAAAGTTCCTTAAAAATTTGTAGAAAGCACTAAGGAAACCGGAATTTTATCTCCATCACTATCGGCAGATTGTGAGTGTAGAAGCAATTTTGAATGTTCTGCATTTGCCAGCACAGGTTCTGTGTCAATATAGGGTCAATTTGGCAGGGTAGCACAATAAACTCTCCTGTCCTTAAATTCTGTAATAGTGTCTTATTAACAGCCCTTGCAGGCAAGTGAATCAAGCATTGACAATTACAACATCTACTGGTGTATGTGACCCATAAGGTGCATATTTTGAAGGTTGAAGTCTCCATCCATCCTCTCTTCTATCAGCCCACCACCCCTAAATAGGCTTACAGGCTTACATCTTTTTGCTCCCACAAACTTAACCCAAAGGTCCAGACTATGAAAAGAGCTATCAACTCTCCCTCCCTCACACAACTTGCTCACACATCCTCTAATGTGCAAAAAAATTTTTTGACTTGTTATGACTGTATAAATTGGCTAATGGTCTAGTAGAAACAGTACAGCATTTCTGGGATTGATGTACCATGTTACAGGAACAGCATCCACTATTTGTCTTCCCACATGATACATGTATCATCAGAAGTTAATCCTCCTAACTGAAGACATTATTGAAATTCATTTGGACAGGCTTTCCATTTTGTGTGGTTTGAGTTTGCAACACCATGTATTTTATAAATCAAGTGGTATTTTTTTTTTGTGTCCATATCAAGCTTTGTGTATGGAAATTTATTTAAAAGCATTGCATTCACTTTATTCCTTTCTACTGTAAGCTAAACAGCAGAGCTGTTGGAAAAACTTCAATCACTTCACTGGATAACAATCTATGGCTCCTGGATTGGGGCTGTAAAAACACAAGTTGATTTATTGCTTTGGGGCAACATTTGCAATAATTAAACTTTTGGCTTTACTTTTGTGTATGCTTATGTCTCACAGCTGGTGTAATACCTGGACTTTTTCTTAAAATCCCTTACTTCTAGCCATCACATACTGTGTTTTCAATTGTTATTTATATTTCTGGATTTTGTTCACTCTAAGGTAGATAATGTGAGGAAATGGTAATAAAAGCATGAAACATGAAAATGTTAAAAAAGGAGAGAGTTTTTGCTGTGGTAAAATGTAAGTGAAATATCAGTGCTTCACTTCACTCTTCTCAACAGTGTATTGCTATTTAAATCACATATCAGTATTGAAATTCACAGCCATGAGCTGGCTAAAAGCATTAGTGGATACAGCCCAAGTGCCTTGCCAGTCCAACAATAAGGTGCCTTCAGATTTAATCACAGAATCATAGAACCACAGAATATGTTGAATTGAAAGGGACTCATCAGGATCATCGAGTTCAACTCCTGGCCCTGCACAGGGCACCACAAGAATCACGCTGTGTGCCTGAGAGCATTGTCCAAACACTTCTTGAACTCAGGCAGGCTTGGTGCTGTGACCACTTTCCTGAGGAGCCTGTTTGAGTGCTCAACCACCCTCTGAGCAAAAAAATTTTCCTCATATCCAACCTAAACCTCTTCCAACTCAGTTTCATGCCATTTGATCAAGTCCTGTCACAAGAGTAAAGAGATTGCTCCTCTCCCCTTCACTACCCTTCATAAGCATGTTACAGTGAGGTCTCCTCCAGGTTGAACAGTCCAAGTGACTTCAGCCACCCATCATGTGGCTTACCCACCAGACCCTTCACCATCTTTGTGGCCCCCCTTTAGACACTGCCTAATAGCTTAATATCTTTCTTATATTGTGGTGCTCAAAACTGCCACAATATTCAAGGTGACACTGCACCAGTGCAGAGCAGGGTGGGACAATCCCCTCTGTCGACCAGCTGGCGAAGCTTTGCCTCATGCCCCGCAGGACACAGTTGGCCCTCTTGGCTGCCAGAGCACTGCTGACTCATATTCAACTTGCCATCAACCAGGATCCCCAGGTCCCTTTCTACAGCACTTCTCTCCAGCCTCTTATTCCCTAATCTATAAACAGAACCACTTGCCTCCTCCCAGCTGCAGAATACAGCCCTTGCCCTTGTTGAACTTCATAGAATCGGTGATTGCCCATCTCTCTAATTTGTCGAGATCTCTTTGCAGGGCCTTTCTGCCCTCAAGGGGGTCAACACATCCTCCTAATTTAGTGTCATTGGAAAACTTACTTAGTATTCCTTTGAGTCCTGATCCTTGATTCTCAGGACAAGCCAAAATTCACACTAAAAGAATATGCTTGCAGGTGCTGTTTCACAGATCATCTCCTCACAATCTCCAGCAGCCTGCTTCCTTCTAGGGAAGCTTGGGAGGAGCAATCTTGGCCTCTCCCTCTTCACAGACCATTTCCTGGACATGCTTTGCCCGGAAACCACTGTGTAGAGGAAAAACTTAAAATGTGAGATCTGGTGCTTTCAACTTCATTGGCTTAATCCCACTTTGGTCTTTGGAAAGGCTGTCAGGAAGGCATAAGCACCCTGAACACTAAGACAGCCAAGGTCTCTGCCAGGTCTTTGCTGAGCTCTCCGCCTGGCATTACCAAAGGTTCTTGCAGCTCCCCAACTTTCTGCCTTTTCAGCATTCACAGCTCTTAAAAGCTACCAGGTAAATCGAGATTGTGAGTTTAGTCTGTGAAACTACAAGTCTTTTTTTATTAGATGAAAACAAAACCTGGCTTTATATTGAAAAAAAAAAAAAGTGGATATTGTTCCCTTTCTTTACAACTATCTGGAACAATTTATTTGTTTGGAACAAACTCAGGAGTAAACATTTTGTTGCAGTGTTTTCTTCTTGCCTCTGAGACCTCTCAAACAACCCTGTGTAAGTAAAACTTACAGGCATTTATATCAAAGTTTTTCCTGCTCAACTTCTCCTCTTATGCTGAGAATAATTTTAAATTGTTAGTCTTTACTAGTGGTTTTTTGTACAGCTTCAGAATCTGCTGCTGGGAATGTCTAGTAATTTCAGGAGTCTTTCAGACATTTCAAAGACTTTCCAAATATTCTACTTTGCTTTTTGCATGTATTTACAGGGAAAAGATTCAAACAAACCCATGCTGCCACTCTCTCACCCTTGTACCCAGTATACAGCATGCAGGTTATGACTGTAATTTCATCTGCTTGCATCCAAGAACGATGGCATTTGTGTTTGTAAGTGCCAGATCTGGCATGTGAGCTTTTGGCCTTTCCTGTGTGCTTGTTGATCACACAGAACAAAATGGACTTACAAATCTTCCTCGCTCCACAAATGCATCAAAGTTATGGCAGTGCTCTTTCTTGGGGCTCTCCCACTCTTCTTTTTGCTTATCCCCAGCAGCTTTGTAACTGTCCACACATTAGTAGTGTACATCAACATGAAACATCTCTTAAAAACATTATATTAGCTTACAAGAGCTATAACTTTCCCATGAATTCTCTAGATCTTGCATTCAAAAGTCGTTATTAGTTCCATCTTGCCCCAGAAAGTAGTTTTTCTGAATGCTTTGTGGTTATATCATGCTTATTTGTATTGAATTTTTAAGTCAGGTGTAGGGGTGTATTGGAATATTAGAGGAAAGAAATGTTTGATTTCTGTCATATAACTAGTATGTTTCTGTCCATCAATCAAAAGCTAATTTATTTGCTTCCCTTATGGTACATAATCAGCCCTTGTTTCTCTTAATTCTTACAACTGCTGCCAGTGTCTTCCAGCAGGTAGGAAGAAGGTACAATTCCTATTGTGCACAGATAATATGAAGCATCCAATACTGTGAAATTACACACTCCATTTAAAAATAGTTGAAAGGAGGAGGAGAAAGTGGAAGAACAAATTATTAGCAGCCTGTTTGTCATACTGCTGATAAAATTTGGAGATCTAATAGGAGAAGAGTTGTTGGGAAAGCAATGGGATCTACACTATAGGAGGCCTCTTCATGATTACTGCTCATGACATAGAGCTTTTTGCCTTTCCTGTCAAATACCAGTTTGGTAACCTTGTTCAATCTGGAAAAATTGCTATTATAAAATATTTAGCAGGCATGCACTTCAAAAGCTTATGCTAAATACATTTCCTATGTAACGTATAGTTCACCTAGAAATAAGTAATACCTTTAATACACAAATTGACTTTCAAAGGGTACTCATCTATTTTCTTCACAGTGTTTTATTCAGGGACAAGAATGTGCCCTCCGGCAACTGCAGCTGACAGCTGTGGATGAAAGCCGTTGTATCAAATACTGTCTTCTCTGGTTTTAAGCCCTCCCTCATCATGTCCAGGCCAATGTGTGTCAGGCTCCAAGACTTCTTTCATTATTTGTCTTTAGAATTTGAAATTGTAGCCAATTCTTTCAAGGTTGGGAGTAAGTCAGGAGGTCTCTACTGAAACTTCATTAAAAAAGGGGAAAATCGGCATAGCACTGTCAAAATAAAATATAAGGTATCAAAGCATATCCAGCTGCAGATACAGATTCTGCCAAAGTTAATCCGCACAGCTGTAAAAGTCAAATTCAGGACTTCAGCTTCGTTGCTAGTGCTAAATTAAAATACCAGTACTCCTTACTGTGCAAGTAGAAATCAGCCTTCCCTGTGAGTCTGCCTAAAAATATCCTGAAAGAGTATCCTCATTGTCAGAGCGGCTTCATCAAATGATCTTAAAAACCCTGAAATTTGCTGATGAATGCTGAATACATTTTTTGGATTAGACCTATGCAAAGTCATAGCACTTGCAGAATGACATTTATCTCAAGTAGCAAATTAAGTTCCTTTTCCTCAGCATAACAAGCTTGTTTTCTCTTCGTGAGTCTTGGGTTCTGTAATGTTTCTCGTTTAAATAATACATTTGCCTGAAATAATTTAAAAAAAATTTTAGAAAGCCACATGAATGTGATGTGGTGAGGCAAACCACTGTGCCTCTGGTACAGGCCATCACAGCTGTCCAATCTGTGGCAGCTTGCTGGTGGCTCAAATGGTAGTTAAATTACATGGTCTGATTCTCCTCTCTCCATGAAGTATTGCAAAATGAGCTTTTGAGGAAACCAAGTAGCTACCCAATTTGCATATCTAAAGCTGCAGTCATGCAGTCATTTAACAAAGGTGCCTGTTCACTACTTCATCAACCTCAACAGAGTTGGCTTAAGTTCATGGGCAGATGGTAGAGATCTGGAGCTGATGTGACTCAACACCTCATCACTACCTCCTACCATTGGCTGTTGCTGAGAATGGATGTAGGACCCAAAGGACCAACTCCTGTTGTGAAAACTAGAGAAGCAGAAGCTCCAGTCATTTAGGTGTTCTCCTCTGGTTCTCCCCTTTCCCCATGGCTTGGATAGTATCCCTTCTTCCTCTCCTTTCCCAAAAAGGAGTCCCAAGAAGATGAGAGTGGGCTGATGTGCAGGAAGTTGAATAGCTCCCCTCAGAGGGCTGAAGTACGTGAACAAAAAGCAAAAGGGTGAGATGAACAGATTTAAGTCATTTGTCTTCTCAATTAATATCACATGTGATGGAGCCCTGCTACTGGAGAAGACTGAATATCTGCCTGCCCACTGCAAGTGGCGAATTAATTCCTTGGTTTCCTTTGCTGTGCTTTGCTTGCATTATGGCCTGTAAGTGCAGCTTTTACCTATCTTTTATCTCCATCCACAAGTCCTCTCCCATTTACTTTTTTCTGATTCTTCCCACCATCCCACTGGGGTATGCTGAGTGAGTAGCTGTGTGGGGCTTAGTTGCTAGCTAGTGTTAAACCATGACAATCTTGAAACTCTCCTTTATCTCTGCCAGCCTTCCTCACTCATCCTCACCTAAAGAGTCTTCAGGACTCTTTCCAGTCCTGCCTCCAAACAGGTATCTCATCCAAATCTCAAATCCCTTCTGCTGTCACTGCAAAACTGAGTTCTGCCATTGAGCCCACCCTGCCATGTCTTCTTCACTGTACTAAGTGTGCATATATAGATTCTCCAGTGTTTGAAAGATTATGATATGTGAATTTATTTAAACATACTTTTGGCAACAATTTAGGCATGAGTAACAGACTGTCAATCCACAAATACGTAAAAAATAGTTTCTTAAGTACAGCAGTTACAAAACTGAAATTTACCAGTTCTTCTCCAACTCTCTCAAGAGACTGTAGGCTCTGGTTCTCAAATCACCTTTCATTTACACCAATTATATTGTTTCCATGCATTGGTTTTATGTTTTAATTTAGTATTTCATATGCTCAACAACTGAAATGCCATAAAGCCCTACACTTAAAGCTGAAAGAATTCTTCTGCAACATGCACAATTCTTGACTGTTCCTATCTGAACTCAAATTTGAGCTGAAAGAATTTGGAAGTATCCCCAAGTATTCCCTGATCACACTTTCCAAGTAAATTTATCTTTTATTGCTGTTGTTGTTGCTGCTGCTCAGCTTTATTTATAAATCTTCGAAAATAGGAAATTATAAGGAGCACACAGTTTCTTAAATTACAGCACTGAGTCACAACAGTACAAGTACTATTATAATCAAGCTAATTAAAAGGACATGTTAAGGATAGGAATCTGCATATGGAAAGGAACATAATTCTCCTGATGGTAGTTTTGCTATCCTCTAATAGTTGCACGCACCCTGTAGAGTCTCACCATCATTTGAAGCTAAGCTACTTAAAGAAAAATCAGGTTTTTACCCCTTAATCTTTTTAAACCAAAGCGATATGTCTAGTTTTTACCAATATGTTCTGTGTTTTTCAAGGTTCAGTCTTTGAAGAACTGAAATACTTTAATTTATCCAGAGCAGCAGATGCACAGCACACTTGGGGACAAATGAGATGAGTGAGCTGTGTACTGAATTTTTAATTATGTTACCCTGGTAGAGACTTAAGAAAGCACTTTTGAAGACTACAAACTAACTCAGTAATGAGCAGTTTTCTTCGTTTCAAAAGTATGTGGAAAAATCACTCTGGGCTTCCATATTCAGAACCTACTTGAAGGACATTCTGGTGCTAGCTTTTTTTTTCATTGCCAGTAAGGTAAAAAAGAGGGGCAGAAGAGACACTAACAAAAGGCAATATAAAGTGCACACAAATTCCTTTTCCATTGCCAATAAAAATCCTTCCTGTGACTAAGTTTTCCCATGTAGAATCCCTGTTTTGGTGACAAATACCATTCTTTTTTAAGTGGAAAATACTTTAGTATTTTTGCAATATATCCTTACAGTTCCAGTGCTAAATAAACACTGAAAACCCAGGAAGTAATTTCATCATCTTCTGAAAAATTGCTGTGAACTTTCAAAGTTGCAATACGTACCGTCTATCAACCATCGCAAAGTCTCTTTTAATGGTCCATGCAATTTCCTGGATTTGGTAATGATTCTGTGACTCAGCAAGTGCAATGCGCTATGGAGAACTGGTTAGTTAGCTGTGGTTTGATTTAGTGTTTCTTTGACCACAGTCTGTTTTTTTGGCTGATTGTCTTTAAATGAAATCTGAACAGAAGATTTTCTGGGTTTACTTAGAAGTTGTCTGCTACCTTTTATATTAGGCACGTGCAAATTTGCAAGTATTTCCAACTGTTGTAGTTTAACTGCTCAGTGAACGACTTCCATGAGTAGAGTCAGCACATCCTGTCACACCCCTCCTGCCTTTATTTTATGGTTTAAGTTCCCTTTAGTTGATTTCAGACAGAATCAGATTTAGGGAACATTTTGTTGACAACAGGTAACCAACTGTTGTAAGTGAAGCTTACAATAATCTTGCAGTCACTGGTTGTTTCTATACCAGGAAATTTTCTCATCTGGAGAGAAATACATTGTCAGGATGATATGGGGAAGAAGAAAATCTTCAATGATGTTTTCATGACCCCATGCATGCAAATGAAAACATGTAAAATGTACATGATATAAAGTCTTTTAAGGTATTCTAGGATTCCTCGGAGTGTTTGACAAGGCTTCTGTCAAATAGTTATCATCACTGAACCTTTCTTTTGCAGAGAAAGACTAAGAAGATTATAGTAGAACAATTCTGTTTTCTTGCTGGAATCTTTGTTTGTCTGTCCATTTCAATCAAGCTATAAATATGAGAATGATAAAGGGGCTGAGTTGGCCTTGTATACCAACTCATTTTTTACCAACACAGAGTAGCCTGGTGCTCACACGGATTTCCTTACATCTGTTAGCAGCTTTTTAAATGATTGGTCATGGATCTTCACGGTAACCATCGTTCACAATGAATGAATGAGACACAGGGAGAGCTGGTGAAAGGATTTTTGTCAAGCTGTTTCCATTGTACACCCCTTGTAAACAGGTCAGTAGCTTTTTCAATCTCATGCTGAGGGTTAGATGAGCTGGAACTGTCTGAATGTAACCATCTCATGGTGAAGGTGATGTCAGCATGGCAGGGTAGGTCAGCAGTGTTCCAGCTGTTTGTTGCATGCTCTTACTGTTCTTGCATGCCACCAAGCACTGTTGATCCTAGGTTTTGCCCATGCTCAAGACATCCTTGCATCCATCCCGTATTTTCCTGTTCCCACAGATCATCACTTTTATCTTTGTTCAGTGACCTGAGCTACAAAGTCTCAAACATTGCAGCAAAGTCCAGGCAAGGACCTCAGTAAACATCCCTATTCTTGGGCACATAAGGAAGCTCATCCATGCAGAAGCAAAAGCTTCCTCCTGGGCTGGGTAAAGTGAATCTTTCACCACAAATATTCTCCACCTTCTTTTGCTGTCTCCAGGCTTCTGGGTTTGCTTGCTTTCGTTCACACACAGTTTTCATGCCTCATGTCCCACCATTTCTCCTCTTGCTGCAGAATGACAGACTGTCTGCAAAAATTGTCTCAAAGGGCTCTTTTCTGTAGCTGATCCAAGGAACAGCATTGCACAGTTTGGTGTGCAATGCAAGACCAGCAATCTGGAAGCCTGTTGTTGAAAGACGAAGTTGTTTCAAGAGGATCTGGTCAGTACTCTCTTACATTAAAGCGCCAAAGTGTGATGATTATTCTATAAACATGCATCAATGCTATCAAAATGAGTAGAATTAATCTGTACTTTTGTCTTTGGAATATAGATAGATTTAAAAATTGGTGCACATTTTTCCTGAGCCCTTTTTAAGACCACTGACTGGTCAGAACATAAAAGACTTTATCAAGGAATCTTTTTTTCCTTCAGTGATTTGGAAGTGACATTTGCATTGGGTAGGTTCCTACACACAGTTTCAGTTTTATATTCACTCTAAATGCCTAACCCTGCTTTTCTCATTGCTATCCTGAAGTTAACAAGAAGAAAACATTTTAGTTCTTCTTAAGTTCCTTGCTTTGGGGTGGAGACAAGGAGAGAGACTGCTAAAAGGAAAGTACCAAGATAGAGTTATATATTTCCTTGGAATGTTATTGTGGTAGGACATGTTCAGCATGACAAAAGTAAAGCTTTTGAGTTCACATGCACATGCAGTGTGTATGCCTTTTAATAATATGTCTTCTTGCACCCAATCCTGCCTTTCCTAGTAAGGTAAAATCTAGTGGCTGTCAGTTGAGTGACTAACTGTTACAACTTTCTTGGGAAGAAGCAAAGTTCCTCTGATATGTTCCTCTGCATGACCTCATGGTGCTGTCACTGCTCAGACCTGTGAAAGCTCTGTGGAACAAACCACAAAAAAATCTTTCATAGATTATTCGTCAGTCCCCAGCTCACTTATTACAGTAATCTTACGTAGAAAAAAAATCATAAATAGAGTCATCTATAATATTATAAATGAAAAAATGTTGCCTGGCAAACATGGTTGAAAATGAAAAACACTTGCAAGGGCTGATGAGTTCTGGGTCTATGTAGTTGCTGGTCTATGTGAGTCAGTGTGATTCACAGTGTCCTGCCTTGAAAATAAGCCTCACAGGGCTCACAGAAAGGTAACCCCTCTCATCAAATTTGAGGAATCTTTAACATTTCTGAAATTGGTACTGCCTTTTTGCAGCTTAGTTTTCACTTTCCCTAGCTTTTCTGTGGTTGAAAATCTTGTATTTCTTCTATGCACACTGTATTGACACGATTCAGATTAAAAAAAGAAATGCACTGTACATGAGAGAGAATTCCTGCCTTCACTAGCAAGTTCACCCCAGAATTTAGAAAGTAAATCAAAAAGTTAGATGTGGAGTAGCAATTCAGAGAGGTGACAAAAAAAAATCAAGAATGACTTTTCAGAAGAAGATGTAAAAGAAGTTCATTTTCATTTGGGCTGGGAATCTGGAGTTTATTTAAAGAGGAAGACACATCTCATTGTGTTGTGAGAGATTCTATCCTCACTAACGTATGCAGCCAACATTTTTTTCATTCTTTGGCCTCTATAAAAAGTAACTGTGGAGTGACATAATGATCTCCTCACCAGGTATAGGAAGTCTACTGGAGAAATTCCAGTATGAATGGACGGACTTTCCTTCCTTCCTTCCTTCCTTCCTTCCTTCCTTCCTTCCTTCCTTCCTTCCTTCCTTCCTTCCTTCCTTCCTTCCTTCCTTCCTTCCTTCCTTCCTTCCTTCCTTCCTTCCTTCCTTCCTTCCTTTTCTTTCCTTCATTCCTTTTTTCCTTCCTTCTTTCCTGAGCATCATCACACAGTCCCACGTAGAAAGTGTAGGGGAGAAAGCCAGTGAGTCCAAGAAGTATTGACAGTGACATCTGGAACATCAGATACAAAGGTGAAATGGAAGACAGAAATGGTTGCAAAACACATCCCTTCTGTTTTCTTGGAAAGCAAGAAGTTTGCAGCCAACACATTTTTCAGATTTTTGTTTTTCAGTTGCACATTCTGATCAGGTATGTCTTAAAGAGGAAATTAATTAGTCAGTGTTTAGAAAATATCTAAACAGAGCCACTGAAGTACATCTGCATACTCATGAGACAGTATCTTAAGTCTTTGTAGTCGGAGGCAGGACTTAGAAAAGCAATGACATAGAATTTCCAGATGACAATCTGTCAGGCAGTTGGCCTGAGAAAGAAGAGTCCAGAGGGAATAATGTAATCCTGGATTTGACTGAGCAAGCACTTGATTCAAAATACAGGAGGAAACATCACTGGCATAGCTTTGTGAAAGACAGAACAGCAGTTTGGCAGTGGTGATTTTGTTCTGTACTTTTAAATTAAGGAATGTGTGGAAAAAACACACTCAGGAAAAGATACTCACAAATTATATTGATCAGATCAAAATCAAAAGATATGAAAGCCTGTGACAATACTGGGGAAAATATCAAGTTGTGTTCTCTAGGAGTTTTTCATATTTTTTTCAAAAGCATCACAGCTTGTTCTGCAATTGCCATTGATCAAAGAGGGCTGAACTCAGCTTCCTCTTTAATGTCATAATGTGAGTTCCCTACAGGGATCACCAAAAAATGCATCAAAACAACTCCTGGACCCCACTGGCCTAAGTGAAAGGGAAATCTGACAACAAGTATTTTACATAGTAGGCAATGTCTTGGTTTCAGGTCAGAACACATATTCAGTCATCTTTAAAAAAGCATTAAAGAAATATTGATGCTGTTTTGAAATTTTTAAAACCAAATATTCTGGGGACTTGTACTGAAAGCTTGAAATGTAAGTAGGTAGCATTAGTGCTGCATGTTAATTTGGACTGGCCAAAAAAAAGACAACAGCTAGAACTTTAAATTATTGTCACAAAATCAGGCCAAAACCATCTTAGAAAACTGAATCTGGATGAAACCCATGGTTTTCCATGAGCATTACTCTTAAAGTCTGTGTACAGCTTGTGAGGAATAATAGTAGTTTTGTTAAACCCTTTGTTGCACTGCCTAATTCTAGAAATTACATAGTGCTCTATCCAACATAAATATAGCTCAAAAAATCTAAGTCAAAGCTTAAAAGATCTAAGTCAAATCTCTTTTTTTAATGTACTTACAGATCATACATTTACTTAGCAATGCCAGGTGCAGTACTAAGTTTTGGAGTGAGAATTCCTGTGACCAAAGGCCAGATCTGCCCCTGTACAGGCTCCTTTTACCTTGTGCCTTTTAAAATGCCATCTTGTCTTCTAATATTTGCTCACGTGAATATAATGCAGACAAAAATAAGACTAGGCATAACACAGGATACTGGAAACACAACATTTTTAAAAATTGGTGCGTTCCCTATTAAATCACATCAACACACCAATCACTATTTATACAGAGTCTTTCGCAACAGCCAATCACTGTGACCAGTAATCCCCAACATTATGCCATTCCTGGAGCTTTTTAGCACCATTAGGAAGAATCACATGATGCATTTTGAAACCTTGGAGCTTGATTGCAAATCAGTGTTGGATGTTGAGATTATTTGGGGTTTTTTTTTGTTTCTCAGAGCACCACAGGAGACAAAGAGAATAATTTACATTACCAGCTTAAACATTTATGAAAATCAGATAAAACAGAAAACTGACTAGGTAGACACAAATAAGACTAATAGCACTGTGTATCTGATCCCAGACTCCATGCTGCCACAAAAACTAGTTCATTAAAAAGTATTTCTGTATCCTTGGTGTACTTTTCATGACAACAGGGGTTTTTAGTGAGTGAGCACAGAGGGGAGCACAGAGGGGAGCACTGCTTTTCTGTTCTGATTACTTCGGTTATAAAAAAATATTTTGTCAAATTAATTCATACTGAAGAGATGGAAATAGAGCTAATGCAGCCTGGTGGAATTGTTCATAGACTGTGACTGTCTCATGCTCTGTACATAGGCAAAACTCCAACTCCTGTGTTCAGCATCTGCCTGAGTATATCGGGTTTCACTAAAAAACACAGAAATAGTCTGTTAGTTTTTGGGGTTTTTTCTATCTACTTCTTTATCTCATTGAATTTAAATGGAAGAGAAAACACCAAGGCATAGCTAATGCCCAGCTATGGATAACACAGAATAATAAGTCTTCACATCCAGTGAAAATTATGGAGGTATGGAAGCTAAGAACTCAGCCTTAATGCTACTTCACATTAGCTCCTCCTGTGATCTTACTCTTTTGCTTTGGTTATTTTATTTGGACCCCATTTTGAGTAACAGAGAAATGATAAACTAACCTGTGCTTACAAAGGACTTGAGACTTATAATGAAAACTGCTATAGAAATTCTGTGTGTTCCTTTGGTCTAGTTTGATAAGTTCTGGTGACTTATTATCTATTCAAAAGCACAGTGTATCTGTAATGCAATGATTGGCAGAGCATCACAGGGGTTACTTGCAATGGGAAAAAGTCACCACTGTATTAATAGTGTCTTGTCTTCTTTTCACGGAAGTAGGTAGGAGTTTTGCCAGTAATTTCAGAGGAATTATGTCCATTCACATAATCTGCTTTGAAAAATGCACCCAGAGGAGAAGACAAGAGTGATCTAAATACTAAAGGTATGGTTCTTGGAACAGCATTTGATGTTGTGGCAGTGTCAACACTGCCAACTTGCTTTGTTGTTTCATTCCTAAAAAATATAATCACTCAGGCTTAATGTAACAGTCATACTCATTGTGTGTGCATTAACATAGCTTTATCAAATATTTCTAATGGGATCCCTCACAGAAATACATGGCATAGATTGTTTGAAATAGTTTGAATCAACTATTATTTTCAATATGTGAGCTACACTGTGCAATTAGTTCTCAGAGTTCCATTCACTTCACTTCAACAAAGTGAGAATCATACTTTGTCCAGCAGCAGCAAATAATAGGTAAACTATGCCCTTGTATCTCAGGGTAAGAGAGTACTTCTGCAAGCTCACCCCCCATTTCTTTTCCTTGATGACACATGCAGCGCATCTCTGTTGGAAAGGTGAGTGTGAGGGTTTAATTCTCTGCCTTCCTTAGTAACCAGGTTCATAACTAGGGAAGCGGCCATTCCCCTGGTATTCCATTCTGGTTTTTACATAACTCAGTGTATAAATAAGACAGAAATTAGAGAACCCGCTCTCTTCTCTTCCCGTGGTCTGAACACGCAGGTTCTCTGCTGTCGGTCCTACTCGTGTGGAGGAGTGAGGCCAAGTGAGGCCTTGTAGGCCTTGGGAGGCAGCGGGTGCCAGCGGTTGTTTGGCACGATTCTGCTATCTTAAGGAAAGTAGTAAGCTTTTCTTTTACTAGTTCTTTATTGGTTGCTCCTGGGTTTTGATTGTGCATATCTGTTTCCCCCTTTTCCCTTTTTCCCTTTTCCTTTTCCGTTTCCCTTTTCCCTTTCCCTTTGGGGGAGGGGGCTGTGTTCAAGGTCCCTAATGTTGTACATAATAATTCTAACTGTATATAATTGTAATATATGTAAAAATATATATGTTTTTATATAATTGGATTGGTTTTGGGCTCTTAAGTTTCTACAGTTTTTTTTCCTTTGCCCTGAGAGAAGAAGGGAGGGGAGGTTTTCCCTGTGGGTTTGGACAATTGGCGGGAAGCCAACACAGTGAGACAGCTGAAAATGGATTTAAGGAATGCAGTAAAAGGCTTTGGAGGACACCCTTTCTCTGTGCTGGTGGCCATGACAAATCCTCCTAGCAAAAGTCACTTGACACACCTTCACAACACAGTAAAAACAGTGCTGAGAGTCTGAGTCAGCTCTCCCTTCTAGTTTATCATCATCTACAGTTACGGCAGCAGTAACTTTTCCCTGTGAGCAGGAGAGAAAGAGGTTTTGGGTTCAAAGGTGCGCCCAAGACATGTGGACATTTCAATTTCAAGATGTTGGCACAAGTACCAAGGTGCTTTTTTAAAGAGAAAAAAAGAGCATAAAATTATATGTTCCCACCCCTCTACCCTATAAAGAGTAGGAAGAACAAGGGCCCAGGAAAGACTCTGACCTTCCATCTTCAGGATGGCAAAGTGTAAATCATTTGTCTTAAATCCACCAATGTTTTTATTTTTAATGCCTTCAAGATCTCTCTTATTTACATGTAATTTAATTACCTGGCTAATAATAATAAATATGCTTCCTCTTTTAAAAAGGCTGTAGCAAATAGAAAGTATTTAGCATGTCCACAACCAAAACAGTAAAACTGGGAAAGGAAACTTAACTCCACCTGCAATCAAAAGGACCTGGATATTACAGAGAAAAGTCTGTATTTTGTTTAAGGTGTGTCAAAGCTTGGCAGAGTTCAGAACATGAATTTAGTCTGGGTTTGAATCAACACAGGATTTGGTTTCTTAACCTCTAAATGATGAAACACATCAGAGGTGTCACTTGTCTCACAGATGCCTTCATAGTGATTTGATCTGAATTGTTTAAATGCAGTTAATTCTTCCTTTTTTACATGCAGAGCACTTGGTTTGCAATCACTGAGAGCTAGTGTGCAGCAATGATATCACACTTTCCCTGGGAGCACAGCTAGTTCAGGCATCAGGGAGATGATTAGTTGAGGCAAATAGAAACGTCCAGCAAGCCCAAAAATACGTGAACCTGCATCAGTGATTCTGTATAGACATTTTCAGCTCTTGGCCATGCTCCCTTGTTCCAAGGGCACCCAAGGTGTCTAGTGACTTTGTGATTATCTCTGGTGCCACTCTGGTGAACTCATATGTCTTCCTTGAAGCACAGCACCATTTATTTTGGGCTTTGCAAATGCAGCTCAAGGGCAACACAAACCTGTGCCCGAAGAAATTAACCCTGCTGGGTATTAGCACACTATGGGCATCTGCGTGATGGCAGCTGCCATAGGAAGGAACAGATCTTAAAAGATATCCTGTAATTTTCTGATTTTTATATTTTCCAAAGCCACTTGGCCCCACATCTCTCATGGATCAGAGGTCTGAACTGAACTACTTAGTTCATCATTGTGACATATGTAAGTTTACCTTGAAAAGATAAACTTGATTAAAGGGCATGGGTTAGAATGTAGACACCCAGCTGCACAGGGGTGGATGACTGGCATCCTCTGGGTTCAGTGCCAAGGGAACTGAAGGAGCAGCCTAAGTAAGCATCAGCTTTTTGTTTTTCCCTTGTCTTTGCATACAAGATAAAGCAGGATGCCAATTGCAGTGTTTGAAAAGTAGAGACTGTCTACATTTGCCATTGTGGGTCATAATTTTGTGATCTTCAGTTTGAATTCTCAAACTGAAATGTGTTCATTTTTCTTCGAACGGTATTTCACCTGTCATTCAGTTGAAAGCATGGATTTAGAGCTACTTTTTGTCTTTGATTTAGAGAATGAAACTGAAAAAGTGGATTAGTACGTTCTATCTCTCTCAATAATAACCCAGGTGGAAATACATACAATCATAAATTACACCTTTCGGAAGCAAACACAGCCATATACTTCTACGCAAGAGCCTTGTGTGTCAGAAGTTCCCAATAATGGCAGTCGTAGCAGGAGAAAAATAATGCCACCTGACCATGCTTTGGAAGCAGGGAGAGGCAGGCCAAACATTGCTACCTTCTGTAAACTCTTGTTCTCAGTAACAAAAACCGCTTTTGCAGATTTTTTTTTCAGAAGAAATATTGGGGGGAAAGAAGATTTCAGTTAAACCATAATAACTTCAGTTTTGATTATTTTCTTTCAGCTTGCATATGTACAACAGGAGATTTCCTTTCTTGTTTTTATGTTTTTTTGATCACAATCTTTACATGAAATGTCAGAGTACTCTAAGGCACAGCATCACCATGGAGTAGCGTTGTGTAGGGTGTGGGAAAATATCCTTTGTGCAACAAGGCAAGGAAGTACAGAAAGTTTGGCCCCTCTGGCCTCAAGTGCAGACTTCAGCTTCTGCCTGGCCAACTCTCCCTTGCTGCAGCACGGCTGCAGGACACTGGCTGCATTTTCCTCACATGTATGCATATTAGCACTGGGAAGGACTGGCACTCGCATGTTTGTTTTAGCTCTTCTCTGAGTAAAACTGACAGACCTACCACCTCAGAATCAGAACTCTCAGACTGCAAACTAGATTCCTTTATCTTTCTGTCTCTGGGTAATATGCGTGTTGATGCACAAACTTTAAGGACATCACATGCCTTGGATAGCAACGGAAATATTGAGCTTGGTGCAGCTGTCACTACTAACAAAATAAGCACTACCAAAACTTACTTTCACCTGTCATTTTTGTTGCACCTAATAACAAGAATGAAAGACCCAGATGATTAATATTTGAACCACATTTTGCATTACCAAGTTTTTGTGTTGGGGAAAGAAATAAATAACATTTTTTTTAAAGACACTGGTTTGGAACTGCTCTAATCAGTGTTCTGACTAGAGATTCCTCAGTGCAAGTATTCCAGTTAAACAGATACAATTAGGTCTGCCATATTAATATAATTAATAAATAGGCGTTCAACACTTTGCATGAATCTCTCTTTCTCTAGGGAATAAAGGTACAAAAAACCTAGAGAACACATTTAAGAAAAGTTGTACATCTAGGTGATAGCCACAGTAAAAATTCAGCAACGAATTTATCCACACAGGAAGACTGAAGAAAATTTCAAGCTCCTGGCAATCATCTAAGTTTTACAGTTACATCAGAAAACAGTGTTCTGATAAAATATCATCAGACCAATGGTGCATACCTACTGGTTTCATACAAATATAAGCAAAATTGATTGAATTTAACAAGATTCATACAGTCACCGGAAATGTAGTTTTCAAATCCTTCTCCTCCTACTTTAATTTCTGGTGTCAAATCACCATATAAGCCAACTGAGACTGAAGCAAAGGCCTGCATTCACATCTAAAAAAATATATTCTAGAGTTCCAATACATGTAATGTCACATGGAAGGAAAAGAATTCATCACTCAAGCAATTTACTGACCAGTGACCAGATTTGGTAGGTAAAACTGATAACTTGCAACTAACATAACATATATGCTCTGACCACGAGTTTCTCACCCAGTACAAAATGGTATTCACAAAAATACCTACTTTGTGAATCAAACAGAACTGAATTATCATATGAAATTAAATCATAACTCTCCAGAACTTAGGCCAAATACAGAATTCAATTAATTGTTGGCAAATTATGAAATTAGTGCTTTCTTGGCATTTTATGCAGTATCTAACAACTGCTCAGGGACAATTAAATACAAACAGCACCTGAATGTCTGGTGCAGCAGAGATTTGAGTGACTTACCTTAATTCAAGCCTCTTGATCTTTCTGCATCATTCTAGAAAACAGAGAGTAATGACTGTTCTCATGCTTACAATTTTAACTCTAGTTATTTTAAAATATTCAAGGCCAACTAAAAAACAAACCAAAAAACTCATCCAACCAACCAAACAATAGTTTAAGCACACATGAAAAAACTCAGCAAAATGCAATCTCCCAGTTTGGTAGCCCTCTGCTGCTGGAGATGAGTGGATTCTTCAAGTTCTCTCAGGTTTAGCCTGAAAGTGTAGTAAGCACCCTCAGTTATACCTTCTGAACATATGCCAAATTGCTTCAACTCTGCAACTACGTACCTTTCATCTGTGTAAATCTTCTCGGTACCCACCAAATAGGTGAAGACTCACCTAAGGCTCATGAGAGCCAGCCTGCTACGTCAAGTTACAGCACTTGTACACACTGTGACAGCAGAGAGCTCAGTAAAAAAGAGGAAGCAGACCCACTTCTATTTGCTCTTTTGAAAGACAAACAGATCCCAGTTAGCCTTTTAAGCAACAAGAAAGTGGTTAAATGCTCATAGACAACTCAGTAGGTTTATGTTTTGGGGTCCACTGGGGTCAACAAAAACTAAAGGAGGACCTTTATAAGCTGTAAAACTTCTTTCTAGCTCAAGAAAGTTATGCCGAAAGTTTTCATATCTGAAAAAAAAAAATCAGTTGCCATCCTATATTGTGTAACACTTGTCTATATACACAATAACACAGTATGAGCTGGTTGTTTTTACGAGCATAGAAATGATGAAAGAAGAGACTTTCGCACTACAAAAGAGATTGGATATAAACTGAAGAGCCTTAGAAACACCACATATCTGCAATATGTGATAAACAAAACATCTTACTGGCTCTGCAGAACATCTTGAAACCCTGCTGTAATCGAATGGTCTTTTATCACAAATCAGAGTAACTCAGATATTGGAGCCTTTAAACAGTTGCTCAGACAAGATAGCTTGCTGCCTTACACTGTTTCATTAATGCCTTTCTCTTCATAGAATCATAGAATCAGCCGTGTTGGAAAAGACCTCTGAGATCATCAAGTCCAACCCTTGATCCAACACCACCACAGTTACTAGACCATGGCACTAAGTGCCACATCCAGTCTCATCTTAAAAACCTCCAGGATGGTGAATCCATCACCTCCCTGGGCAGCCAATTCCAATTTCTGATTACTGTCTCTGTAAAGAATTTCATTCTAATATCCAACTAAACCTCCCCTGGCAGAGCTTAAGCCCATGCCCTCTTGTTCTACTGCTGGTTGCCTGGGAGAAGAGACCAACCCCCACCTGCCTACAACCTCCTTTTAGGGAGCTGTAGAGAGTGATGAGGTCTCCCCTGAGCCTCCTCTTCTCCAGGCTAAACAACCCCGGCTCCCTCAGCCTCTCCTCATAGGACTTGTGCTCAAGTCCCTTCACCAGCCTCGTTGCTCTCCTCTGGACCTGCTCCAGCCCCTCAATATCCTTCCTGAACTGAGGGGCCCAGAGCTGGACACAGCACTCCAGGTGTGGCCTCACCAGTGCTGAGTACAGGGGCAGAATCACTTCCCTGGTCCTGCTGGCCACACTGTTCCTGATCCAGGCCAGGATGCCATTGGCCTTCTTGGCCACCTGGGCACACTGCTGGCTCATGTTCAGCTTCCTGTCAATCCAGACTCCCAGGTCCCTTTCTGCCTGG
>VXAY01004635.1:356847-412493 GCA_013399855.1 Oxyruncus cristatus | reverse complement strand
GGAGGGCTGGGTGAGGGAGCTCGCAGGGCAGCGGCTGGAGAGCAGCTGGCGAAAATGACACTTCGTAGGGCAGAAGTGATCGGGTTTCTGCCTCCCTTCTGCTCAGGGAAGTGGGATTTGCAGCCCGAAGGGCTGCCAGGGGTGGGCTCAGGCTGTAGTCGTGATTGTCTCGCTGGGACTGTCACTGCTTTTTTTTTTTTTTTTTTTTTTTTTTTTTTTTTTTTTTTTTTTTTTTTTTTTTGTTGTTTTTGTGTTTTTTTTAATAACTNTTTCTTAGGTGATTTTGACCTTTTGGCCGTGATCTGTAGTAATGTTCCACTACCAATATTTTATTTAAAGCTCAATTTGGGCCTTTGCGGCCAGAAAAGAGTCCTTTTTTATTTGGGTTGATTCCACACACACTCCACTGTTGGGTGAAGTGGGAGGTGACAGGTTTTGTTTGATTGGTAAAGGTGAGCAAGGAATTTAAGGAACTTTTAATGGCAGTTATGCATTTTTACCGTGTGTGGTTACTTAAGGGCCTGTCAAACTCCCTTTCAGGACAAAATTGGAGATGTAGTATCTTCTCCCGGTTTGTGAGGTATGGAGAGAACAGGGATGGACAAACTTTTGGGTGGAGGAAAAGATGGTTTGGGTTTACTGTGGATGTTTGGGCTTTAATCCACAGAATCACATCATGGTTTGGGTTGGAAGTGACCTTAAAGGTCATCTCATTCCAACCCCCTGCCATGGGCAGGGACACCTTTCACTGTCCTGGGTTGCTCAGAGCCCCATCCAACCTGGCCTTCAACACTTCCAGGGATGGGACATCCACAGTTTCTCTGGGCAACAGAATTTATAGTGAATATAGCAGTGGTTGGGCATATGGCCATAGATGGTGATAATTTGTGGCACATCTTGCAGGCAGATTTATGGAACAAGAAAGGGTGTTCCTCACTAAATTCCTTAGAGTGCAAGGCAGGCAATAACAGGTGTACGTACAAAGGCGGGTGAACACAAAACTGTAATTATTTGTTAATACAACAGTGATAGCATTATGAAGAGCCCGTCACCAATAATTTTTGCAGAAATAGCAGCAAAAAAAGCCAACAAAGTAGTTGAAAGATACGCATTTGTATTTATTTTTAACCTTTCACATCATTCTTATGTGGGTTGATCTGTTTAATAATACTTTTTTCCCACAGGTGCTCACAGGGGACTTGCATTTAGGTTTTGTATTGTAAGGACTGAAACGTTTTACTATATAAAAGTAACAGAAGTAGTTGTAATATTATGAGTTTCAGTAGTGTGTGTTTTGTTTTTGTTTTTTTTTTAGTAAACTTTAGAAAGAAAAGTGCATATAAACAAAGTGTTGGGGAGTGTGGCTCATCAAACTTTCTCTTCACACTTCAACATATCACATAGCTTTTTTTTTTTTATATACTTGAAGGAATCCTGCAGGTTGTAAAGAACCCAGGCATTTTTCTGTGAGTCTGCATCTCCTAAAAAATAAATTAAATTACAAGCCCCTTGTTACTAGAACACCACAAGGTAACAAGATCCCTCAGTGGGATTCATTACACTTGTACTGGGCTTAGGTAAGGACACTGGGAGTGTATTTTCCTTTTTTTTCATAGTTAGTCTTGAGGTCTCTGTTTCAGTAATGGAAAGGCCCTTCCTTAAAGACAGAATCCATGCCCAGTTCAAGCTTGGGCCTATTTTGTAGTAAAGGTGCTTTTTAGGAAGTCATGTATCTACTTGAAGTAGGTATAACATAAAATATCTTATTTTGTCCTGTTTCTATCAACCAGTTATGGAACATAGTATATCAGTTTGAAAAGTACAAGTGTGTACTTTTACACAAGTGTTTACATAAGTGTGTATGTGGTATTGATTTATTTACTGTCAAACTGTCTTTCAGGAGAAAATTGGAGATGTGATATCTTTTTCCAGTTTGTGTGGTATGGAGAGAATAGGGATAAACCAAACTCTAGGGTGGAGAAAAACCTCCTTCAGGCACTGAGATCTTGTTGGATTTTCTGATTTGAGTTCTGTCAGTTGATGTAACAATATAATTTATATCTAAACATGTCCTGTTCTTTTGGTCTTCTTAACATCAGGGCTGCAATGTCAGTGTAGTGTGTAACTGGTCATGTTTGGATAAAACCTACTTCAGTGTACAAGTGGGATTTGTGTTGTTTTTCCCTAATGCGTCTGTTGTTCTGATATCAAATACTCATTTTCATTATGATTCTTGCTACTTAGATTTACACAGAGAACATTAAACTTCCTTATTCTTGTCCAGAAAACGCTTATGTTGATGACTTAAAGGTTGGGAAGTCACTGGGTTGCTGTTATATCCCCAAGGTGGTTTTCCAGTGGCAGCTCTTACAGTCCGATATCTGCCTTGTGTTTGTGCAGCTTCTACTTCATCTGTCCCTTTCTTTTTATGAGCATGGACATGCAGTAGCACTAAACACTTCAAATTTCAAAAATCTCCTTGGCTTTGGCTAATTTGCTTGGAGAGAACATGTTTCTTCCTTCCAAATTCTCTCCTTGTCAATTCACCATCAAACCACAGACTGGTTTGGGTTGGCAGGGACCTTAAAGATCGTCTGATTCCAACCCCTTAATGGATCTGTCATGAGAAAAATAGCATAAGCTCTAAGTTAGCAGTGTCAAATCCCAGTTAATGTCACACACTCCTGTTCTGTGTTGCAGGGCCTGGAATTTCTGTCCTGGCTGGGGCGCCCTCCATGCTGCAGCAGCACCGCCAAGTCCATCACGCCGTGATCCCTCATGGAAGGAGCGGGCGATCCTCTGTCAGCGGCATCGTGGCCACTGTCTTTGGGGCCACAGGTTTCCTGGGAAGATACGTTGTCAACCGTTTAGGTGATGTACTGGGAGTGCTAATTAAAAAAAAACACATAAAAGGTGTTTAAAGAACCTGATTTTCCTTCAGGTTTGGCAGGGTGATCTAGAAACCTCTGGCATTTTTGGGTCTTAAAAGTGTTGTGCGCGATGCTTTTGTAGCGTTTGGTCTCCAAAAATGCCAGGATGTGGCAATTAGTAAAATTTTGTTTATGGTTTTAATTAATTAAGTAGTTTTAATCTAGGAAATTTCAGAGCTTTTGAAGATTAAGGTCATTAAAATAAGTCATACACCTTCAAGTATTGCTTTTCAGCCTGTAGACTGAAAATCTGAGGGTACAGCACATATTTGATTCTTTTGGTTTTAGCCTTATTAGGACATTTTACTTAAAATATTTGCAGGAATTTGGTTAGAATTCTTTAAAATTGCCCTTTTGTATTTTAAGTTTCAGAAAATAACCTTCCCCCCCCCGCCCCCTTCTCCCTTTCATGCAACTTCAAAAATGTAAATATCCTTATGTGTGATACGGTGTTAGGTATTTTACTATGTTTATGGGCCACACCGTTGTTTTTTGTTGTTGTTTTTTAGCAGGCTTCTGTATTTTGTCTTACAAGCCTAAATACTCAAAAAACCAAAAAACCTTGTTTAAGAATTCCAATTATGTAGGTTCAAAAACTCACTCCTGTTCTGCTTTTAGCTTTGCAGACAGGTATCCAAGATACCTGTATCTAATGTTGTGCTTTAATGCCAAGGGAAACAAGAGAAGCTTTGTTTGTTTAGCAGTTCATCTACTTAAAGGGATGTGTTTGCCTGAGATAAATGAAACTTTTGGGGTTTTTTTGGGCTCTTAGGTCGCATTGGCTCTCAGGTGATCATCCCCTATCGCTGTGATCAGTATGACCTCATGTACCTGCGGCCCATGGGGGACCTGGGGCAGCTCCTCTTCTTTGTAAGTCCCCTCTCTCTCTGGCTTTAAATCTGGGTTTAGATCAAACACAAACCCATTGCTTTACAAGGCAACGTGTCAATCGTTGTCAGAGACGCAACTCCAAATGGGAGTGGTGTGAAAGAGATTCCTCTGGTGCCTGTTTTACACGTTATCTCATCTTTTTCCCCTGTTTGATGCTCTGGTTACAGGAGTGGGACTGTAGGGACAAAGACTCCATCCGAAGGGCTGTGGAGCACAGCAATGTGGTCATTAATCTTGTTGGAAAAGAGTGGGAAACAAGGTAATTTTCCTTTTTTTTTTCCTGTATAGATAGATTTGCAGCAGGTATTGGACATTGTAGCTGTGTTTTTACAGCATGTGTGTGCAGTGGTGCTACCACCGTTCTTGGCTTCTACAGAAAGACAAAGCAAAAATTGTGGATATAAAATTTCTTCTGTTTCTTTAAATGATTACCTAGAATCCTGGTTATGACGTGCTCTGGAAAAGGGCATGCTATCCATAATCTTCCAGCTTCTGTCAGGAAGATCAATGTGCTGCTTTCCCACACCTCACAGATATTCCCTGAGTGCCTTCCTACAGATGACACAGGCTCACCAATTTCTTATATTTACATTACATTTATATTTACATTATATTTATAGGACATTTATATTTACATTATAGTAAATTTTATATTTACATTGTGAATGTCATATAAATATAATACAAATATAAATATATTTACATTATATTAACATTTACATTATATTTACATTACATTGTATTTATATTTACATTATATTTATTATTACAAAAGTGAGATTGTGTCCTTTCACTTGGGCACAGTGATGAGCTGTAGCCTGCTAGACTAAGCTATGATCAAGCTCTTCCTACTCTCTGGAAATGTTAATAAACAGGAATAGCTAATGGAGAGTCACTGGGATTATGATTAATAACATCATTCCTTGATAGAATTTTGGCACAGACAATATTAGCTAGAGAAGTGTTTTTTAATGATAATTTCTAAGAATAGTTCTCTTTGAAATCCATTAAAATAGTCCCATATTTTTTTAAAGTTAAGAATACCGGTAATAGCCTCATTTTTTTGTGTATGTGCATGCAATTATGTCCACTTTATTTAAAACCTCATGCAGAACTGCCAGACAAAAACTTAATTACGTGATTTGCCTTTACAAGGTACATAATTTTGCTGTCCTGGTAGACAGAAACAAATGCAGATATCGGTTTCATCTGTGTTTACAAACCTGATGCCTCTGTTGCTGTCTTTTTTTATCAACAGCCATTTGATGTTCAAATTGTAAAATCAGTAGGTAAATTGTATTAATAGATTAGAATTGGCAGTCTCAAATGGTATAATTATTTTTCCTGGAATAGAGATCAAATACTTACTGCTGTCAAAGCAGAAGAAATTTCTTTAATGTGGGAGTGAGGGAGGAAAAGAAAGTCTGTACAGTTGGCCCAAGGACAGTGTAATCTCTGTTTATCTCTGATATGTATTTCATGTCTACTTCCCCCTTTAAAATTACAGGACTTGTGTAAAAAAGTATGATTTATGTAAAGGGGAGTTTCTTTTTTATTGAAAGGAAGTGTGAGGACAACACCACAAAGTTTCATTCTAGTTGAAAACCCCCCAAACCTTGTCCTCTGGACAGTTTCAACAGATTCAAACAGACAAGTCTTGGTACATGTCGAAGACTTTTGGACATTACACATCTTACCACTGTGTTGCACAAATGTTTTTATCACATATTTTACACCTTTTGGTGTCAGTGGTGGTCCTGAAACCCTGAAGTAAAGTTCTGTGCTCTGCTAAACACGAGGTCAGACTAACCATTGTAATCATCCCAAAGTCTCTGAAAAACTTGGGCAGGAATCAAAAAAAGATTTAGACATCAGTCAAAAAAAGGAAAGCCTGCCATGAAATACTTTCCTCCCTGCCTCGTATTCGTTGTACAGACTCATCTGTGTGTTCCATGTTGTTTGAAACTCCATAGTTACAGGAGGGATGTTGTTTGTTCTTGTGTGTTTCTAAATCTATTTTTGTGAGTAGAACAGAAGTGATGGTTCCCAGGATCAGATTAGTTATTGAAAGGTCAAAAATAACTTCTTATTTTGAAGGCTTTCTTTGGACTCCAGTGGGATCTGAGGAGCTGTGGGAGTAGATAAGGACAGAGAGAGAGAGTTTGGATAAGATGTTTGTTACCCAAAGCAAATGGACAAGACTGAAGGGTGGTTACAAGGATAATATAAAGACATGAGAGGCCACTTCTCTTCCGTGAAGCCTTGGGATAGTTGGAAAGAATTTTGGGATGGTTGCCAGCCTATAGTGTCAGTTCTGCTTGGAGACAGAGCTTCTGTATTGTTCTTGATCAGATGCCAAACTAGTTTACAGTTTAACCCCCTAATTTAGGCCCCTTGACTGTCATGCAATGAGGGGAGGATTTTTTCTGCCTGTGTGCTTCTCCATGAAGTCCCTTAGGGCTGCTCTGAAATGGCTCTAAATGCTCTGAAAATTTCATTTTTTTCCATTTGCATGAGCACCTCTGTGATTTTCGGTTTGTCTCTGTCCACTTCCCCAATGCCAGGCATGTGCCCTGACTTGCACTGCTCAGAATTCTTGAGCTCCTTTGTAATGTAATTAAGTGCATCAAATCAAGTCAAATTTTGAACAGCTTTTGTAAATACACAGCTTTGCTCAGAGCTCAAGATGCAGCAGCACTTCTCTTAAATAAATATAACCTGTTTTCACTTGGGCAGAGTTTTCTCTTTGTCGCTGACAAGTGGGCAAGAGGATTTTTCTTGCTGATTTAACATGTGGGAAACAGCGAATCTGTAACTGAAGACTACAGCTGCATTTCACTTGCCTCTGATTTTTATTATGAGTCCCTCATGAAAGGAAACCTAATTTTTAAGAAGGAGTGTCAAGATAGGTTTTTGAAATACATTCAAGTAATACTTAGTAATTGCTTTTTTGTTGGTAGGCAGGCAGGGCTGGTTGCTCTTAAAATAAAATTTGGGTTTTGCCTTGTTTTAGAAACTTCAGATTTGAAGATGAATTTGTAAATATTCCTCAAACTATCGCACAGATAAGTAGGGAAGCTGGTGTGGAAACATTCATTCACATCTCTCACCTGAATGCCAACATGAAGAGTCCTTCCAAGTACCTCAGGACCAAAGTAAGTGTGGAATCCTTTTGAATATATTTTCTGAGAGCCTAATTTTTAAAAAAAATTATTTATTTTATTTTCTTTGTTTCACCAACTGGGTCTGTTTGAAGGAAATCAGTGTGTGAATTTACTATGGAATGTTTTCTGCAGCTGAGACATTTTTGAGGTACTTACTGGAGCTTGAAATCCTCCCTAGTACTCCATGTACTCTGAAGGGAAATAGATGTTGTATTCCTGAAAACTCTTGCCTTTCTTCTACCCTTGAATATCTTTGCATCTAAAATCACTGTCATAAGAAAGAAGAACTGAGTTGACAGTTTGGGATCTGATATCAGGCCTAACATCTAAGGCTGGAATGACCCAGTAAGTAGTTGATGCCAAAATGAATGTTGCAAAAACAGATGAGTATCTGTTATGAGCCCTTGGAGTGGGACTATTACCTGTTCTTGTACCAAAAAAACCCCTGGGTTTGGTATCCTATTATTTTTTTTCCTTATTAGGAGCCCTAATTTTCTATTACTGATTTTTTTCTTTTTTTTTAATACAGCTATTGTCAATTTTTTCAGCTGTTTTTGTTTTATTTGGTCTCCCTGTACTTTTCATTATCTTTAGTATAAATCTATTTATTCGTTTAGGCTTCTTTTTGAACCTTGTCCCTTTAAACTTGTGTCACTTCACTGGTGAGACTGCATTTTTATCTCAAGCAGAAGAAATGATCTTCGTGTTCATGGGATGTTTTGGGGCTTTCTGAGTGTAACATCTCAAAGATCAAATGGCTTAGATACAGATAATTTTTGTGCTTCTGATGGTGTCATTTCTTTCAGTTCTGTAGTCAGACATGCACTTACAGGTTGTTCAAGGTGGATCTAATTAATGTGTTCATTTTAATTGGATGCCAGGCTGTTGGAGAGAAGGTAGTGAGGGAAGAATTTCCGAGTGCCATCATTTTGAAGCCCTCAGAGATGTTTGGGAGAGAAGACCGATTTCTCAATCATTATGCAAGTATGTGCTCTTGAAATAATAAAGCCATGTGTGATCTGTGGAACTGTCTGTAGAGAACAGAGGAAAATGGGATTTGCTTTTGAAAAGCAGGTGTGTTTTTATCAGAAATGTACTTGGCTGCTGAACGTGTGTAGTGGGAAACAAAAACATAAATTCTCATCTCTTGACTGAATTCTTTCTGAGTCTAACTAGACTTTGCTCTGTGATTTTATTTTTTTTAATTATTTTATTTCGCAGGAGGATGTGTACTATTGTTTTTTGGTTTCTGGGTTTTTTTAATTTAGATTATTCTCAGCTCACCTTAACCCTCAAAGTAGTTTATACCCTGAAAGTAGTTTTGTCAAATGGGTAATGCTCAAATATAAAAATCAACCTGAATCATTCTGGGCTCAGAAGCAACAACAATATCTGATGTATTGGCAACAAATTGCTGCACAGGATACAGTGGAACCTGTTTTTCTGTCTTTGAAAGTTGAGATATCGCTGAACCACTCTAAGCAGTAAATACAGCCTTCCTCTCAATATTTATAAGAAAACTAAATGTGTGTGGAAAACAACACTACTGGAATTGGATGGGAATTCTTCCCAATTCTGTGTTGGGTTTTTTTTGTTTGTTTGTTTTGATTTTTTTTGTTTTTTTTTTTTTTAAAGTTAAGTCAGTTTTCAGAAGAGTTCCACACTCAGTGTGGTGTCTTGGTTGTTTGCTTCCTGAAAGGATTCACAGATTTTCTCCCTCTTTCTGGCAGACATGCGCTGGTTTGGTGGTGTGCCTCTGATTGCTCTGGGCAGAAAAACAGTGAAACAACCAGTATACGTAAGTTTTCGAGAAAACAACACCATTTCAAATCCTTTGTGGGTGGGTTGGGTACATGTAAATCACTTTTGAAACGCTAGTGTGTGCATATATTCCTGTTTTCTGTTGGTAATGGTGTGAATTTGTTCCTCACAGGTGGTTGACGTAGCAAAGGCAATTATTAATGCAATTAGGAATCCTGATGCAAAAGGAAAAACATATGCCTTGGCTGGGTAGGTCACTTTTCTGATTCTAATTAACTGAAGTACTTCTTTTTGGTGTCATTTTTTGGCATGCTGCACAGTACATTTAATTTCTCCATCCATGCACACAGTTCGAGCTGCAATAAATTCCACCTCCTTTTTGGGAGGAAAAACGACTCAAGCTGTTACTGTGAGTACTCTGAAAATCCCAGTTTGGGCCCCATTGCATTTAATGTTCCGTGTGTTCACACAGGAATAGGCATCTCGGGAAGCATGCTGGACAACATAGATTTGGAGAAAATTCTGGTAAAGCTGTGTGGGAAACACCTGGAATTTGAATAGTTAGAGGCAGTGGTTCTTCTGTTAAAGGCAAGGGGTTTACAGGTTGCCCAAAGAAGCTGTGGCTGTCCCATCCCTGGGAGTGTCCAAGGCCAGGTTGGATGGGGCTCTGAGCAACCTGGGCTAGTGGAAGGTGTCCCTGCCCATGGCAGGGGGTTGGAACTGGATGATCCCTAAGGTTCCTTCCAACCCAAACCAGTTAATGATTCTGTGATCTCTTGGAATGTTTTGTGTACAGAAGCTCCAAGTCACAGGGGGTCATTGGGAATAAACAGTGTGGCAAATGGAAGGTTATGGGTCCATTTTTGATCCTGTAACACAGCACTGGAACTGGTCTCATTCCAACTTAGGTGGTAAAAGGAACATCAGATTCATTGATAAAGAAAACAGTTGCTAATCAAGATATAAATGATGTTGAACAGCTTGCTTTCTTTTGTATTGCATGCACATCTGTCTCCCCCCCTTACATACCAAAAATGTGCATCATAGCTGGATTTTGCAAAGATAGCTGGATTTTATCTGAAGTTAAATTGGTATTTCCATGTTCATTTTGTGAGACTTGCAGTGATGGCTCGTTATTCCCATGATCCAGAGGTGGTTGTTGCTTTGGCTCTTGCTCACGTCGTGCCAGTTTGTTCTGTGCTTTAACTGAGCTGCTGAGGAAGTTGTTTTCCTGGCAGGTGCCCTGGAAAAGGCAGCAAGCGGGTCTTCAACTCCCTTTGGAATATGCTGAGGGACTTCTGCTCAAAAACCTAGTAAAGTGAGAGAAAGAAGCTGACAGTGGTCAGAAAGAACTAACAACAGCAACAGTAATCAAGTAACTTGAGGTTGCTGTTGAAGCATTGGGACGACAGAAGGAGTCACACTGAAAAACCAGCAAACAAATGCTGGACAGCCATTCAGACCCCCTTTTTCATAGATAGGTAGGTGTCAGATGGACACAACTAATGCAAAACCACAAAATGTGATTAAATTAACCCTTTGAGGGACTACTGTACCTCCTTGGGGGAAAACTTGAAGTTGTGTCAATGCAAAATCCAAAGCCACCTGCCCCAAAAGGAAGGACAGGCATCTGGTTTTAGGTTCAGCACTGCCTCAGCAGAAGCAACTGCTCCAGCTGGATAAGAAACTGAGAATTGTACACTGAATAAAACACTATTTGCAGCCAAATGGAAGGGCTGAACTTTAAATATGTTCCTGCAGTTTTGTGGTCTCACCTTTTGGCAGTTCACAGAAGGCCAGGAGTTCAGTGCCCGGGTTTCAGAGGCAGGAATCCAAGGAAGGATGCCAGGCTCTGGTTTCAAGAACATAACAGTGCCTGAGAAGACTCTGAATGAGTGATAGTCTAAACTGAAGTTCTAAATCAGTGTTGGAAAACCCAAAGAACTGTGCAGCATAACCCTTGACTAAAGGTGCATGATACCTCTCTCTATACTTTTGGAGAGGAGTTACCAGTATGTGTTTAAAATACTAATTTTGGAAAAGAGCAGAGTATTTCTGTGGTTTTGTGGGATTTTTTTTCCTATTATATGGTGGAGTAGAGTTTTAACTATGACAGCTCATAGTGTCTTTGCTGTTTCTGAATGACTGAAGGTTTTTATGGCTTACCTGTTCCTCTCTTCATGGAATTGGTTTTACTTCATCCACTTGTTAAAGGTGTCTTGAATGCTGATGCTCTCTAGAGCTTTGCTGTCTGCAAGAATAGAGGTTCATGTACTGACAATTCAATGGGAGACTATTCCTGGGGAAGTTATATTGTTAATGTTTGATAATTTGTCAAGAAAAATTCTTTAGTGTACTTTCTAAGTCCAGATCTCTCAGGTTCTATAATCCAGCAACCTGGATGAAGTTCCTAAGGAAATCTGAGTGTAGAATTCTTTGAATTCTCCCAGATGTGCTGCCCTACCTTGAAGTATATCCATTATAAAGTTTAATTACAAGCTAAAGTAGTGTAGTAATTTAGGATGGTCTTTTTTTCCCAGTGTTTATCAACAAATTTTGATTGTGGTTATTTTTCTGAAGAACATGTCAATTCAAGGCTGAGTTTTCATGCAAGCTCAGGCCTTGATATCTTGTGAGATCTTGGGTCTCTCAGACTGCAATACCAGCAAATTGCCTTGAAAGCCAAGGGAGATACCTGATGGCTCAGTTTGGAGCCATCTGTAAAAATAGACTATAAAATGCCAAGTCAAAGTCTGAACAAGAAAGGAATGGGAATTCCCAATGGCATATGTTTCTCTCAAACTACTGCAGGTGTGCAGGAGACTGACTGCTTACCTCTCTCCATCCTGAGAGAGAGAGATAATGCACTTTTTTGGGACAATTTGTCTTGACTTCTTCCTCTTGCTTTTGGAGAGAACAGTATATTCTTAGTCGAGCAAAGGCAAGTAAATGCATTTCGCTGCAGCCATTTGCTACCAAAGATGGGTAGTCTTGTTAATAAACCATCCTTAATTTTCCATTTGCCTCCTCGCTTCCTTCTGTTACAGACTGCAAAATTATCCCAGCACTGGAAGTCCTGTGTTCAGAATTTGAGTCAGCACGGCGGGGGCACGTTAAAGGTGTGCTTTAAAAGCACCCAGGATCTGCTTTATCCACTATGATTGTGGCAGGCTGGCCTTGGCCAGCTGCCAGATCCCCACGCCTCCTTTCTGCTGCTTCCTCATCTCCATGCTTTTCCCCAGCTCCTTCCACAGGCTGCAGTCCTCCAGGAGAAACGCGCTCCACCGTGGGCTCCCCATGAGCTGCGGGGTGGACAAGTGATTTGGATTGCAGAAAACAGGCCCTTGGGGTTGGAAGGCTTTAAAATTCTTTGTCACCTGGTGCAGATATTTAAGGATATTGAAGTACACCTGACTGACCTGTCATGTTTGTTGCTTCTTCCCTCAGCCCTCACCGGTACCTCCTGTACGACATGGTCGAGTACATCTACAGGGTCTCCTATCGAGCCTTCATTCCCTATCCGCTCCCACGTCCTCTCTACCAGTAAGTGGGACCCTAATTAGGCTGAGGGAGCTGGGGCTGTTCAGCAAAAATACCTGTTGCATTGCTTATTTGCTCTGGCCAGTTGTAATTTAACATGTTGGATGGCATGAACTGGCTTTTGTATTGATTTGAGCCAGTGTTGGAGGTAAGTTTATACTGAGATCTTGGCCTGGCAATTTGAGCAGTGTGGTTGTAAGCAAGCATTTCTTCATCTATGATATGAGGAAGTAACATCTTGAGAAGATGGTAATAAATTGGGAGATAAAAAGGGAAAGGTGTAGCATCACTTCAGCTGACTACAGTGCGCTGTTTGCACGCCCTGAGCTGTTTCTGCTTCTGTGTGTGCACTGACTATATTAATAGTACATGGAAAAGTGCAGTGTAAATCCGAGCCTGGGCCTGATCCTTAAGGAATAATCACATCCTTTTGAAGAGCACCTCAGTAATAAGTGCCATATCAGAAGTTGCCCTCAGGATGGTTGGGATGTGTTAATGTTTGGGGTGCTTGTCCTCCTCACTTCTAGTACAATGCCAATGAATAAGCTAAAGCAGTCACCAATGTTGGAGCCCTCCTGCCAGTCTGCCAGTAGGACTCACCACTGGATCCATGGAACTGCTGGTGGATAATACTTGGAACATCATAAACTGTGGTGACTGTTTCTGTATTGGATGTAAGAGGCATGGGGTTAACACAGAGCAGCTCGTTAAAAAGGTGCTTATTAATTTTATTCACATCTGCTGCAGTCGATGTTCTTTATGTATGGGCTAAACTAAGTGGTATTTCGTATTTTTGAGAAAAGACTGAGTCTAAAAGGCAGATAAGCCTTGTTCTGTTTACGTACAATAACTTAGTAAATCCTAGTCTGCCAGGTGAGCACTTCAGTAAGAAGTTGGTCTTGAGACGCTGAGCAAGAGCTGTAGCCTAAATTTCTTTGCCAGATTTTCTTTGCTTCAAGGGAAACTTCATTTCTGAGAACTGCAAATGTACTAATCCTCATCCTTTTTATAGATTGCTCCAGATTCCATCATCTTGTTTCTAGGGCTGATAACTCATTTAGTTGTCAGCAAGTGTGTTTTCTCATGGAGGCACTGAAGGAAACTTAGTGACTAATTGGATTTTAGTGCCCACACCACTGGAGCAGAGTTTAGATGAAAGGCCAGGGGCAGGACTGAACACTTCTGGTGTGTGGGGAATTGGGTATGAGGGTTTACTTTCCCCACCCACTAACACTCATTTTTACTTCTAAATATTTGCTTCTCCATTCCCTTTCACAGTAAATTAATAGAATATCCACTAATTCAGTAGCAAACAGTTAAAGTTACCAGAAACACAACTAAGAACTTGGTGGCTGGTGCTTTAATGAACTCATAGCTTGCAGGAACAGCTACAGAACAAGCTCTTGCTCACTGTTACGTGTGAAATATTTTTACCAGTTCCTTTTCTTCTGTGCACGTGAATAACGACTGTACTTTTGCAATACTCTTTCTGTTTACAGTTTTGTTGCGAGGTTCTTTGAGATGAATCCATTTGAACCGTGGACAACACGGGACAAAGTGGACAGGGTAAGCGTGTGGGACAACCCCCAAATACTTCTTGGGAAACATTTCATTGTGTGTTTGTGATTTGCACTTGTAGCTTTGAGTTCAAGGAGTGCTGAAATGGTTGTACATCAGGTGGTGTAGCATTTCAGTCAGTTCAGTGGCCAGAATTTGGGTATAAAGAATTGCTCTCAGACCGTGTGGATGGTACAAAAATGGCTATTTTTAAAAATGTCTTAAGTGTTAACAGTGGTCAGGGCTGCCTGTTTCACTGTGTCCCTGCCTCTTTCCCCAAAAACACACGCTGTTGAAAATAGCAAAGCCAAAGGAGAGGTGCTCCCCACTCTCTTAGGTCCATTTATGTGCCTCTAGATGCATTATAGTCACTTATATCATCCAGATAATGGTGTTTTTAACAACTGAAGTTGAACTGACAACTCTGGATACAGCCCAAATTCTCACTTAACATTAGAGTGTACTTCTCATGAAAATGTTGCAGCTCTATGTTTATTCCTGACTTCTCAGTTTGTTTGGGGGTGGAGAAGTAACTCGGAGAAAAACAACTGCAAGCAAGGAAAAAGTAGGATTTAGCAAGTATTAATGTCAAAACTTGGCATATGTGTAGGCTAGCAAAGAGAAAATCACGTACAGTTGCTAAGCTTGCTGCTCTCTGAGGGGGGAGGAACTCTCCCAACTATTTTTCAGAGTTGGAGTTTCAATATCTTTTGTTGTAACACAGTATCAGTAGCCTATTTTGACCTGATTGTCCCCAAATTAATTGGAGACAGGATACTTCTGTGAATCTGGGAGAACTGAGTCCTATACTTAGAGCTGCTCACTGAATAGCTCTAAGCAATTTCTATGTTCACATATCTCCATCTGTAAAATAAACTGGTTCCCTGTTCTGATTGAAAATCATTGTGAAAAACTGGAATAAAGGAAGGGAGGATTTCTCCCATACTGAAAACAATTGGCGTTGTAACTCTATTGGCTTTATTGGCCTGGGGTATAGGTGTAACAGGGGAGTTTCTCCATCTCACTTTGTGTCTGATTTGTTCCTCTTTCCCAGCTTTTCATCCTTAAATAGTCTATGGAATATTATACATAGTTGACCTAAAGACCTTTCAAGGAACAACAGCATAAGAGGAATCTACATGTGCTAAGATTTAGGTCATATGTGTTGCAAATGTAATGGCATTAAATAGGTCCCTCTTCTAAACCATGAACAGGGGACTGTGTTCTAAACCACCAGCAGAGCAAAACAACCTACCAGAGGTGACAATTCAACACACATTTTCTTGACAAAGCAGAGTGTACATAACTTGAGTTCAAGTGTGAACTTCCCTTGCAAGTTTGGATTAATTTTGTGGTTGCAAGGCAGTAACCTCCTTGATAAAGTACGGGCAGAAAAGGAAGACACTTCCTGCATGTCTCACTGCAGTTCAGTCCTGAATCTAAACCTGAAGCCTGAAGGGCTTTTTGCTGGATGCAGAACACCCGTATCTCCTGTTGAGGTCACTGGTACTCAATACCTTGTGTAATTAAGCCATAGTTCTGTAGGGCCACGTTGAATCTTTTCCTCTTCTCAAGGAAAAGTAGTGAGAAAAAACCCGATATGCGGATGATTGTATTGGGTGTGATGCTGTTGATTTCATCAATTGAATTCTCTTTTTTTTTTGTTCTCCCTACCCTCCCCATTCTTGTTAAAGTTTCACACAACAGACATGAAACATCCTGACCTTCCTGGTTTTGAAGACCTGGGTATTCAGCCAACACCTCTGGAGCAAAAAGCCATCGAAGTCCTGCGCCGTCACCGCGGGTTCCGCTGGTTGGATGCAGAGCTGGAGGAAGCAAAGCCAAAGACATATCCCATGTGACACCTGGCAAGGAGGATACTTCACACTTCCTAAACTGCCTTTGTATGACCCAATTTATTTGGAGAACTGTGTACATACTGCGTAAAATATATATTGATCATGTAAACTCGGTTGTGAGGGATTGTTATTGCAATGCAGATTTTCTCTTTAAAAGGTCATAAAAGCAAATTGTAGCTTAGCTGGTGAGCATTACAGTGTTTTGAAGGTTGGGATTAGATGGAATGTGTCTTAGCATTAGTCCATTTCTCCCTTGGCTCTCAAACATGTAACTGAGTTTTAGCAGCACTCAAGTGATGTGAAGAATGTTACAGTTCAGGACTGGGTTGCCTAAAACATGTTCTTGCCAGCAGGGATCCTGGTACTGCCACCTATTCAGATTATAAGGTCTCAGATAAAGCCCTGGTTTTAAGTTCTTGACTCTTCTGAGCCCTGAGCACAGCTCTTAAAATGCCAGCCTCCTTTCAGGGAGTTGTAGAGAGCGATAATGTCTCCCCTGAGCCTCCTTTTCTCCAGGTTGAACACCCCCAGCTCCCTCAGCTGATTGCTGAAGATCAGAATCTCTCACTCCCTGTATTGATGCCAAACTACTGTGAAACTCCTGGGCAAAGTGTTTCTTAAATTTCAACAGCTTCCACATTTTGTTCTTCCACATCAAACCTGCTGCTGCTAATGTTTACTCTGTTAGAAAGAGGTGGGCTCTTGTGAGAGGTTTTTGATCCTGCCTTCTAAGGAAGTATTCACTTTGGCTCTCATGGAGTGTTTATTTTTCTTTTGATAACATAAGTTCAGTGGCTTTAAAATAAATCTGGGAGTTCAAAAGCTAGGAGAAACTGGAAGTGAAGTGCATGGTGTTAATAATTTAATCCTTAACTTCTCTTATTTTTCTTACTGCAAGGTTTTCTCTATCAGACCCTAACTGTAAATGAGTAATTTCATTAGCATTCATTTAATAAGTGTGGCCCTAATCTTGGTTCATTGAATGTTGTTCACATCCTGCTGTGAAAAAGTGTTCCTGAACTCCTCCTTCACAAATGCAGGTGGAGTACAGACAGACACAATTATCACGTAGCCCTGCGTGGCTGACAGGCAGTTTCCATTTTCAGATGGCAAAGTGCTGCAGTAAGAGCTGCCAAAGGCAGTGCTGTGATGTGAGGTGCTAATTCTGGGAATGCACTCTTTATTTCACCCCCCCTCACTCAAAGCACAGCTTCTCCAGTACCTTCAGCTGCACCACAGAGCTCTGCTACATCCTAATGCGGGCAACCATTAGTGAATGGGCAAGTGCTGAATATCCAGGAGAAGTTTGCTTTAAGCAGCCTGGTCCACATCAGACAGAAATATGGGTAAAAGTGGAGTATCACATCACAGTACTTTGTCTTACATAGCACTTCTGCTTCCTACTTTGTAATTCCTCCTTAGTTACCCTTCCACACTGTAATTCCTCCTTAGTTACCCTTCCAGAGCAATTTCTCTAGAGGTCTTGAGTTTTGGGGGCTTTTTTAAAGTAATTTATTTTGTAATACAGCCCTGAGTCCAAAATCACTGTAATTCATAGAATCACCAGGGTTGGAAAAGACCTCTCAGATCACCGAGTCCAACCTGTGACCTTGTCAACCAACCCAGAGCACTGAGTGCCACGTCCAGTTGTTCCTTGAACACCTCCAGGGATGGGGACTCCACTACTTCCCTGGGCAGACCCTTCCAAGGTCTAATCACCCTTCCAGTGAAGAAGTTCTTCCTGATGTGCAACCTGAACCTCTCCTGGCACAGCTTGAGGCCATTTCCTTTAGTCACTTGTTCCCTGGGACTAAAGCCTTACCAGCTCCCCCCTCCTGTCAGGGAGATGGAAAGAGTGAGAAAGTCCCCCCTGAGCCTCCTTTTCTCCAGGCTGAGCCCCCCCAGCTCCCTCAGCCCCTCCTGGTGCTCCAGACCTTTCCCCTGCTCCATTCCCTTCCCTGGACAAGCCCAAGCCCCTTAATGTCCTTCTTGCAGTGAGTGGCCCAGAACTGGACTCGGGGCTCAAGGTGTGGCCTCACCAGTTCATGTGGGAAATATTGATGGCCTTTATCCTTTCCTGGGAAGGTAACTGCTACTATAATTTTTCAGTGTGAAAGGAGGAAGGTGTGGAGAAACAAAAAAGAGATGGCAAATGCAGAAAACCCAACCCAGTTTGCTTTTTAGATCCCCCTGTAAGCAGAACTGAAGGATACTTGCATTTTAGGAAATAGGGTGGGGATAGTGTGTTCATCTAAGAGTGGAGAGAAGGGTTTGGACTTTGTTTCCTCAAAGGCAGTTCAGACTGTGGTTTGGACTTGCTGCTAATTATGTGCATATTTCTGCTGAAAATATGATAGCACTTAATTTCCACTGTTGATAGTGTATCACTGCGACGGGAACAGGTGACTTGGGTTGAATTAAGCCTTCCTACCTGCTGCCTTATTCTTACATCTCAATTCTTTCTTGGATCACTTGGGAAGCCTTAAGGGTTTCCTCAGTCGCTTAGAGGGCAGATTTTTAATGACTGAGAAGAGCCTTCACACTGGCAGTAATTACACTGTAGTTACCTCTCTCTCCCTGCTGTTATTTCTTCTTCCTTTCCCTCTGCCCTAAGAGAGACACACGGGTAGGATTATATGAAACGAGGAGCTCAGAGGACTGTTACATTTAAGGTAATCCAAATTGTGAGTAATTCATGGTGGTGGTACTGCTGAGCTAGGGAAGCAGGAGGTGGAGGATACTGGCAAAACAGCAGAGGAAGGCTGGTGGCAGAGCTGAGAACAGAGTGATGGTGTGCTGCTCCATGGCTTCTTTCTCTCCTCACAAGGAGTTACAGCCTGAGGTTCACTCTGCCTGAACACCGTTCCTTACTGGGAAAGCTTGCAAATGTAACATCAGCTGGGCACATCAAAGAAACCCAGAAAATGGAAATTGCCTTTCTCTCTGTCACTAGGGAACCTCAGGGATTTCATCACTGGGGTTCTGGTTCGGAGCAGGGTATGGAGTTCCCAGTTTGAGAAGCACGGATAGCAACGCACGGACATTGGTTTGCCCCTCATCGCCACAGCCTTGACTTGCATTCCATCGGCCAGTAGTCGGAGCTGCTGCTCAGCAAATACCTCTCCAGCTTCTCCACCTCCTCTGTAGCTTCCTTGGCCAGAATTCATCCTCTGGGCTGATACAGCTGGTTAAAAAGGCATTAGATGTTTTCTGCGTTGTGTGGGACTATACATATGTGTACATATATACACATCCAGAGGGCAGTGGTCAAGGCTCAATGTCCTGATGGACATTAGTGGCAACTGGTGTTCCTCAGGAGTCCATAGTGGGACCCAGCATGGGCAGGACATGGACCTGTTGGAGCGAGTCCAGAGGAGGGACACCAAGGTGATGAGAGGGATGGAGCAGCTCTGCTGGGAGGAAAGGCTGAGAGAGTTGGGGTTCTTCTGGAGAAGGCTCCAGGGAGACCTTAGAGCTCCTTCCAGTACTTGAAGGGGCCTTACAAAGAAAGCCGGAGAGGGACTTTTTACAAGGGCCTGGAGTGACAGGACAAGGGCAATGGCTTCAAACTGACAGAGAGTAGGGTTAGATTGGATATCAGGAAGAAATTCTTCCCTGTGAGGGTGGGGAGGCCCTGGCACAGGTTGCCCAGAGAAGCTGTGACTGCCCCATCCCTGGAAGTGTCCAAGGCCAGGTTGGATGGGGCTCTGAGCAACCTGGGCTAGTGGAAGGTGTCCCTGGCCACAGCAGGGGGTTGGAACTGGATGATCCTTAAGGTCCCTTCCAGCCTAAACCCTTCCATGATTCTGTCTGTGATTTTGGCAACAGAGGGTGCCCGTTCCCTGCTTTAAAACTATTGAGTTTGCGTGTCTTAAGATCACCCCCGAACCTGAGTATTGCAAACCTCCCCTGCTTGGAGGAGATGCCTCTCAGCTTCTGGTCCCTGGCCAAGGCAGTCTGTGCCACCAAGGAGAGAACCCAGAGCCGTCAGAGCAGGACCCCGGCTGCTGCAATCAACCGGGTTGGCCCGACTGCCTGCAGCTGAGGAGCCTTTCAAGGGTGGGCAGGTGTGGCTTTTGGGAAGATTGAGGGCAAAGGTCTCTGCAAACTCTTTAAAGGAGCCCCACCTGGGGATGAGGGAGTTAGAGGTGAGGGAAGGAGGTTGCTTGGCTCTAGCAATAGTGCTGGGAGATCTGTGAAGCTGCTGTCACCTTGTGTTCGTAAGCTATTCACGGAGCTGCTGCGTCCCTTCAGCCAGCAGTGCACGTGGTAAGTCAGTCTTGATTTTTTTTTTTTCTTTTTGCCATATAAAATATTTTCCATGGGTTTCATAGAAGCAAGAGTGTTGTCTAATCTTCCTTGGCCTGGTGTGTTCTGTAAACTGGAGCTTCAGCGAGCAGCTGGAGGATTCTCACCTAAAGACATCTAGTAGTTTCTTCTGGGTTTGTGCCTTGTGCTTGGTTTCTCAGGTGTGTAACAGGGCATCAGCACTTCATTTTGTCCCTGTTACGGTGTCTGTGATGCCTCTCTGCCATTGAATTAACTGGCATGTGAGGTTTAAAACGAGGCTTTGTTCTCTGTGAAGTTGCCCACTGCCCTTGGCCGAGAGGATGGGGACTCACTAGGGGAAGGGAGGAAAATAGGAGCACGTACATGTTCTTTAGGTAGAATTTTCTTAGGAAGTTCACCTCTAACTAATATTGCTGCCAATTAAAGTAAAGCTGGTGCTGCCACTGCATTTGGTGAGGTTCTGAAGGCTGAGGGCATCCTTGGCAAAGCAGAGATTTGTGTTCCAAGGAAGTGTTAAACAGAGCAGTAACTCGGCGTAGTAACAGGACAGAGTGAAAATGAAAACAACAGGCTAAAAGCCTGTTTCTGGTTTTGCCAGCATGATCCTTACCTGTTTCTCACATGTGCACCCCTGTGCTTTATAGCCTTGAGTTGGATTTGGAGAGGGAAGAAGAGTTCAACTCTCAGTTTGGGATAAACTGCACGTCACCAGTTCCTTTGCTGAGGCTTGATTTCTGGCCACTCCAGTTTTCCCCTCGGACCTGTGGTCTCCAGTTGCTGGCACTTAGACCTCCAAGCACATAAATACAAAGGGAACAGCCAGACCCTCGCTCAGGAATACTCCTAGAAAGGGAATTTAAAAAGAACCCAGGAGAGATCAGGTGTGGGGCATGGCCAGACAAGCACACTGACCAACCGCTCATTACTCTGTTTGTTGCTCCCCAGACCACCTTATTCCCTTCTTTTTCCTGCCTTTAGAATTTTCCCAGCCTGCACTTCAGTGGATTTATAAGTCTTTAACAAAGGAAGAATAACCTCTCACATCCTTGTGTTTTCTTAAATAGACATTAAAGAAAAAAGATAAAATATAGTGACATAGCACAAGTTAAACAACAATCCACTTCACTTCCCCATTAATTTATTTTTACTGTAAATATTCAGAATTTTTCATCTGAAAATGATAGTCATCAAAAACTGGTTCAAGCCTGTTTGAAATTCCTCACTTAACTTACGCTCTTAGAATCACAGACTGGAAAACAATTCCAAAATCAAATCCAACCTTTGAGCAATCTCCACCTTGTCAACTAAACAGCTTTAAGTGCCACATGCAGTCACTTTTTGAACACCTCCAGGGATGGGGACTCCACCACCTCCCTGGCAGCCCCTTCCAATGCCTGACCACCCTTTCAGTGAAGAAATTCTTCCAACCTGAAAAGAGGAACATTCAGAAATGCAGAAGGACGCCTTGCTTTTCTCCTTAGTTCTGTGTTTCATCAAGCTTGGCTTTACTGAATGAGCGACAGGAACCCACATTGGAAGGAAGAACTAGAATAGGAAATAAAGGTTTTTATTCTTTAGTGTCTGGTGGAATGGGGAGATGAGCCAGTCTGGAGACAGGAGTTATTTAAGGGAATACTATCAATCTCTTTCAGGGCAACTAAATCAGAGAACAGACAGAATCATTTAAACTGTCACTGAGGGGTATTTTTTTTTTTTTTTAGTCCTGACCAAACCTTGTGTGGTGGAACTGTGATAATCAATAATAAGATTTAAAAAACCCCCAAACAAACAAACAAAAAAAACCCAGCTGCTTTCATTCACATTTTTTTTTTCCTGACTTTTTATAAAGTCAGGAGATAAATCTAAATTTACCTTTCCATTTTCCTCCCTCTTTGTGAAACTACAGCCCTGTTGGAACATCAGGTGTTCTTGTTATCAACAGGGTACAGTGCCCTGCTTGCGTCAAGTGCAGTCCAGCCAGGATCAGCAGGCAACCTTAAACCAAATTATTATTTGAATTTTACCTGTCTCGTGTCAAAGCAAGAGCAGAAAAACTATAGTTTTCAGAAAGTTAGATGATTTACTGTTGCTTTCACCTGTTTGTCACTCTTCCTGTCCATATCATGCCACAGTTTTTCCATTCTCACACAAAGTGAAGGCATCTGCCTTTGTTCTCTGGTTTGATTGGATATTCCTGGGCTTTGTTCACCCTGTTTAAGCTGCTGTATACGTCTTTTCCTGCACGTGTTTTCCAGTGCAGTGTGCTTTGCATTTATTTTTCTGGTGCATAACCTGTGGTTGATGGGGTTTTTGAAATATTCAGCAGCCTGGGAGCCTTTTTTCCGTTGTGCTGAGGTCCAGGTGAGGTGAGGACACCCACCAGCTTGGCAATTAATTGCCAGCACTGAGAGGGCTAAAGGGCAGAGCTGCTCACAGTCAGAAACCCTCAGTAGGCTGTGCAAGACAAAAGAGACAGAGGGTCCACCGACCCCACAGGGTAGATCAGCATCATATCCCACCCCTCGTGCCTGGAATTTTGAGCACTGGGGCTTGTTATGGAGCTTTGTGCTTGAGACCAAGCACTAACAGCACTTCAGTGTTCAGCTCCCCTCCCTGCAGCAAATGTGATTTCAGCATTTGTTTTGTACTTCCCCGACACCAGTAAATTCTGCCTTCTCAGATATTTGTAATCCCAGATTGGATTTCAAGATGGGGTTTCTCCTTTTTTTTTTTTTTTTTTTTCTCCCCTGGGAGACTTGCTGTTACTTCAGAGTGTGGGTTTGTTGGTTTTGTTTTTTTTTTTTTTTTTTTTTCCCCCTGGGGGGTTTCGTTTTCTTCCAGGGGTGGGGTTTTTTGGTTTTGGTTTTTTTTTTTTTTTTTCCATCTGTTCACTGTGAATTTACTTGGAGTCCCTGGTTCTCCCAGAGTCCTCTCCCAGACAAGGCAAAATGGTACCTAACAGTGTGTGCTTGCCTGCAAAATTCCCCAGAAATGTGCCATCTGCTTTAAAGTGCCTGCAGCAGCAATGATGATGGCAGCAGCTTTGAAGAAAAACCCCTCTTACCTGAGCCCTGCTGTGGTGGACCCACAGAGCTCTGGATTCAGGGGCAGGATAGCTCTTTGCTTCTCATGCCATGTGTGTTCCTGTTACAGCGGTTCAAAGGAGATTTGCAAATGTAGGTCGGTTCTGTGTGGATTATTTAACAGGAATTCTCACTGGAAGTGTTACTTATGCAAGGGTCAGGACTCAAATCTGGGAACTACGTGGTGTGATGGCACATATCCTGAAACTACTACTTCTGTGGGAACAGGAGTTTGATGAAGGGGGAAATACTTGTATTGCACAGACAATTTGCCATATTTTAAGGAGAAGAGATGCCACGTTAGAGCTCTCCACTGACAACCGCATCCAAAAACAGGCTGAGACAAATATTTACAAACCTGTGATGCAAAACCACAGCACTGCCCAGATTTGCTTGTGCACCTCCTCTGGACTTTGACTTTCTGAGTGCCTGCATACAGGAGCCATTAGTGTGGATGAACCGAGCCTGGATCCTTCTTCACCCCCACTGGAAATGGTCCCTGATGTGTTCAGCTCAGTCTGCATCAGTTCCGCGTTTCTGGGACTTAAGCAACAGCACACTGTGCTGCAATCTGCTGCCTTATTATACACTTAATTAGATTCACAGTGTGTTACCTTTGTCACACTGTGACAGGGCCTGTTGATCTTTAGGGAGAGGAAAAAAATGCTTCTGGTTAAAACTCAGAAAAGCATCATAACAGTTGATTTTCTCCCCGAAGGTTTGAGTTCCTTGTAGAAGAACCTGCAGAAGAGATTAAAGCTCAAGTAATTGCTGTTTATTAAATGTCAGTGGTGAACACCCTCCAATTAAAAGAGGCCTTTGGGCTTGTAGGGAAAAAAAAGCCCTGGGAACAAGATGATGATGGCAAACACACTTATTGCCGTGGGATAAGCAGAGAGGAAATTCCAGTGTGTGAGTTCTGGGGTAGCTGTTGGATTGTGAGAGCTTGTACCACGCTGTGAGGTTGTCACAGAATGGCCAGGATTGGAATGGACCTTGAAGACCATCTAGTTCCAACCCCCCTGCCATGGGCAGGGACACCTTCCACTCTCCCAGGGTGCTCAGAGCCCCATCCAACCTGGCCTGGGACACTTCCAGGGATGGGGCAGCCACAGCTTCTCTGGGCAACCTGTGTCAGGGCCTCCCCACCCTCACAGGGAAGAATTTCTTCCCAATATCCAATCTAAACCTGCTCTCTGTCAGTCTGAAGCCATTGCCCCTTGTTCTATCACTCCAGGCCCTTGGAAATAGTCTCGCTCAGTTTTCTTGTACAATCCCTTCACGTCCTATCAAACAATTAGTTTGATAACTCCAGTCTTGTGGGATGAGTTGCCTCACACAGGGTAAATATGCTGTTGCCTGCTATTCTACAACATACCTCACTTCAAAGTATCTTATTCATGCACCTTTAGATCTGCCTTACAGCTCTCTGTGATGGGTACTGCTTGTGTGTGGTAAAAAATAAAAAAAAAAAGGGCAAAAAAGAGAACAAAAAACCAACCAAAAACAAACACACAAAAAAACCTTCCATGTAATAGACTTAGTTTAACATTATTCCTATAAACGATGGTATGTTTTGGAACTGAAATATTGACTCCTGAAACCTTAGAGTTGTTTCCACTGGTGCTTGTTGGACGGTCTTTAAGTGAAATAGAAGGCAAGGCTCTCTGGAACAATGAAATGAGGTTTGCCTTTGTGGCAGCTACAGGTAGTGGTGCCATGAAGGAAGAGATGCCAGTACAGCATTCATAGCTTGCCTTTGCCTTCCACTGTGCCCAGCATCCTGTCCTTCAGGCAGCAGCAGGCAGTGTCCTACCAGTTCCACTGTTCTTTTACTTAATACTCCAACCAGGGCAGTTGATTCTGCTCCAAGATTCACAAAACAACCTCTGCCTTCTGTTCTTTTTTTTATTCTTTATTCTGCCCCTCTGCTCTGGGGAGACGCCCCTGCAGTGCTACCTGGAGGCCCAGCACAGCAAGGACATGGAGCTGTGGGAGCGAGTCCAGAGGAGGGACACCAAGATGATCAGAGGGATGGAGCAGCTCTGCTGGGAGGAAAGGCTGAGAGAGTTGGGATTGTTCAGCCTGGAGAAGAGAAGCTTTGGGGTGACCTAATTGTGGCCTTCCAGGACCTGAAGGGAGCCCACAAGGAAGATGGAGAGAGACTATTTCCAAAGGCCTGGAGTGACAGGACAAGGGGGAATGGCTTCAAACTAACAGAGAGGTGGTTTAGATTGAGTATTAGAAAGAAATTGTTCCCTGTGAGGGTGGGGAGGCCTTGGCACAGGGAGGCCCTGGCACAGGTTGCCCAGAGAAGCTGTGGCTGCCCCATCCCTGGAACTGTCCAAGGCCAGGTTGGATGGGGCTCTGAGCACCCTGGGAGAGTGGAAGGTGTCCCTGCCCATGGCAGGGGGTTGGAACTGGATGATCTTTAAGGTCTATTCCAGCCCAAACAGTTCTATGATTTTGTCATTTGACCCTTCACAGAGAAATCCTTCCATCCTTCCCTGTGAAATGAGATGAATAACTGGGCATAAAATTCTTCCTCCTCCTACTGCTCTTCAGCTTCCTTTCTAGATAGAAACCTTTGAAGTGTCTGACTGCTTGAAGCCTCCACAGATGGGCTGTTTCCCGAAGCCTGACACTGCAATGAGCAGTATTTCAAGGGCTGTATCAAACTGTCCGGAGTTCTAAACATATCAGAAACATAAGCCAGTGTTTCCCTTCCTAACAGAAGAATCCTTCACAACACCTCGCTGGTGCAAATATGGCAGAGTGCATTTGTACAGACCCTGCTACGATACTGCGAAGTTGATTATTGTGTATTTCACTGAGGAACATCAGCTTTTAGGAGTCTAAACAGGGAAGTGATTTGTCCATCTGTACTGGGCACTGGTGAGGCCACACCTCAAGTCTTGTGTTCAGTTCTGGGCCCCTCATTGCAAGAAAGGTCCCTTCTGTTCAAGTGTTCTCAAAAATACACCATTTCTTCACTAGATTGCTGGTCACTCTCTCTCTCCCTCTTTCATCACTCTTTCTTTAAAGCTCTTCTCACGAGGTTGGACAACCTGTTGGAAAAGATACTTTTTCCCCTGCTTGATCCCCTTCCAATGTCATCGACCTTCAGGGAGGGTCCCATGGTCATAGGAGCCAAAACCAACAGTACAAACAGTTCTGACCTGCAGGATCCATCTACTCCCCCTCAAGCCCCTCCATCCCACTGACGGGGACAGGGGGAGGCCCACCTGGGTCTCGTGCCCTTGATCATTGCCCTCTGAGCCACGTGGCCATGCTTGATGTGCTTCAGGTCCCCCTCTGCAGTGTCCCGTGGAGGAGCAAGGGGGTTAACAATTACTGAGGACTGGACAAGCCTTGCCAACTTCTCTACAACCAGCAGGGTTTTAGTTCCTCTTGGGGAAATCCTATTGCTTCCCGAGTGTTGCTCCTTCTCAGTCCCTTGGGTTATTTAAGTTTGTGTGAGGAGTCTTTGTGTCCTCTAGTCCGAGAAATAATTATTCAAGTTCGCAGGAAACCTGCTTCTGGATAAAAATGTCCTGTTATATTTGTGCTGCCTCTCCGAGGTTCCACGCTTGTACAGGTAACACAACATCAGTGCTGTGCTGCCCTGGGGTGTGTCTGTCTGCAGGGACTACTCTGTGTGCCCACAATGTGTCAGTGGGGACTGGGGGCAGTGTAAAATACTTCTTGTTTTCACTCTCCAAGTGCTGTACTACAGGGAATGCTGACCAAATGTCACACTCACGTTAAATATCTGCGCGTTAGGGACAACCATGTCAATCTGCCTTGTGGATTAAATAAAGACTTCACCTGCTTCCTACCGTGTTTTCCAGTCAAAATGGAGCAGTTCTGGCAAAGTGCCTGGCTTAGCTTTTTAAACTCTGGTGATTTCGCCACCTCAAGATGATTAGTAGGAGCAGGAAAGATTCAGTGAACTTTGGTAAACATGATTCAGAAAAGCCTGTGCAAGTGTATTCTGCCTCTGGGCTGTAGTAGTTTCCAGCAATACTGTTTAGGCTGATTTCTCACACGTGCACAGGCCACACAGCCTTGGGTCACCTGCTCCAGTCTCGTGGTCCTGCTTTCCTCCCTTATGAGTTTTGACGTCCTTCCATGTTCCAAAAAACTGTGCAGCAAGAGAAGACCCAAAGAGGGGAAATCCAAAAGGCCAACCCCATAAATGTGAAGGAAGAGATAAAAAGAAGCACATGGGAAAAGCTGAGAGACCGGGGGAAAGAGAAAGATGGCAGTAATTTTACCAGGGTCCAATTGAAGGTTGTTCACCCCTCCTGGTAATCTCTGTCCATGCCTGGATTGCTGTGTGGTGTTTGCGGTTTTAGGAGTGTTATGGAAAAAGCACATCAAATTATGCTTGAGATTTGTTTTGTGGGTTGTCTCAGTTTTTTTTTTTTTTTTTTTCTTTCTGTTTTCAGATGTTTTAGTTGGTTGGTTGATTTGCTCTCTGCCAGCCTGAACCTTTCTCAGCCAGAGCCATAGAAAAATGTACACACGTGGCCCATGCTATTAACAGTAATAAAAAAGCTGGATCTCCGCTCTGACTCATTCCCCTTTAATAAGTGAAGTTACAGAAAGACTTGCCACTAAGAAACAGTGATGATGTGCTGAGCATAACTTTGGGGAGGTTAAAGCACTCACTGTCCAACTTCTCTCTTCTCCCGTCCCCATCCACCACCTTTTTTTTAAACTCCAGTGCAGTGTCTCTGAGCAGGAGTGTGAGCAGAAATGCCAGCCCCTTGTGACTCCTTAAATCATCATATTTGTGCTCAGAGTCTTGCAAGTGGTCTCATAAATGCTGCAATTGAAGAACTGGTCAAAAATGGTTCCTTTCCCCCCTGCTCCTGAAAGGCTGTTCCAGAACTTCCCAGTTCTGATCGCTAGAGACTTCTCCCAAATTTTCAGCCCACATCCTTCCTTGGGGAGTGTAAACAAACAAGACCATGTGTTCTTCTGCCAGCATTGTCTTTTGGCTTAGAAATTTCTCTGCTTTGTTTTTTTTATTCCCCCCCCCCCTCCTCCTGGGAAACTAAAGAAGCAATTTTATCCCCTTTTCAACTTCATTTTCTTTAGCTTCTTTTCATTAAAAGAATTTTCTGAACTGCCTTCATAGCCTTGTCCTATTGATCTCTTGCAATCATCCTGTAATCAAGCAGTATACAGAGTCCTCATCTCCATTCTTTTTTTTTTAAGTCTGTGAACACATAACAGAGAGGAGAAATTCCTATTGATCTCAGAATACACACTCTTTTACTAACTTTATTTCACCTAATTTCTCTGATTCTAGTCCTTTGTTTCACCCAAGTTTTTCATTGATTTTTCCAGTTTTTTCTGGAGAAGCCCGTTTAATGATACGGCTCTTCATTGTCAGAGCCACATAGGCAGTGTTCTAGAAGTGACAGTTTCTGGTTTCAACTCCAGATATTTTTGGCAGTCAGGATAGAAAAACAAAGCAAACCACAAAGCAAACAGACGTCCTTGTACTCTCCACTTGAAGAAACAATGTTTTATGCAAGACACTGTCAGTAAAAAAAACAAACAAAAAACCCACAACACCCCAAAAACAAACAAAAAAACCCCAACAATAAAACCCCAAAAAGGTACATAAAGGCTTAAACTTTTCCTGCCCTTTTTATTCTTGATCTTCATCTGAAGTGGGAGTGTTGGGTGGTCATCAGCTTTGAAAATAAGGTCATGAAGTCAGGGAGGCTAAGGAATATACAAATTAATGTCAACCTGAACCAGTTTTAGAGTATAAAATACATCTTGGAATTTGTTTCTGCTGAGTTGAATGAAATTCCTATTGAGCTCACAGGCAAGGACACTCCAATTTATTGTCACTAGGGCTCTGAAACCTTAGAAGGAATTATTGATTTTTGCAAAATTACTTTTCAACTCATGCAAATGGCTGAGCCTGCAGCATTACTGTGTGTCAGCCCTGCGCCAGGGTGGAGTTTCTTGAGGGGTGGAAGGCTGACCTTTCTCTGTAGGAGAAAACTGCCTTAGTATTTTCCAAGGAATGATGCTTTCATGGAAAAATGGCTTTGAAACTACAGTATCCAGTGGCATATTGCTCTTAGAAAAGTCCTGCAAAAACATAAGAACGAGTTGCCCTCACTTCTACCCAGTCCCAGGGCTTGAAGTCCTCTGGTTCCTGCAGCCCACTGCTCCAAGGCAAACTCCGTGGCTCATCTCCAGAGGAAATGCAAAGGGTTTCCTGATTTCCTTGGGCTCCTGATGGCGGAGGAAGTAGGTTTTGGGCGAGAAAAATCTGTGCTTGAGCACACGAGCCACTTCGGGGCTGGGTGAGGCTCCGGACTCTGAAAAGCTGCTGCTCTCAGACGGGTGTTGTAGAGCTGAATGAGCAGCATTCATGAATCAAGCCAGCTCTCAGTCATGGAAGATCCCACTGGAAAAGAAGGCAAATCCATCACCCCACCAGTTGTCAAAAGGGACACAAAGGTTTGGAGGTCATTTTTTTTTTTTTTTTTTTTTTTTAAATGAATGCCAGGCAACGCTCCAGACAGGTTAGTCCAGTGCAGGTGTAGCAAACACAAAGCATAGCACTTCAAAGTTTGCAAGACTTTAGGAAATGCTCAGAAAACAGACCTTGGTGCTTTGCATCTGTGGCAGTTTTGCATTGCCTAAATTCTTGGATAACCTGGAGATTGGTCTCTTTCTTCCCCCGAATGGTTCTCTTGTGTTCCCAACAGCTTTAAAGTTGATATTATCGTCCATGTGAAACAACAGAAATAAGAGAGACCTGAAAAGGCAGTTCTCAGTTTGCACGCTTTTCAGTGATCCACAGTATCTTTGTCTGAAGATGTATTTTCACTGCTCTGCTAACACAAATTTCATTGCATCAAACTATTCTGCAGGCACATAATGAAAACCTGCTTTGTCAGAAGTTCCAGCAGCTCCCAACAGGCTCGGTGAGCTGCCCTCGCCCCATGGCTGCCTGAAGCTTGGTTGGAGGGGGACTATTGATCCTGCCACCTCCTCAGGGGGAGAAGCCCTAATTCCTGTGTTCTCAGGCACTCCCATGGTTTCTAACATATCATTAAACCCTGTATCTTTACTGCCCCATGAATCTCCATCCTTTACCTCCACTGAGACTGCAGGATATTCTGAGTTGGAAGCAAGCCCAGCCCTTGGCTCCTGTTTCTTCCTTCATTGTTCCCTGCAACTGGAAGGATAGAGGAGAACATCACCTGTGCTCCTGATCCCTTAACCAGTCTTCTCCCAGGGGGTGTTTGGGCACTGAACAGGCTCCCCAGGGCAGCACCAAGTGACAGAGTTCAAGAAGCATTTGGATGATACCCTCTGGCACAGGGTGTGACTCCTGTGGATGATCCTGTGCAGGGCCAGGAGCTGGACTTGATGGTCCTTGTGGGTCCCTCCCAACTCAGCGTATTCTGTGATCCTAAGGCCCTGAAATCTCTCTTGATTGCCTTTGGACTTCTTGTAGGCAATTTCTTTGGTGCCTACTTGAAATACCAGTGATGGATAATACTCTGCAGGCTGCACCAGGGTGTGAAGCTTTTCCCTTCACATTTTTAACCTGGGCAACAGGGAGGCAACAGATGTCCTGAAGAAGTGGGTCTGGTCTGTATATGGGAGTTTTAGTTCCCTTCAGAGGGCGGTGACCCCTCTCTTTTTTCTTTATGGAAGCAGTTTTGATGCAGATCATAAACTGACAATCTCAGCAACGCCTCCACCCTCCATGAACCATCATCCATCATTCAATCCCACTCGCAGAGCCTCACTCCTGTTGTACAAAGGCACCGGGGTAGGTGGGGCAGTCACAGAGGGGATGCACCTGGCAGGGGCTTGTCACCAGTGTCCCCTATCCCTTAAATCACCCTGTTCAGCCGGGCAGAGAGAGGACAGGGAATTCTCCATGTCGTGAGTCCTGCCCGTTGGGGCTGTCCCAGGACTCCTGCAACCCGGTTTTAAGGTGTAAATACTTGCATTTTCCGCTTATAAATGTGCAGAGCCTTTTCTCTTGGGGGTATTGCCGGAGTTTTTTAAAAAAAAAAAATGTATCAATTCTGGTTATGTTTCTCACCCGGGACTTGAAAGTTACAGGAATCTGTAGCAGTAATGCAGGATATTTATCTTAAGGGCCGAGAACAGCTGATGGAATTCCATTTGGTCTGAAGGGGATGTTAAGAGGGAGCCAGCAAAGGAAACTACACGTGGATATTCACCTTTCTTTTATGGACTGCGATTAAGCAGTTTTGATTATTCTGGGGTTTTCAACATTTATCTGCAAACCCTGGCTTGCTGTCTTCAGGCAGAAACCTGTGTATTTTAGACATCTGCAGCAGGAGAGGGTCGTAAGGTAGACTAGAAATTAGAGAAGACATTACTAATTTTAGATTTCTGTACAGATATGCAGCTGTGCATAGCTCTAGTCTAAATTCCTACTTGTGTGGGAAGCAAAAAGCTCTGAGCCTGCAATGGTGACTCCTGTATCTTCTCTGGTGGGATGTAAGGAGAAATGTTTTCATCATGAGAGTGGTTTAGTGTTGGCAAAGCTCTAAGAAGCAGTGGAATCTTCATCCCTGGGGACTTCCAAAACTGGGTAAGTTTTCATAGTACCATATCACAGAATGGTTTGGGATGGAAGGGGCCTTAAAGATTATCCAGTTCCAGCCCCCCACCATTGGCAGGGACACCTTCCACTGGCCCAGGTTGCTCAGAGCCCCGTCCAACCTGACCTTGAACACTTCCAGGGATGGGGCAGCCACAGCTTCTCTGGGCAACCTGTGCCAGGGTCTCCCCGCCCTCCCAGGGAAGAATTTCTCCCTAATATCCGATCTAAGTCTACTCTCCAAATTTGAATCTATGGCCTAGGGAATTCTAGATGACCTCCAGAGGTCCCTGCTCATCTGAGTTCTCACACTTGGTACTACGTGATTTTGTTGTAGAGCCTCTTGCTCAGGCCTCTCCCTGGGCACTGTGGTGATCTTCCCCCCACAGTGTGGCCTTACAGGAAGGAAAGGTACCACCCTGTTTAGTTTCTTCCTTTGAAAAAGCTTAATTTGGATCAAACCACTGTGATGCATTGAGTGGTGGTGTGGTCACTGACTGCTGGGAAACTGGACAGTTGGGCACCACACAATGGCATCTCCAGCTGTGTGTGTGGATGGCAATCATCCAGAGCTGTTTGCAGTCTAACAAACAGCCTGGAGATACTTCTAGACCACAATTTTGACAGCTCTGGGACCTGGCTTTGGGATAGAGGGAGCTGATATTCACCCAGGAAATAGAGTTCCTGTGCCTGCTGTGCCACCCCAAAGCCAGGACAGCCACTGCCCTCTTCCCTGGGCTCTCCAGCACCCTCTGAGGAAAAACAGATCTGCTGCAGAGGAGGATTCATCCTTTTAACCTAATTAATTAATCCTTTTAATTTAAGAGGTGTTTCTTTTCCCGTGGCTGTTTGTGTTCCTGTTTAATCACTATAAAACACCCTGGGACCCTCTGCCTCAGCTGCTGCTTGTCTTCAGATTTGTGAGCTGTGAATCTGAAGTGCTCTGTGTTGGATAGCTCCCCTATCCATGAGGTTTAAGGGCACATGGCTGGACTTGCTGACAAACCTCCTTAGTTTCAGCACTATGCCTTACTGTAGGTACCAAAGAGACATGCTTGGTCAGGAAATTCTAGGTGAGCTTCAGAATTCGTTGAAGGTAGAGTTGCTTTTCTTCTTTTATTTTTTTTTTCCATGCAGAAGTGCCATTTCCACCCCCAGTCTTCTATGAAGTTCTGTGAGTTTTGTTTGTCTGTTTTCTTACCTTGTTAAACTTTTCCAAATCTCACTTGGACAACTTTAAAGTGGGGCTACCTCTCCTTCCCCTCCTCAAACAACCTTTTAGATGAGAAACTAAGCCTACTACTGATTTAATTTTTATTAAATTAAATCATCCAGATGATATCCCTGTGCTTCAGGAGTCGTTCCTACAGCTTTGATACCAATGTCTATCTGTCTGTGGGGATTTCACCCTGTCTCCCACCTTTTTGTGGGACAGAATCTTCCCAGAGCCTTAGGTCTTTTCAGGTTGGGAAATGCGACTCCCACTTGTTCCTTGGAGGTACTTTTTGGAATTATAGAGGGAAGCTGCATCGTTCATCAGAAAAGAGTTCTTGTTTTCCAAATAGTTGAGCTGTGTCTCCTCCCCCCTCCCACTTCTGTCTGTGTCCACCACTGACTAAAGCCAGGAGCACGCAGCGAGATGGACAGGCGGGGATTTAGCCCCAAATGCGTCTCCTTACCTTTCGTAAGCGTCCACAGGGCACTTACCCAAGCTCACAGCAGGCTTAGGATGTGGCCATCCAGCAGGAAAAGCCCTTGCTGAATTTCTTAAACGCAGGTCAAAATGCAGGCTCTGTGTGCTGCTTCTCGTGCTCACCAGCCACTCGTGGAACCGCTGCAGACCTTACATTTTCCCAAGGAGCACATGTGCAGGCACCCCACGACACACATCAGGAGCCACTTGAGGGTTGGAATCATCCACGTCTTATTTCCTATACATGCATTCAAGAATGAACTGTGGAAGAATTCTCCCTGTTAATAACTATCGAGGTGGGGTTTTTTTTTTTCTTTTTTTTTTTTTTCAGAAGGGAAACTTTCAGGCTTTCTCTCTCCTCTGTGGAATCTTACTGTGTCAGAGATTTATGTCTTTCTGTTGCATTTTGTTGAAATTAGGCAGTGGTAGCACTGCTAGAGAGACAAGGGCAGCTGTTTGGGCAGAGAGAAATCAGGTGGCACTCGAGCACATCACAGATCTTGGACATTTTTAGCACAGGCCATGTTTTATGACCTGTTTGGAGATGTGCTGGCATGAGAGCTGCCAGGAAATGAGCTGATGAGGATTTCTCAGGCTGGTTTTGTTGGGATGCTGTTCAGTGTCTTACCCAAGCCCCTTGTTATCCCATGTGGGTGCACCAGTGCTCCTGGGGAATTGTTTTCATCCCACAGACATGAGAAGCTGTTGGAGCTTGGCTGTAAGTGGTTGGTGCCTCAAGATTCTCAGACAAGTGGTAACTTTGCATTCACTCCCAGTAATTTGGGGGAATTGGTCTAAAAATGTCAACATAGGCTCAATTACTTTAAAATCCAGTTTATACTAACATGAACCATGCCAGTTTGAAGGTTGGACCTGCCTTCTCACAAAGCTCTGCTATTTAGAGGGAACTTCAAGAATCTGTGGCTTATTGGATCATCTTTGCTTTCTTCTTGCTGTGTAACTTCCAGGATTGCCACACTCCAGTTACCAAATCACTCAAAAAGAGGAGTATGTTACCCTGTCTGTGGATAGTTTTTGAAAACTTTGGAAGCCAATATATGGAAAAAAAAGCATAGAATCATAAAATGACATGGGTTACAAGGGACATTAAAGAACATCTTGTTCCAGCCCCCCTGCCATGGGCAGGGACACCTTCCACTAGCCCAGGCTGCTCAGAGCCCCATCCAACCTGGCCTTGGACACTTCCAGGGATGGGGCAGCCACAGCTTCTCTGGGCAGCCTGTGCCAGGGCCTCCCCACCCTCATAGGGAAGAATTTCTCCCTACTATCCAATCTAAACCTGCTCTCTGTCAGTTTTGAAGCCATTCCCCCTTGTCCTGTCACTACATGCCCTAGGAAACAGTCTTTCTCCTTAGCAGATTATTATCAAAATAGTAAAAAGCTGAGGAATAGATACTTGGATAATAGACAACATGTCTGAAACGTATTTCTTCCCCACCCCCAGTAATAAATTCAGCTCCATATGATGGTGTTCAAATGAGGGTATGAGATGTCAACATGCACTTGTACGGTTCCCTTCCTTTAGGTGGGAACAGCAGCAGGCATTGGTGGATTAAAATTTCATAATAGATTTCTTACCACAAATCTTTGCTCTTTCTGCCTCGGTTAGGAAAGTTCATTTGAGTTTGGCAGCTGGTACAAAAATGTTGGTCTAACCTCAGGATCAAACTTTTATTTTTAATGCAGCTGATGGGAGCAGAGCTGGTTGTGCACTTCTCATCAGCAGACAAGTTTCAAAGCAAGAGTCTGCCAATCCTCAGCTGTGTGGGATTTAAATCTGAATGACTGGGTTGGGCAGGAGAAATCTCTGGCAGTGTTTTTACAGCAGTAGAGCACAATATAGCTTGGATGTTGCCTTTGGGCCGTGTTTTAACATGGATTTGAAGTATCTACTCACTTTATTTTTGCAGATGTCATAGAACAGTACATCTAGTCCAACATGTGTAATTATGGTGGATAAGACACTCCATCTGGTCCTGCTTTTAGGAACCTATTCATGTGACTGAATGGAGGGGCAGAGGTTGTAGGTACATCCTGCATGTGAGGATGGGAGGACTTTATGCCCCCATTAGCCCCCTTCACATGAGACCTGCTCCAAGGGTACAAGCTTATTCCCCTCTCTCCTCTTCAGCCTGTCCCTGGCAGGGATTTCCAGGACAATGTCAGCCAGGCCCTCTGTGGTTAAATACAGTCATCACATACAAAAAAAAAAAAAAAGAGAGCCCAGTCACCCATGTGAAGATCAGGATATAAATGCAGATTTTTCTTTCACAGTGAAGCTACCAGATCATGTCTTCCCAGCCTGAGAACTCAGTGTTTGCACATGAAATTGGAGAGAAGATGATATTTGCTTTACCTGATCCCTTTGGTTGCATACTTAGAGTGAAGAGCTTTGATCTGAAGTTAATGAAAAAGAAGCATAATCTGTTTCATACAGATGTGCCCAAGAGAATTTTCAAACAGTGCTTTATATCTTTCTTTTTTTTTTCATTGAGGGCTAGGGAACTTAGCAGAAAGAGACCTTTGTTTTTTAAGCCTACACGCACAGAAATTTTTCTGTCTGGCTCTTTAACAGGAGGAGGCATCAGTCCTTTGACTCTCCAGAGTTTGCCCTTGTCCACGCAGATGTCGTTCCTTGTCTTTTGGAAAATTCACGTTCTGGAGGAAAGGCCTTTCAGCGTTAGGGTGGTGAGTGGAGCAGGCGCAGGATTTGAGGAGGTCCATTCTGTGTGACTGTTCTGTGACCAGTGAGTTCCCAGGGTCACGTTGAGGGCCTTTTGGAGAATCACAGGAGTGTCGTCTGGAGGGCACCTCTGGAAATCCCCAGCCTGTCCTCCGGCAAGGGCAAACTGCCAGCCAACACCAGGGCACACCAGTCCTGGCTTTGCCTCACTTGAATCTTCAAGACCGTCCTGGAGATGAAGTTTCTGTGACACAGGAGCCCTTGAAAATGATACCCTGCCATTTGTGTTAACTCATCATCCCTCAAAAGGTAGGGAGAAGTAGCTTTTGCAGGAATCTGTGGCTAAAGAAGAGACTGTGTCTACAACTGCAGAAATAAAGATTAATTGCTTTGTTGCTTTTAAAATGAATTGGAGTATTATACTTTAATAGTTTAAGCCAGATCTATATTTAGCACCTGCACTTCTAGAAAAGATTAAAAGGCTTTTGTTCCACTGATCCTTCGGATAATGAGGCCTCAAACTGGAGATCAGGACACACAGTATGGGTTAGGGGAGTTAATTATGAAGAAACTGAGTGGCTCAGATTTTCTCCTGTCTTTTGAAAACCTTAAAGCCCAACTGTTTTTCCTGAAAATGTGGATTTTGATACAATCATAGAGTTATAGAGGGGCTTGGGCTGGGAGGGACCTTAAAGATCATCTCATTCCAATCCCCTGCCATGGGCAGGGACACCTTCCACTAGCCCAGGTTGCTCAGAGCCCCATCCAACCTGGCCTTGGACACTCCCAGGGATGGGGCAGCCACAGCTTCTCTGGGCAACCTGTGCCAGGGCCTCCCCACCCTCACAGGGAACAATTTCTTCCTAATATCCAATCTAAACTTCCTCTCAGTGAGTTTGAAGGTATTCCCCCTTGTCCTGTCACTCCAGGCCCTTGGAAATAGTCTCTTTTCCACCAGGGATACACAGTTTCAAGAAAAAATTTTCATGGCCTTGGGTCTCCCATTTTGTGCTCTGTCTTTCCCGGTGATGGTTTTGGGAAGCCTTGGAAGACAGGGAGCCACATAGTAGTTTTTTATTAGTTTCCATATGTTTGCACCCTGTTCCTGTGCTTTGTTATATTGCTGTGCCTTTTTCCCCCACCCTTATGTCCAGTAAGAACATCTTTTGCTTCAGACTAGAACCATCACCTCTTGTTCTGTAGCTGGGCACGTAAGGCCCTTGCTCTTTGTTCCCGACAAAAGCCTGTCAGGAACTGGAAGGTGGATTTAAACATACCTCCAAAGCTTCATCTTAAGTATAATCAAGCTCCACTGCCTCAGCTTCTCCTCACAGGACAAATTCTCCTGCCCCTGGACCATTTTGGTGCCCCTGCACTGAACTTGTTCCAGTTTATCTGTATCTTCCTTGCACTGAAGGATCCAAACCTGGAAAAATTTTCAAGTAAATAATGATTTTCATCTGTCTACTCACCATCCTCTTTATAATCCAGCCGTTTGCCTTCTCCATGGTCAGGGGGCACTGCTGGTCTCTGCTTAGTCCATTGGTCACTAGTTCCTCTGGCTCACTTTCAAAGCCAAACAACCCTCAGCAGGTAGTTTAGTTCAGTTCAGGTGCAAGAATTTTTTCAAGGTGACATTAATTTACTTCTAAAAGATCCACTCTTTGTGCTGGTAGAGGCTTTTTTTATGCTTCATCCAAAAGGATGAGCAATCATGGCTAAAACATTTTGACTGGTTTTCCTTTAGGCCTGTGCTCAAATACATGAGCAGAGCACCTGTTTCGTGCTTCCTTGATGTCCTCTCTGGGCCATGGCTTTGATTTTGTGTTTCTCCCATGACACCCAGGAGTCCTACTCTGTTCCCATGGGGAAAACACAGAGTTTTTGCCTTGGACTTAAATGAAGCAAAAAAAAAAAGGAAGAAAAAAAAAAAAAAGGGGTGCTTTCAGTTTTTGTCTTGCTCCTACTGCCTGTCATTAATTAAGCAAACCAGCAAGAGACTGCCTCTTAGAAATGAATATATGTGCCTTTCCAGGTAGAAAAAAGCATTGGATAATGCTGTATGTGTCTTATCATGGTGTTAAAAAGGGCGAGTAATTCACGTTAATAATGAGTTTTCCTGTCAATGCAGCTGAGCACATTATGTGTGAAGCCCAGACTTCCACCCTGCCATGCCACTGCAAAAGAATGTTCCTTCCCTTCTCAGACTTGGTCAAGAAAATTACTTTAGGAATAGAAATGAATTATATAAGGCTGTACCCTGGCCATCTGACAATCTTACATCTTCCCAGTAGGCACAGTACTAACTTTATCCCAGCACAGTGCTCAGGCTAATATGAGTCATCTGATAACCTCCTCATTGTGCATCGACCTCAACCTTGGACCAAAATAAACATAAATTGAATTACAAACCTATACTTGGTGCTCTCACACTCCCTTCAGTGTCTCTGAAGCTCTGAGAAGACTTGGAGGCTTCGCTTTCTTCCCATCCGGCTGTCGCGAAACGGGAGCCGAGTCCCAGAATATATTGCGTATGTCCTTTAAGGAGCCTGATCCTGTTTTCAGCGGGTTCAGCACTTATTCTGCTCTGCTCCCTGCAGGTGAAGTACTTCTGACTGACGCTGTGCAAGCAGGTGTTCTCTGTGATGTGATAAAAACATTGCTTCTTTCTCTGAAGGCAAGACCTCGCTTCTGATATCTAATTTCTTTCACTGGTCGCACTAATGGGTGGGAGAGGTTTCTGTAGTTCTACAGTGTTTTGCCATTCTCCCTTCCTGAAGGACAGATGCAAGCTGGGCATCTCCAGGAGGAGAAAAGGGCATCTGGGGGGTTATTTTAGAGCACTGGACTGAAGCAAAGGAAGCCTCAGCTCTGCCACTGATGTGCTTTGTGTCTTTGGGTACTCACCTTGTGCTTTTCCCCCATCTTTAAGGTTGGCCTGTTCCAAGGCTGTGTGCTTTTTAGGGAAACATCTCGGGTTTAGGAGTTTGTCTGGAGAAGATTCCCATGGGGGTAACTTATGAAGAATGCTGAGCACCCCTGCTCCAGAGCTGAGACTGCTCACCTTCTAAAGCCTTCATTTAAAGCTCACTGAGCTGTTTCCTGCGAGTAAATTATAGAACAAATTTACCTCAGTCTCTGGAGCCATCCAGTCCTGATTTCTCTTGAAATAAATATTTGAAACTCAGCAGTGATGTAAATTCCTGTTATTCTACAGTCTGTCTCTGAACTGTTTGCCTTAAGCTAAGCCCCCTTCCCTGTTCTTGCTGTGCATCAGTCACTTGTTCTCCACTGTCTGCAATCGCTAAATCAAGAAAATAATCCGTTGAAGAGAGAAAAGTGATTGCAACACTTTCCAAGGTGCAGTTCCAGATGCATTGTGCTAAAGCTCCCTAAATGATTCAAGAACACTTTCATGCATAAATTTGCAAGGACGTGTATTTCTACAACCAGTGAATAATTCTGTAAATAAGCAGAGCCATGCAACCAAACATGTGCCATATAAACATGCCCAGGTACACTTAAAGACTTGTACAAAGCCTGCACTCCTTTGGCTTAATAACTACCCACGTGTCTGGGCAGAGTAGAGAGGACTCTAACAGCAATTCTAAAGGTGAGTCAAAAAGTTTGGGTGGAAGGCATTACTGAAACATGGAATTATTATGTCTAAGATGACCCTTAAAAATAGAGACTTGCACACAGTTCCAGAACACTTTCAGCACTCAGTCTGACATGATTCAATATAATATAGAAAAGACGGTTCTGTTCTTAGAGCCTGCTCACTTAATTTGTACCCAAACTACCCTGGAATAAAAGGATTCTTTCATCTGAACCATTCAGGCTTAATACACCTTTTGTTTTACACGAACCCTGAGCTGTTCACCTCCTGTCACTCTACTGGTGAAGTGTTTTACCTCCTTTATAACTTGATCAGATGATCTTTGTACTCAGCACCACATTTCCTTTGAAGTCAGTCAGTTTGGGAACATTTATGCACCGTTTTTCTTTAAAAAGGGATGAATTATTCAGAAGAGCATTAACTTTGAATGTCCAAGGTCAGGCACCTGACAGTGGTCCTGACTAGTGGTAAGAACCTGTTCAGAAAATCAGGCTTTGTTTTTTCAACGCATACCAGAAATGCACAAACACAGCAGTTCCTTGTGGAAATGGAATAATGAGCTCATGCTCATCATTATTAAGTCCAAGCTTCTCTGGAAGCATCATTCTTTGTGTCTGGGATAAGAATTTGAACTTGAGGCCAAGTGTAGTGCCTCTGTAATAAGAATAGGAAGGAAAGAAAAAAGTCTCGTGGTTTTTTGTTTTGGGTTTTGTTGTTGTTGTTTGGGGTTTTTTTGGTTTTTTTTTTGTTCTGTTTTTTTTTCCCTGTGGAAATAGTGGTATGTTTCCTAAGAAATCGCAGCATCAAAGAATGGTTTGGGTTGGAAGGGATCTTAGATTATCTCATCCCAACCCCCCTGCCGTGGGCAGGGACACCTTCCACTATCCCAGGTTGCTCAGAGCCCCATCCAACCTGGCCTTGGACACTTCCAAGGATGGGGCAGCCACAGCTTCTCTGGGTAACCTGTGCCAGGGCCTCACCACCCTCACAGGGAAGGATTTCTTTCTAATACTCAATCTAAACCTGCTCTCTGTCAGTTTGAAGCCATTGCCCCTTGTCCTGTCACTCCAGGCCCTTGGAAATAGTCTCTCTCCATCTTCCTTGTGGGCTCCCTTCAGGCCCTGGAAGGCCACAATTAGGTCACCCCAAAGCTTCTCTTCTGCAGGCTGAACAATCCCAACTCTCTCAGCCTTTCCTCCCAGCAGAGCTTCTCCATCCCTCTGAGCATCTTGGTGGCCCAGATTCAAATCAATGAGATGTTTTGGTAACGTGTAGTGCTTGGAACCATTATGGAATTCCCTGGTGTGGTTCTGCTTTTGCAGGTAATGGTAGTCTCTTGGGAACAGCAGAGAAAGAAACGCCTTTTATTATCTCTAATTTTTGTTCCTCACCCTATTATCTGAATTATGATATCGGTCTGTGCCTCTGGTTTTTATGGGCAGTACACCCACTGCAATGATTTTGGGGCACACAAATGCTGGCCCTCAAAAGTGTTGAGGTTTTTGGTAGCCTTGCTCTGAATTCTACCTGTTGTACTTCCCTTCAGAAGAGCAGCTGCTGTGGCTGGGCTCTGGAGAAAGCCCCCTGCCAGTTTTAATGTAGCTATCAAATTTATATTTTCAATTTAAATCTCTGTTTGTTAGAAGGTCCTAGTCCATTCATTTTTCCTTTTGATCTAGGATCAAATTCTGCATACAGTTGCCATTTGGGAACTGAGGAGTCATCCCCAGTGTCCCGTGGGTCTCCTGGACCTCAGTTATCCTGAGGTAATCCTGATGACTGCCAGCAAACTTCTGCATGCATGTCCAGGGATAATCAATAACAGTTTGGATTCAGAAACACAGTGATTCTTTCCTGGAGTTTCCTTCACTTGTCTTCCTGCGAGTTAAAAATCGGGGATCAGACAAACCTTCTTTCAAACAACAAAGACAATAGTCCTTGTTTATTTGCAAGGATTTGGGAATTACATTTTAATCAGGGCTGACTGGGAATCCTCTGTGGGGACAGTTTTCTGACGGAAATGCATGTAATCAGAGTCCAAGATTTTATGGGAAGACAGCTTTTTATTTCTCCCTCTCTCCCCTTGGATGACTAGAGGAGAAATCCTTGGTTACCTGTTCACAAGGCTCCAGCTTCAGAGAAACAGTAAAACGCAGAAGCAATTCTCAAGTGGGCATGAAAAGCACCCACCCTCCTGCCTGTCCCACTCAGCAGCATCCTTGGAACCCAAGCACTGGGAAAGGGGAGAAGCAGAAAACCACAGGAGTCTGTTGCTCAGCCTTTTGGTTCCTACACAGAACTACTGTTGAATCCTCCTTCTCCTTAGAAGCAGACAAGGAAAATGAAGAAATAAATTCAAGATAAGGCACCAACCCCCTTAATGACAAGTATCCAGAGTTTCCACTAGAGTATTTCTGGTGCAGTGAAGTAATAAAAAATGGGAGACAGGCACGTGGTGTTCCTTCAGGTTATCATTTGCTTGGATGTCATAGCTGAACTCACTTGACCTGACATGCGGTAAGAGGAGGCATGGAATCATAGAAGGACTTGGGTTACAAGGGACCTCAAAAAGATTCATCTTGTTTCAACCCCCTACCATGGGCAGGGACACCTTCCACCAGCCCAGGTTGCTCCAAGCCCCATCCAACCTGGCCTTGAACACTTCCAGGGATGGGGCAGCCACAGCTTCTCTGGGCAACCTGTGCCAGGGCCTCCCCACGCTCCCAGGGAAGAATTTCTCCCTAATATCCAATCTAAACCTGCTCTCTGTCAGTGTGAAGCCATTCCCCCTTGCTCTGTCACTCCAGGCCCTTGGAAATACAGTCTTTCTCCATCTTTTTCTGTAGGCTTCCTTCAGGTCCTGGAAGCCCATGCAGTTTGACAGTTCTTAATTGTTATCTGTTCTGCTGGATCCAGCTGCTATTTTATGTGGAACTCAGAGACAAAGAGCAGATAAGACATCTCCTCATAGCAGGATACGCCTGGCCAAAAATATCTCTGAATCTGTCAGTACAAGCTGGATAGGCTTACGTGTGACTGAAGGAATGCTGGAAGCAAATCCACTAAATGGGTTTTCGGTAGCACTGATGCCCTTCTGAGAACACAGACAGAGGAATGACCGGTGCTCAGCTCAGTGCTGCCCCACAGAAGATGTCCAGGAGGCTGGAAGAGCAGCAGGCCTTTTTCAGGAGATGTACTCGCATCACCTTGCAGGAACACCTGCCAAATGGAGTGGAAAGCAGCCTGATCCTTCCAGTGCTCCTGTGGGATATCGGTATCCCTGCTTGGGAGGGAGCACTGGTTGGCTGCAGAAGAACTAATCTGTGCAAGAGCCTTCCTCAGAAGGCTTGGGAGATGTTTTTTCTTGTTTGGGGAGCACACACAGAGCGTTTTGCTGGGCTACAGTGGTCTCTGCAGGTGCTGCGAAGACCTCGGCACTTGCAGAATGATCTCAGAATTATTGGTCACTTTGGGCTCACAAAAATAGATGGGATCCTCAAGGCTCCACTCCAATAGCTGGCTCTGATGACAGCTCAAAATGCCTTACAAAATGAAATACAGTTAATGCTATTTCTGTCCTGAGCTGATCTTTTTTTTTTTTTTTTAATTACTATTCTTAAATATTAATAGCAATGTCTCTACAAAAGGTATGAATTTCGTAATTCCACACTTCCCAATCTTTAGTCAAGCCATTCCTCATGTTAGGTGCCAGCTGTGTCAAAATGCCTAAAGAGCACTTATCCATAGGGTAAAAACCTGCAGGACTGGGACCACTATCCTTGGGCGAAGTGATTCCCTCTGGGAAAAATCCCGGAGAAGCTGTTCCTGAGAACCTACTGGAAATGAGAGGGGTTCTGTTTGCTTTTAAGAGCCCGGAATACTTCATTTATTTTTAGATGTCTGGCAATGAATCTGGCTGCTTTAGGGATGCTTTAGCTCTTCATAGAATCGACTGAGGTTCCTTATTTTTCCTCCAACGTCAAGATGCCAACAATAGTTCTGATTAGACAAACCTGTCATCTTGGTTATGCTTGCTTAATTGACAGTGTTAGTCTGATAAAAGGCTTGTTTGCAAATACTCAGTTCTCGGGGTTTGACTTGCCTATTGCATAGAAAGGATATAACAGGAAAAGGTTAGGAGATTTTATTTTATTTTATTATTTTATTTGATTTGATTTTATTATTTTATTATTACATTACATTACATTATATTATATTATATTATATTATATTATATTATATTATATTATATTATATTATATTATATTATATTATATTATATTATATTATATTATATTATATTATATTATATTATTTTCCAAAGAAAACCTCTTTCCTAAAATCAGGGGCTACTCCACACAGAGGTCTAGAAAGGGTTGATGTGTACCAGCAGAAACTGCAATTTCTGGGGTTTTTTTTCAGAGCTGTGCAACTGAAACAGGACGGCAGCATAATGGTTAAAATTCAAAACCAATCTCCATGAAAAGTTTGAGGCTCCTCTTAATCTTTTAACAAACAATTTAGGTATTTTCCCACAGAGGTTTATTGACTCCAGTTAGAGCAAAATCAGAAAGAAATGCCATTCTGAACTGCAGCAACTAGTTTGAAACCCTGCTATGGGAAAGGCATTATGCATTTTTCATAGAAAGCAATAAAATATTAATTCCTTTTAGTGACTTAGATGAGCACTATAAAAAAAAACGTATTAGAACTGGGGCAAAAGAATTGCATTATTCAACCACATCCTCTTCATTATGTGTTATTAAGAAGATGTTCGATATTTTGAGAGGAAAAAGGCTTTTATAGTTCTGGTTATTAGAGTAAAAAGTTAAAATTTCTTCAGTCTTGGGAGAGAGAACAGAGCCTGAAGGAGATGTTCCCACTCCTTTTTTTTTTTTCTTTTTTTTTTCTTTTTCCCCCTAAAGAAATAAGCATCAACATTATAATTAAGGATTTTTGTTTGACACCTTTATGGGCACATCCCCTCTGCGGGAACAGCATTTTACAAGACTATTCATCAGAAAAGCCCTCAGCAGAGTTAGAGCCTGGCACGCCAGGCTCCCCCGAAGTGATCCCAAAAGAGGTTAGAGGGATTCCACCAGCCAGGGAAAGTTGCTCCCATGCCTGTCCCTCCAACAGTACCTAGGTTACTATATAAGGCTTCTCCTGAGCTCAAGATTGTGTGTGGTATTTGTCCCTTACCATCATAACCCATTGAGTGTTGACATCTTCACAGCAAGCCTTGACCTGGCAAGGCTACACAAGGTTAATTTTATGTATACCTCATTAAATTCTGAAGGGTGGTTCAGGAGTGTCCCTGGTTTATTTTACAGGCAGCTTGTTCCTGTTCAGGTTTTTTTTTTTTTCCCTGTTTTTTTCTTTTCAAATTTTTTTTTTTTATTATCATTATTATTTTTAAAAAGAGTGGTGCTGCTGTTGTTTCTCCTCGCAAAATGGTTTGGCAGCTATTAGGAAACTGTTGGATGTAAGTGGATGAGACAGCTCTAATAGGAGAGATGTCACGGGAAGCGTGTGATTCATTGCTTTGAACTGTGCACAGAGCTCCAATACTTGGTGTTATGTGGTGCTAGGTGCCAAACTACGTATCTATAGTTTGACACTTAGGAGAAGAGTGCTTTTTTTCCCTTTGCTCTTGGTGATCCTGAAACTCTTCTTCCCTTTCTGAGGAGCCTTTCCCGCTTGTCTCGGGGCTGATCATATTCCAGTGCTGAAGATGTGTTCTGCAAGCAGCAGCCGGAGCTTGGAGGAAAGACCCTTTTCCTCGGAGCTCCTTACTCTCAAAGTTGTTTTACAGCAAAGTTTTCCCGTATCTGCTTCCCAGATTAACACAGAAGGCTTTAAGCTGCATCTAGCACTTAAAACTGTGACTCTGCCAAGCTCCAGATCTTGAAAAAGCCTGAAACTGGAGGAGAGCTCTGCAGTGTAGCTCTATTCCATTGCTGTTTAACACGTTTTTCAGAATGCACTAAGTTGTAGCACAGTGGTGGTGTGTGCATAGGAAGGGAAGTGTACAGGCTTTCGTTTCCTGTATAATGTACATTTTTAAGCACCAGGGAACACTGTATTGCTGCTAAAACAAGGTAGGCAACATTCATATTGCTCTCTCCCCTTCCAGTGAACCAGCCTCTTCATTATAAAAGGGAATAAAGTTGATCAGACAATCAATTTGTGGCTGGAAAAGGCTTTGAGCAGGATTAGCTCCTTAGCCTTCTCAATCTCCAGTCTTGAAAACAGGGTCTGCATTTGCCTCTCAGACAACAGGAACCTCTCCCTGCTCACCATGACCTGTAGAGATGATAGAAACTGGCCTTTGAATGGTGTTCCATCAGCACCATAAAAAGCATCTTGGCTGATCCCACAGCTTTGTGTATATCCAGTTGACTTCCATGTTCCCTAACTCGATCCTCCTCTGTCGTGGATACTGCATTGCTCCCACAGACTCTGCTACTTGGTTGTGTCCTAAGAGGCTCCAATTTTGCTGGGAACAACTTTCCAAAAAACCCCAAACCAACCAAAAAAACCCCCACAACAGTGAACCTCAGACTTTTTCTTGTCCTTTGTCCCCATCTCCCCTGTCTCATTGAGCAATGGGGTCATTTATGTATTAGCTTTCTGTTTTCTGCCTGTTTACCTGTGGAGCCTATTCCCATTGCCCTGAAATCTCAGACTGCAAGAATCAGAACTTGTGGCTCTCCAGGGGTCTCCAGAAAGTCCAGGAGAGAAGACACATGACTTTGCAGGGGTAATTCCTGTCAGACATTTTTCATCCTCACCTTACCAGTGACCCTCATGCTTTTTATTCAGCTTCTCTGCAAAGCCCCACTGATTTTCAGCAATTTCCGTGCAGGGGAGGGGGTGGCTTGTGTTACATCTACTCCTTATTGCTTCATATTTCAAGACTGACTTACTGCTCCAGTGGTCAAGAAGAGGGGAAGTTATTTCTGTCTTTTATAGCAATTAAGATGGGAGGACTGTGGGAATGGAATTAGTCTGTGTGGTTTTTGTATGCCAGGCTCCTCTGTTGAGTTTTAATTAAGTTTAGTGTCTGTTTGGTCTGTATTCAGTAATGACAGTCCCAAAATACTGTCACTAAGCTCAGTGATCATACTACTGTTATCCTCAAGGAGTCTGGTAAAGCCTTCTCTGCCCTAGCTGGAAGGTTTCTTGTTGATCTTAACACTGTTCAAATAAGATTTTTTTCATGTTTCTTGTCTACCTCAGGGATAATTTGCTTGTTTGCTTTTATTTGGAAAGCTGCTGCTAACACAAACAAAGCGGGGGGGGGGGGGGGGGGGGGGAATGATTTGGCTGTCTCTGAAACAAAGTTGGTGGAAAATGTTTTGCCTTGCCTGTCAGAAATTATTACACTCATTTTGCTACAAAGCTCTACTACTTCTTGAGCAGAGACAGAAAATTTGGCAGGGAGGCTGTTCTGACGTCACGGTGTGCTGCTTTTTGCCATCCTTGAAGCAATTTGCTCAGTGCATTCCTCCAAGATTTATTTCTTTAGAGACTTGTCAGAGACTTACTACTGAAATCCCTGAGGATTCCTTGGACCAGATGTTTCCACATCAGTGGGAGGGATCTTGGCTGGCCAAGGCCTTGCTGCTCCTGTCCGTGCAGGGTGGATGGATGGGATAACAGGTGGCAGCCCTGAGAGCTGTGCCTCCAGGGCTCTTCGTGCCCACAGGCAGGACACTGGGGAAGTGGGAAGGTGCCAGATGTGTCAGCTGAAGAAGTTCACAGAATGGGATGAAGGGAGGGGCAGCCTGAGAGAAGGAGCACAGTGCTGCCAGCTCTGCCTTCACAGGTAGGGACGTGGCCCTTTTTTAGCCAGATGACCTCCAGAGGTCTCATGGTTTCCACTCCAGGGATGAACAGAAATCCCTGTGAAGGGCAATTAGAAGTTAGAGAAAGGCCAAATTCTTCCCCTCCTCTTCATGGGTGGGATGGAGGACAGGGAGAGCAAGCAGGAAGAGCTGGGCTGCTTCAAGGAGTGCTATTCCCTTCTGCTTCCCCTCCTGTGTGCACCTGGTCAGTCTACTGCCTACACTCACACCAACACTGCCTACTGAGAAAAAGGGAAATGTGACCTTGCTAGAGACACGCAGATGTGCAGTGGGGGGGACAAGTGAGTTCTGTGGAACCATGGAATGGGGAGAAGGTCTTTGCAGGTAGGATATTCCTTATGGCACTGTCTGTGGGGGGAGCATGGACACATGACACACACAGACAGGATGAGGGCTTACCTTGGACACAGAGCATCACAGCAACACAAATCTCATTAAAATCTTCCTTTTTTTATTCTCTCTCAATAGTGACATGCAGTGGTGGCATAAAATGAAGAAGTTCTGTTGCAATGCAGGCAGCACCTCACCTGTTATAACTTGTAATAAACAACATTGAAATGTAACAAAGTTCCACAGTTGGGGTGTTCCTTGTTTGTTTTGTTGGCACTGGTTGTTTGGGTTTCTTTTGTTTGTTGGGTTGTTTTTTTTTTTTTTTTTAAATAACCTTTAAACAGGCTGCAAGTGCACTTGACCTTTGATAGAATCATAGAACGGCCTGGGTTGGATGGGACCTTAAAGATCATCTTGTTCCACCACCCCTGCCGTGGGCAGGGACACCTTCCACTATCCCACGTTGCTCAGAGCCCCATCCAATCTGGCCTCGGACAATTCCAGGGATGGGGCAGCCACAGCTTCTCTGGGCAACCTGTGCCAGTGCCTCCAGTAAAGAATATCTCCCTAATACCCAATCTAAACCTACTCTACTTCAGCTGGAAGCCGTTCCCCCTTGTCCTGTCACTACATGTCCTTTTAAATAGTCTCTCTTTGCACGGAAAGTGCCCTTGATTGGGTTACTTTAATTAAACAGATGCTTTCTTCTTCCACATACCCTTACACAGGACACAAGGTACTGAGGTGGATTGTTAACTGGACCACTTAGGAAAACATTACAGGATCTCTTACAAGGCCAATACCACTTATTCCTCTTTCACAACATCCAGCTCCATATCCTCACTTTGTTAATATGAGCCCGATACTTGGTGATAGTGCTGATGGGTTGTGTGACACTGCTCTCTCAAACCTCCACTGCATCAGATGCCATGCAGACATAAATCTCCTGTTGCAAACACCACCAGTTAAAAACATCAGAGGTGCCACCAGCAGCATGTGCAACCTGATCTCAGCCCAGGACTCCTGGCAAGGGCTTTCTGAACTTGGGCTGAAATGATTTTCCTCACCGTGCATTTCAGAAGTACTAGCAGGGCACTTGTGCACAAACGCAGACGGACCTCATGCCACAGCAGAGTTTTCAATAAGCACTTGTCACTTGGGAAATTACGCCCTTCTCCTGTGTGCAAGTGGGGCTCTGCTGAAATATTTTGGGTTCGGCATGAGCCAAAGTTAGACAAAAGGATTAGGAGCGGGAGGGGATGGGAAATGAGTAAGGATGGAGCAGTGAACTGCAAGGGCTGAGAGAAGACAGAAAATGTGAACAGGAGGATGGGATATGGGCAGGAGCCAAGGCACAGGATGGCACGATAAACACTTGGGACCAGCTCAAGGACTGTAGGATGGAAATAAATTAAAGGATGGATATTGAATGACAGAGTGCAGGAGCAAAAGGGGTTGAACAGATGCAAAGGAGGACAAAGACCAGCTGAAGGGTGAACAGGGATCTCAGTGCAGTTCCATCTTACACTGCAGGACCTGACACAGTGTTTGTACAACTCAGGAGTTTTAAGGGGCCTGACAAGTAGTTGTGAAACCCGCCATCATTTTCTGGTGTTAGGTCTGCATACTGTTGTTATTTTCTATCACACCTCATTCATTTGCTCACACAGCACAGGGTTGTGCTGTGAACCTAAAAACTATGAACCTAAAAACTGTGGCTTTTTGACAGGCCAGGAAGTTTTTCATATTGTAAAAAAGAGAAACCTGAAGTCCCTGACATACATCTACAGGATCTCTGTATGAAAGGCATCTTAAAAACCCAACATATTTACATGGGAAATACTTAAGGAGATTTAAAAATAGAGGTTTGAAAAAGGTTTAAAGGTTACTAATTTGTAGATTAGAAGTTTGGGGAACTTGATTTCAATTTTAGTTTTTTGAAAACTCAAGACACACACGGTGCTAAAGGCACTTTACAGAGGTAAATCGTTGAAAGCTAGGAAATACTTGCATGCAGGTTTCTAGTACAACCTGCTTTCCCTTCCCCTTCTCCCTTTATTTCCAGTATTGTGGCAAAATCTTTAGTTACACCGTGGCATGTTTTTCCCAGTACAGGAATTTGTCCTTATTCAACGCACAGAAAAGAGTTCCAGGAACACTCCAGGGCGATGCAGTGAATGAGGCTGTCGTCTTCAACTTACCACAGAAGAGCAAGTCTTCTTCCATCAGTCAGCAGTGGCACAAACATCCTATTCAAAGTGTAGTATAGGGACAGTGTCCAAGGCCAGGTTGGATGGGGCTCTGGGCAACCTGGGATAGTGGAAGGTGTCCCTGCCCACGGCAGGGGGTTGGAACTGGATGAGCTTTAAGGTCCCTTTCAACACAAACCATCCTATGATTCTGTGACTGGGATGGATGGTCTCCTACCAAATAACAATCAGGGTTGCTTCTGTCGTGGGAAAACCGGGAATTTTTATCCCTGCCCGTTGGGGCAGTGGTGGAAACGGCAGCACGATGGATACATGGGTGTCGTTGGGTGCCTGATCCCTACTCATCCTTTTGCTATCTGAGGCTTTGAGATCTGCAGTTGCACAAATTGCATAGTTTCTTCCCTCTTACAGTGTAATGGGAACGTGAAAGCCAGTGTTTCATTTCCCACATTCAGTGAAATCCCTTCTCTTTCCTATCATAAGTGTGTCTGGCATTCTGTGAGATGAAAGAGAAACATTTCAGCCCCACACCTTGACTTGGAGTAGAATAAAGAGGCTGAAGGCACCCAAGAACCTGGCCACTGACATCTGATGCCATAGCAGTTGACTGCTCTCATGCCTAGAAGAATGTTGACAAACACCCTTCAGGTTTGCTCCTGTTTTCTGGTAACCAAACAAAGCAGGAGAGCTCCTGTTTCCGAGTGGTATGCCTAGCAGCTTCAGCTAATTCTGCTTCCCTCCCCTGTTCAGCACTCTCATTTATAGATTTATGGCTCTGAGTAAGTGGGGAAGTATGAAGTTGGCTGTAATTGGTACTGTGCATAAGTGTAAATTACCATTTCAAATGGGGATGCTCTGCCAGCTATTACATTTTAATTTTTTTTTTTTTTTTTTTTTTAAATTTCCCTGTCTATTGCTCTTTTTAGACCACGGGGACTTATTTTGTGTGTGTGGAATATTTTGGCTCCTGGGAGACGAATTCTGCCTCAGAGCCTCCAGGCTGCGGGAGGTTACGTTGTGCCCCTCAGGCTGCACTTTAAGGTGTTGACGGACGATTTCAGAGGTGTTTTGATCACCAAAAAACACACTGCAGGTATGGAGGGCTGCTTGGTTTTCTTGTTTCTTCATTTGATGTGGGTGAGTATTGCAAGATGTCACACAAGCAGAGCATCTCTAACTGTTCTCCTGGTTGCCCAGTGCCTTCTCCTCGTGAGCCAGATGGTCAGGCAACACACTCAGTGCTTACTGGGCAGGCTTCAGTCCTGACGGGATTCTTGGAAAAGGGATATAAAGAGTGCTTTGATACTGGGAGCCACTGGCCTTCAAGGAAGTGAAGAAGTCAGAGGAGAGGAGAAGCTCCGCATCTGGGAGAAGTACCTGTATGTGGAAAGCAGAAGACAGGGGTATCCCAGAAACCATGGAGGAGAGAATCGGAAAGTTCAGGAGAAGACGGGGTGACTGGGAAACCCAGAAAGGCAGGAAGTGGGTAAGAAGCTCTGCACGTGCAAGACTCAAGTCTAGATTCCCGCTTGGGGTATCTTGGTTTCGGAGTGCTCATCCTGAGAGTCTCTGAATTTGGCTTTCCCGAGAAAACCCTACACAGATGTAATTTTGTGGTAGCTGCAGTGCTGAGCGCATCAAACCCTGCAAAAGGGAGCTAAAGAAAGTCCAAAGGGTGGCAGTGTTACCCAAAATGCTGAGCCACCTTCAGGGGGTGTGTAAGACACCCAAGGAACAGTTGTTGAAACCAAACCGTTGTGCTGCAGATTGACAGGCGGCTGCAAGGACCCGGCTTGGGAGGACAATGATCCTCCAGCTTCTGGCGCAGGATGGGAACCAAGAACCAGGTGTCCTGCTGTGCCAGTCAGCAACAATTTTTTTCCCCACGTATCTGTGAAGGGATTTTTGTGCCCCTGGGCATTAGTGACTGATACAGTCACTGGGGAGGAGGATGCAGCCTGGGGGAGGATGTGGTCATTGTCAACTCCTGAACGACAGTGACATGCCATACCTGAGCTTGGAGATGTGAACACTTGCCACTAATCATAGAATCGTAGAATCAGACGGGTTGGAAAGGACCTCTGAGATCATCAAGTCCAACCCTTGATCCAACCCCACCGTGGTTACCAGACCATGGAACTAAGTGCCACGTCCAGCCTCATCTTGAAAACCTCCAGGGATGGAGAATCCACCACTTCCCTGGGCAGCCCATTCCAATGGCTGATTACTCTCTCTGTAAAGAATTTCTTCCTAATATTCAACCTAAACCTCCCCTGGCACAGCTTAAGGCCGAGCCCTCTTGTCCTACTGCTGGTTCCTGGGAGAAGAGACCAACCCCCACCTGGCTACAACCTCCTGTCAGGGAGTTGTAGAGAGCGATGAGGTCTCCCCTGAGCCTTCTCTTCTCCAGGCTAAACAACCCCAGCTCCCTCAGCCTCTCCTCATAGGACTTGTGCTCAAGTCCCTTCACCAGCCTGGTTGCTCTTCTCTGGACCTGCTCCAGCACCTCAATATCCTTCCTGAACTGAGGGGCCCAGAACTGGACACAGCACTCCAGGTGTGGCCTCACCAGCGCCGAGTACAGGGGCAGAATCACCTCCCTGTTCCTGCTGGCCACACTGTTCCTGATCCAGGCCAGGATGCCATTGGCCTTCTTGGCCACCTGGGCACACTCTGGCTCATGTTCAGCTTCCTGTCAATCCAAACTCCCAGGTCCCTTTCTGCCTGGCTGCTCTCCAGCCACTCTGTCCCCAGCCTGTGGCGCTGCAGGGGGTTGTTGTGGCCAAGGTGCAGGACCCGGCACTTGGCCTTGTTGAACCTCATCCCGTTGGAATCAGCCCAACTCTCCAGTCTGTCCAGGTCCCTCTGCAGAGCCCTCCTGCCTTCCAGCTGATCGACACTCCCCCCCAGCTTGGTGTCATCTGCAAATTTATTAATGGTGCACTCTATCCCTTCATCTAAATCATCAGTAAAGATATTAAACAGGACTGGGCCCAACACTGATCCCTGGGGGACACCACCAGTGACCGGCCGCCAACTGGATGCAGCCCCGCTCACCAGCACTCTCTGGGCCCGGCCCTCCAGCCAGTTCTTAACCCAGTTCTTAACTAAGCTTCCCTGTGAGGTGGTGGCATGCTTTCAGGTGGCAGTGGCCCAGTGAGGTTGGCTGCAGACCCAGCAGCCAAATCTCTCTGTTCTATGGTAGAGCACTGTGGCTTTCCGGAGTGCTGCTCTGGGGCTCACCTCTTGCCCCTCCCTCACATCTCCCATTACTGCTCCTCTCCAGCTTTGCAAACTGTGTGCCATTGGGAGCTGCTGGCCCAGCAGGATCCGCACGGAGGCTGAATGGTGGCAGCTGGCATCTCCTCTTAATATAGAAGTGAGGGTGGGGCTGCACAGGCACTGTGGTGCAGAGCACTTTGGGAACAGCCTGCGTGCTAAAAAGAGTTGAGTTGCACGTTGCAAAGGCTTCTGGATTTAATACTGAGGCTGAAGTGCAGGGTAAGGGCGCAGAGGGAAAGACAGTGGCCTCTGGGGGGCTTTCAGGAGCGAGCACAGGCAGAGTGGAGCAGCCTGAGTGCTTGCTCAGAGGTGGGCTGTGGTGGGAAGGGATGGCTGGATAGGACTGCACCTCAGCTGTCTTTCACAGAATCACAGAATTCTCTAACACTGCTCGCTCAGGTAACGTGAAGACCAGAGCTGTGGCAGCAAAAATATCTGTGGGGGCTGGAAAATCATCCTGCAAACCGTGGTAGAGCTCCACGTTGTCCCTGCTATGCTGCTTGGAGCTCGCTTGTTGAAACCCGGCACAGGGGGAGCTCGGTCACAGCAATGTTGACATGCCCTGTATCCTCTTATAAACCTTGGGAGCTTTTCCATGCATCCCTCTCAAAAGCTCTTTTTAAAGGATTTCTCAATAGTTAACCATGCAAATGAATAAATCATAATTATGATTCAAATAATCCCATTGTAATAATTGAAATAATTGTAATTCATTGTAATAATTCATTGTAATAATTGAAAAAGAATTTTCAGCAAGAAGCATTTTACTATTACAAAGGTAAACATCGATTCATGATTTTTTTTTCTTTTAAAGAAAAGGTGTATTCTCCAGGCAATTGTTTTTCCTTACCCCCAATTATGTATAATATGAAACAAAAATACTCTTTTTTTGTGTGTGTGTGTGCGACAGCCATCTTCAAATAAAGGAAAAAATATTCTTCCTTTTGCAACAGCCATCTTCAATGCTAATGAGCGAGAAAGGAAAAAGGATTAAGTGACATTTAAATCATTTTCACCTCCTTGCTGAGGACAGAGCCAAACAAGGCAGCCACAGTCAGCTGGTCAAAATGTCCAGAGCAGGGCCAACTAGTTTGGAGGAACTGGGAGGAGGGGTAAAGAGGGGAATGTTTTCCTCTTGATATGTGCTGCTATGAGATAGTGTAGGCTAAGCACATGGCTTGCAGCCAGCAAAGGCATGAGATACTATGATGATAAAAGCCTGGTTAATAATATTTAGCACTGAGAAAGGGCTTTCAAGGGAAAGACAGACACTTGCCCTGGGAAGGATGGAAGCGGACTCACCTGTTAGCCCCATTTTCGGGTTATTTCAGCAGAAAGTGCACGGTTGTGAGTTTTCCTGTGCTTTCAGAAGCTAAGTGTGTGACATGGACGGAGCAAGCCACAGGTTTCTAAAGCCAAAAGAGCCGGTAGTCTGCTCCTGGAATGCAGATTTGGCTCTCGGGGAGACTTAATGCTGACTGGTGTTTAAAAAAAAAAAAAAAAAAATAATAATAAAAAAAAAGCAAGCTCACCTGTTTGGTACCTGGGAGAAGGGGGAAACTTCATCCCCTGCAAATAAAGAGGACGGAAACTGCATTTACCCGTACCTTTCCCCCAGTTGCAGTGTTTGCCGTGACAGGTTGTCTCCATCTGCGGATGGTCCGGTGCCACCGCCGCGCTTGCATCACGGCAATGACATTTATAAATGGAGGTCCGCGAAGCCACAGGCACGGAGCGCCTGGCTCAAGGTCAACTCCAGCCTGCGGCAGGGACGGGAACAGCGCCGAGGTCCGCCGGGCCCCACGGCTGAGCCCCGAGCGCTGCCGGACAGCCCCCATCGGGGGTCTGGCTGGAGGGGCAGGTTCCCGGGGTGGGGGGGTGGGGGGAAGAAGGGCGGGGGCGGTGCCGCCCCTCGGACGAGCTGTTGCGAGGCGCCGGGCAGGAGAGCTGCGCCCGGCAGCGCGGTCCCCGCGGGGGTCTACCCCCAAAATCCGGCTGCTGCCGGGGAGAGGTGGGGCCGAGCATCCCCCGCCCGCGGGTGCGCGCATCGCTCCGTCCCCGAGCGCGCCCGCGCTGGCGCGGTGTCTGCGTGTCTGTGTGTCCCCGTGTCCCTGCGTGTGTCCGTGCGTGTCTGCGCCTGCCCCTCCGTGTCACACCGTGTGCTCGGGCCCCTCCCCGTCCCCGCGGTGTGTGTGTGTGTGTGTGTGTGTGCGCGCAGAGCCGCGCAGCCCCG
>VXAY01004635.1:339047-355544 GCA_013399855.1 Oxyruncus cristatus | reverse complement strand
GGTTCTCCTTTGAGCTCCTCGTCCGCTTCTTCGCCTGCCCCAGCAAGCCCGAGTTCTCCCGCAACATCATGAACATCATCGACATCGTGGCGATCATCCCCTACTTCATCACCCTGGGCACCGAGCTGGCCCAGCAGCAGCAGCAGAAGCAACAGTCTGGGGGCAGCAGCAACAACGGGGGCCAGCAGCAGGCCATGTCCCTGGCCATCCTCAGAGTCATCCGCCTGGTCAGAGTCTTCAGGATCTTCAAGCTTTCCAGGCACTCCAAGGGGCTGCAGATCTTAGGGAAGACTCTCCAGGCCAGCATGAGGGAGCTGGGCCTCCTCATCTTCTTCCTCTTCATCGGGGTGATCCTCTTCTCCAGCGCTGTCTACTTTGCAGAGACTGATGACCCTGACTCCCTGTTCACCAGCATCCCTGATGCTTTTTGGTGGGCAGTGGTGTCCATGACCACCGTGGGCTACGGGGACATGTATCCCATGACCATTGGTGGAAAGATTGTGGGCTCCCTGTGTGCCATCGCAGGTGTGCTCACCATCGCCCTCCCTGTTCCTGTCATCGTGTCCAACTTCAACTACTTCTACCACCGAGAGACTGATCATGAGGAGCAGTGCCAGTACACGCACGTCACCTGTGGCCAGCAACAGTCGCCCTTCTTTGAGCCTAAGAAGGGGGACAGTAATCAGTCCCTCAGCAAATCTGAATTCCTGGAAGCAGAAGACCTGGAGTCCATGAAATACTCCAACTTCATTCCTCCCAATAACCAGGGTTTTAAAGAGAAGAAGATGCTGACAGAGGTGTGATCAGTTTTGTTCTCCTGGGTCCAGACACAGAGCTGCGAGCTGCTGTACAGCAGCCTTCCTACAAGCAGCTGGATCTGTTCAGCATTTACATGCCAGACTGTGAATTGTGACACCGTAAACAGAATGATTGTGATAATGGGCTCTTCTGTCCTGATTTGCTGTTTCTCGTTAGTGTGTGCAGCCAGAAACGTTCTTGCTTTATTCCGTGGAGTGCTAGCTGTCATCCCCACTCCCCTGTGAATTTCTTTCTCTGCTTTTGAAGACTGCTGTTAACCCAGCATTTGCTCTGAAACCAAGCCTTGTTACTCCACTGCCAGAGAAGCCCTTGCCACTACTTCAGCTGAAGGATTCAGCAGAGTGAGCAGTTAAAGGGGCCGCGAACATCTGGCTCAAGCTGTGCCCTTGGTTCCTGTGCCGGCGCGGTGCCCTTGGCTGCGGGATCGGTCACGCCTGCCATGCCATTGCCTTTGAATAATGGAAACGCTGCAGCCAGGAGCACAGCGAGCTCTGCAGCTGTAGGGGAGAGTCAGCAAGCAGATGCCTGCCTTCTTTGCGACCCCCTGGCACGCTAAAGATCCTCTTTTTGGTTTGTGTTTCAAAAAAAAAGAAAAAAAAAAAGAAAAAAGAAACAAAAAAGGTGCACAGATCTGAAACCTCTGTTGCTGCTTGTGACCGTATATACCGTGTATCAAAAGCAGGCTTGTAGCAATCAACAGGCTTGGTGAGGATTCCCTGTGTGTTGAGCTTATCTCAGCCTTGTTTATGCCGGTGCCCTGATGTTAATTGGCTTTTGTAGTACCAACCTAATCTTCATAGTGGTAAGTGCCTTCTGATGCAAGGCGCATTTGAGTAAATTCATTTGTTATCGCCACACAATAGCGTTTAATGAGATGTACTTTATGCCTCAGATACTCAGCTCTGTGTTCGGGCTCCTGAGAGCAGTTGACTCCACTGCTTTTTTTTCGTGGAGCGTTCGTGTAGCTGAGGGAAGTTCGCGCGGGGGTGTGTTTTGTTGGCAAGGCTGAAGAACTCCGAGCACAGGCAGCTGCACCTGTGCTGTGGGAGGGTCTCGCTGGTTTAACGACTCACAGGCGTGAATTGCCTCAGGGTGGTAAGTGTGTTAACAGTCGAGACTGAGGTTACGAACTTCCCTAAGCTATCTGCACAAACCCAGCGGTTTCGGATGAGGGGAGTAGTAGCCTTTGAAGGGATGCTTTTGCTGTGCGACTGATCCAGCCAGTGCTTGGCGTTTCATGGGTAGAAGGGACAGCAGTGTTTTTTTGCACTGGGTTTTATGAGAGCAATGTATGCCAGCAATGCAAGATATGCATAGTTGGCCTGCAGTGCCGGGTTTGCCAAGGGACCAGAGATTTGTGTCTTAAGAGGCACACTTTGCTTCCCTGGTCATTTAATTAGTTTCAGCGAGCTCTGCCTTACGCCTAACTTTAAAATGTTTCGACTGCTGCCAGCAGGTGAAAAGAGGGAACGGATGCTTTCAGATTCTACTTGCAAATTTTTCTGCAAGGAAAAGCCTTTCTTGTTTTAAATCTAAGTGTATATTTTGCATTCAGGTGTCTGCATGTGAATGAAAGCAGAGGCAGCCATTAATGCCTTGCATCATCCTGTATGATATGCATATTAGAATGTACTGCATATTGCATGTGACACGTGGAATACATAAACCAGATAAATATCAAGGTGCAAAACACATAGAATGCATTTTATGTATATATAATGCTTGTCAGCCATAAGGCTAAGAATGCTAAAGGCACCTCATAGAACCATAGAATGGCCTGGGTTGGGAGGGACCTAAAAGATCATCTGGTTCCAACCCCTCTGCTGTGGACAGGGACACCTTCCACTAGATCAGGTGGCTCAGAGCTCCATCCATATACATTAATATAGTCAGAACTGCCTGTGAGATGGGATCTGTTTGCATCTTCATTACCCTGCCTGTTTTCAGTCCTCTTGAGATATGGCTCCATGCCTAGAGTGCTTTTACTGTGGCCGTGGCCTCCCCTCATCTGGGCCCTGGTCATACGGTAGAAGTTGTTTGTGCAGATTCTGACTCTGCTCTGTTTCTCCAGAGCCCTGTTGTCCTCTCCAAGGTTTTCAGCGTGTGGGGATCTCCTGTGGGGTCAGCACACAGCCGTTATGTTAAAATCTCCGTTCTCTCTCTCTCTGAAACCGGGAGGAAAACGCCACTTGATTCAGTCTGGGAGATACAGGCGTGGTGTGGTGAGGGCTCGTAGCTCAGAGGAGTGTGCCTGAATAATGTAGAATTTCTCTTTGCTTCCTCGGGATTGAGGCAAAGGTTTGTGGAGCTCTGGGCCTTGGGAGCCATTCTGCATCCCTTGAAGAGTGTAACCAGCTCGTGGGTAAGTTGCCCTGGTGAATAAGGTGGGACTGAGGAAGGATCAGCATGGTGGCATCTCTGTTGATTTTGTCTAAAAGGACCTAAATCCAGGTCATTAGGTTTATTCAGTACAAAGCTGGTGTTGTCCTTAGTTGTGTTTCAGGGTTGATATAATGAAATCTTTACCGTGAGGGCAGGAGTGGGCTTTCCCTTCAAATTTCTTTTGCTGGAAACCAGCAGAAGAACCTGCTGTTTAAGAGGGATGTTGCCCTGTCCTAGCAGAATGCCCATGTTTGGGGATATTTTATGCCTGAGTGTATCAGCTGATAGAAGTTTCCCCAAAGCAAGATATAAAAAACTCAGGTTAAAGCGTAAGTTCAGGAGGAGTCACGAGACGCACGCTGAGCCTGCGTCAGAGAATTCCTGTGCTCGTTCCTTCCCTTGGGCCTGGCCCCCATTGCCCCTGCCAGGCAGGAGCCCTCCCTGCTCAGAACAGGTTGTTCTCCTGACCAGCAGGACAGACGTCTGGGCAAGGAGACTCTGGCAAAAAAAAAAAGAGATTTCCTGCTCTCTGGTGAAATTCAGCAGCGAGTTTCTAGTGGGTTTTAAAAGTCTCTGTACAGATACGGGGTGTGCACGCCCGGGGTGAGAAGGAATTGTGTTGTAAACAGGCAGCTCTGTGCAGATTTTGTGATCCACATTTTTATTTTCTCGAAAGGAAGTTCATGGGAAAACGTGCAAAGCAGGAGTGGTGTTTGTTCCCTGGGTTTTCTGTGTTAGAGCTATTGAGAAATGCAAAAAGCCAACAGAAGCGTGGAAATTGTAACCTTGGGAGTCATTTGGGCATGTAAATCCTTCTCTAAGCGCCTCCTGAGCTGCAGTGAAGTCCCAGAGTCATCAATAATACCATATATTATAGAGCTGGTGGAATTCGACATTTTTATTAAGGTTTTGTGGGGATTTTTTGGTTTTTGTGACTGAAGTGACATAGTGGCACCTGTGCCATCAGCTTTACAGAGGTCTCGTTGTCGCCAAATCACAGAGATGCTTTCAAGAATTTTACCTCAAGTTCTCAGCCCGTAGCACTCGCCCCTGAATGTTCAAAATGCAAATCTGTCAGGTTTCCTTCTGAAGCTGTTTCCTTCTGAAGGTAGAGCACATCCTTGTGAAGCCAAGTAGGCACCTCCAGGGAGTTGTTTCCATAACAACCTCCCGGACTGTTTCTCTCTACGCTGTGGCTGTGGCTACAAGCAAAAAGCACTCGTCGGGTATTTTGTTTTCAGATATTAGCACCTCATCTTCGCCGACGTTTCCCTCGCTTCCTGAGGATGATTCCGTCACCTTGTATCACGTACAACTTGTCCTGTCCAACTTCGGAAGGACAGTTACCAGCCTTTGAAAGAAGGGAGTGCGGACCTGGAGATGGGAAGAGATTTTATTTGTACACAGAGGGGTGGAGAGTGTGTGAAGGGACAATCTGAGCACTCGGTCAAGGAGCAGAGGGACAACTGGCCTGTGGATGTGGAGTCATCTGGGTGCCCGGTGACAGGGAATACAAGCATCACACCAAAAAACCAGAAATTCCGCTCTCAGTAGTCTCACTTAGGAAATAGTTTTGCAGTGGAAAAGACTGTTGGTCCTTCCTGATCCCTTGGCTGGTTTGTGACAATCAGTTCCCCAGAGAATTTTCCCGCAGGATGTTTTGTACCAAGGCAGGACAGGGCAGAAATCGTCTCCTTCGAGGTGGGGAAGGAAGGAAAAGAATTCTACTGAGGACCCTATTTTTTTATCCACATAAAGGACTGTAAGTGTGAAAGTCACGTTTTGTGATATTTCAAGGTCTGCATTACCGGTGGATTCCTGCACTTCCCTCCAAGACGAAATTCCTATTCTGCTCCTGTTTGGAAAGTGTTGGAATTTGGGATTTCTGAGCAATTTTCTGTTTGGCCCTTTTCTTTCATGGATAAAAAGTCACTGCTGAAGCAGCTGAGGGGGTGAAGGTGACTGGACTTGGTGTTCTCTCCTCGTCCCTCTCGTTCAGTGTACAGGGATCCCTGCGGAGATAAAGAAGAGTGAGTATAAAGGAAATTCAGGGCAGTAAGAGAGAGGGTAAGGACTGAAGTGTCTTCCGTGCAGTGATGGAAAGAGCAGCATCAACCCTGAAAGCAAAGGAAGAAACAGCTCCAGCATCTGCTGCTGTAGCTGAAATAGGTAAGGTTTCTTTTTGTCCTGTGAAATTAATGACGAAGAATTTCTTGAAACTAATGAGGAAGGATTTCATAATTGAGATTTGCAGCCTAAAGGGAGAATCTGGTTCTAGGTGAAGAAAGAAAGATAATTATAAACTACAAAAAATATAGTGTGAGCCAGATCCTCACCATCTGCTGATTCAAGCTGGCAAAACTCCTTTTAGTACAACTACCTTGGATTATATCGGGCTCCAACTTCAATCTGCTGCATCAAGTCAAAGCTTATGTACTGTTTGTTAAACTGCTTATTTTTGTTGTTCTTTTCTTCAGGTCCTGTTTACACCAGGGAAGGATTACAGCAGGAGTTAACCACAGCTTTCCCAAAAGTGCTCATCTGACTTGAGTCCAAGTAAGTCTACCGAGCTCAGCAAAGTTAAGCTTTCTCTTTTAAGTTTATATTGACAGAAATAAGAGCAGTAGCATTTTGTCTATTTATTTCCTAATGGTGGTAGTATGTGGAGAAATCCACAGGGAAGTTCAAGACTAAAGAAGATCCGGCCCTCTGTGGCAGCCCTGTAAGCACAAGATAGCTCTATTTACGTTGCTGTAAATGAAAGCACAGCCTTGAGCTCTTCATCTTGCTCTTTGAAGTTGCACTAGAGACAGATCCCATTCTGAAGACATTTGTAGCCCTGTTATCAGCAGGTTCACAGTCTGATGCCTGAACTGCAGTCACCTGCTTTACACAGAAGGAGGGGAGCAGGTGTCTGCAGGATGAAAAGACTTAATCCCCTGATGAAAGGAACCCGTGGATGCTGAGTGTCCTTAGCTGCCACCAAAGACAGTGGGTGAGGAAATCGCCTGCCAGTTTTCAAGAAGGAGCTCTTCTTTTGGAGGATCGAGTCTTAGGTAACACACCAGCCTAGCCAGGGGAGATAAATCCAGAAAAATGGTTTTCTGGGGGAAAGCAGAGACTGTACTAACTGTTTTCCAGTGTAGCTTATGCTGTTAGTACCTGTTAATTCCACATGCTCTCCCTGGGTTTTCCTGTGATTCAGGGAAGTCTGTCTGGGGCTTGTTGGCTGATGCAAGAGCTTGCATATCATATGTTTTATGCTGTGGCAAGCACGTGCTTGTGATCAGTGTGGGTTTTACATTGCTAAAGCATGAACGTTGACTGATAAACCCTCACCATGTTGTCTGTAGTGCAGATTAATAAGAGGGGCTGAAGCAATGTGCAAATACTCCTTGGTGAAAGGAAAGACAGGATTTACAGGAGGGAAGGTGCTCATCAACTTGCATGGTCACCCTAAGTACTGTGTTGACTATTCATTAGAGGCAAGATCTGTGGGAAACTTTTATCTTCACACAAAATATCCTTGAAGATTCAGTAAGTCCTTCTTTGGCTTTATTTTCACTCATATTTATTTGGTGGTGTGAAGTTTTGGAAGACCCTTTGTCAAAAAATGCTGTAAATCACGAATTTATCCATTTAATTACCAAATTCAGCTGTTGTTTGTTTAAAGAAAACAGAGGTCTCAGTTCTGCTCTCTACCCAAGGTAAGATAGATACTTCCTTAAGAGTATGAGTGGTACGACTCCTAATTTAAGTGTGAGAGAAGAATCAGGCCCAAAGAAGAGGGCTGTAAATGCAGATGATGAGACTAAATCTCTTCAGGTGTTGCAGATACACATTCCAGTCACCTGAAAGGTTATATACAATTTTACACCAACAGAAGGTTTACTTCTAGAGTACATATTGGTGTATACTCCAGTACGTGTTGATGTATACTCTTACATTCTTTGGAGGGAAATTAAATGGTATTTTACAAGAAAACTGGAGCATTACCCTCTCTTCTTGCTGCTCCTTGATGCATCTGTTGTTTTCAATTAGCTTGATGGCATCCATTTTCAGAAAGCAGATGCTGCCCTCTTTTACACGGGTGCAATTCTGGAATAACTCCACTGACGTCAGTGAAGTGACTCCAAATTTATCCCTGTTGAAAGCAGAATTGGACCACAGTCCTTTTGTCTGCACGTCTGCTCTGGAGCTCTCGGGAAGGTGTGCCATTGTCACACCATAAGGTGGAGGCAAGTGCCTGTGTGCTGTGCCGTGCTCAGCTCTTTTGTGTCCTTGACATCCCACTCACATGCCAGGGCTGGGGCAGAATCTGGGCTGGTGAGGGGCTTGTGTGGTCACCAGGTTCCTCATGCAGAGTGCTGGTCCTAAATTCTTGACAGCTCGCCCGTTCCAGTTGGTGTTGGCTCCCTCTTGACTGGGTATTTTCTACGTGGTTACAGAGTGTTTTAAGCTGAAGAAATGTGACTGCAAGTCTTAAGTAATGGAACAACAGAAGGGTGGCAGAGGTAGATGTGGAGACAAACTCTACCCCTCCTACAGGTTTTTGTTGTTAGGGCTACGTGAAAATCGCTGCAGTCGTGGTAGGCTGGCTGTACATCTGCTGGTTTCAGAGTCTCTGTTTTGAGGGAATACTGAGTTTAAACAAATTGGGCTCTATCTTCCCTGCTCTTAACCCTTTGGATCTCGGTCACGCCTTCCCTGAAGCTGGACAGCAAACTTCATATGCTGCACAGAAAAATGCTACGTGAGGTGGGACAGGTCAGGGTGAATAGAAGAAATAGAGGCATAGAAGCACAGAATGATCAGGGATGGAAGGGACCTTAGAGATCATCTAGTTCCATGTGCAGGGACACCTTCCACTATCCCAGGTTGCTCAGAGCCCCATCCAACCTGGCCTTGGACACTTCCAGGGATGGGGCAGCCACAGCTTCTCTGGGCAACCTGTGCCAGGGCCTCCTCCCCCTCCCAGGGAACAATTTCTCCCTAATATCGAATCTAAACCTGCTCTCTGTCAGTGTGAAGCCATTGCTCCTTGTCCTGTCACTCCAGGCCCTTGGAAATAGTCTCTCTCCATCTTCCCTGTGGGCTCCCTTCAGGTCCTGGAAGGCCACAATTAGGTCACCCCAAAGCTTCTCTTCTCCAGGCTGAACAATCCCAACTCTCTCAGCCTTTCCTCCCAGCAGAGCTGCTCCATCCCTCTGAGCATCTTGGTGTCCCTCCTCTGGACTCGCTCCCACAGCTCCATGTCCTTGCTGTGCTGGGCCCCCAGGGCCAGAGGCAGCTCTGCAGGGGGGTCTCACCTGAGTGGGGCAGAATCACTTCCCTTGATCCATTTTCTGAGTCAGTAAAAAACAGTAAAGATGTTCCTCAAGGATTGGTCCTGGGATTGTTCAGAATATTAGCAGTAGAGTGGAGACTACCAAATTTAGCAGTGAAGTAACCTGAGTGTCATCTTCAAGGCTGTGGATTGGGACATAGAACTGGATGACTTAATAATTGACTCCGAAGAAATTGAAATATACTGAACAGACAGAAATTAGTGTCACAGGGATTTTGGTGGAAGACAGACAGAAAGAATGATTGGGGATGCTTTAATCAGCCATAGTGCCGGTGTCACTCCCTGAACCATCAGAGTAATGCAGCCATAGAAATTGCAGGTGCAAGTCTTTGAAAGTCTCAGAACAAGCATGTTCAGTATCACCTGGGAAGTATTAATTTCGTAAGGCCTCATCTGGAATGCTGTGTGAATGGCTGGTGACCTAAATTTGGTCAGGAAGGATGCACAGAAGAAGAGCGAGAACAATCAGGTGAATGGAAATTGCTTTGCAAGGGGAAGCTGGAGGAGGCCGACTTTCCTAGGCTAGCAAAAGGTGAACAAGTCCTCTAGTCAGGAAAATACTGGGGCAAAGTAACCAAAAGAGAAGAAAGAGCTGAGAAATTTTAAGATCTTCCCACGTTTCTTGTGTCCACCAACTTGTTGGCCATACTGTGCCTGTTTACGCACCAAACACCAAGTCCTGGTGATTTTATTATTTAATGCTTGGACTTTGTGGGTAGGAGGAAGAACTAGGAGAGGAGCTGTGAGTCTTGGGAGGTGTTTTTTCTTGATGTGACTGGGAGAAAAGTCCTAGGAGTGGGGTAGGATGGGGAAAGGGATACCAGATCACTCTAGGAACTACTCTGGAGACACAGAGGAAGTTCATACCTCTTAAATCCTCCCAAACTATGTTCATTGCACTTCTCCTCAACCTGGAACTGCTGCTGACCTCATCTAGTGTTTTCTCACTATCCAGGGCTCTCCAGCCCTATGCTGACCTTCCTTCTTCTGGTCTACCAGAGCTCCTGGAATCACTGGAACAATGCGTTGCATCTAACGTTGAGAAAAGCCTCGAGCCAGCTCTGCTGCAGCTCAGTCAGGTTGTCTGATTTGAGCAACCTGGTCTAGTGGGAGGTGTCCCTGCCCATGGCAGGGAGGTTGGAAGGAGATGGTCTTTAAGGTCCCTTCCAACCCAAACTGCTCTATGATTCCATGATTTGCATGAAGAAACGATCAGTGACGCATGATCTTCAGCAGCTGTTGTTCATAGAATTGTGGAATCGTTAAGGCTGAAAAAGACCTCCAAGATCATCAAGTCCAACCTTCCGTCAAATATCACAGTGCCCAATAAACCATATCACGAAGTGCCACATCCACTTGTTCAAACTTTGAACCCTTCCAGGGATGGCGGCTCCACTTCCCTGGGCAGCCCCATTGTAATGCTTAACCACTCTTGCAGTGAAGAAATTTTTCCTGATATCCAGCCTGAACCTCCCGTGGTTCAACCTGGGGCCACTTCCCCTTGTCCTACGGCTGGTTGCCCGGGAGAAGAGGCTGATCCCACCTCGCCACATCCTCCTTTCAGGGAGCTGTAGAGAGCAGCATTGTTGAATGCATTTACCTATTACCTGGTGTCAGATAGCCAAACCGAGGACATCTCCTTTAGCACTGTAGTTTTTGTTCAGATAAGTGTCACGAATCTGTTGTACATTTCTCAAGCTCTGGGTTATTCTCATATTTTAATGTATCAGTACTCTCAGGTACATTCCTTTTAATACTGTAGACTGTGGGCTTTCATGCTTATGAGATAATGCCCACAAAGCAATTGATCTTTGCAGTCTGTCCTTGGAGGTGGCACTGTGACTGTCAGAAACATTTTGGAGGGTGTTCACTATTGCTTATTCATTAGTCTTTTATTTGATGATCTGCTACAGCTTTCAGCAGTGGATTGCAAACATTTCTCTAGGAGGTATTTCCTTGAAAAGGTGCCCCTTCCTCAAAATCAGAAATACTTGTGAGAGAGGTTTCGTTCCGGCACATTTTGGTGTTCTTTACAAAAGGCACATTTGGAAAATTTTGCGTTGTGTGATCGTTGTCTCAGTGTTCCGAATATTTGTCCTTTTTAAATGTTTTTTTAAGAGAATGTATGTAAAGAAGGTAAAATACAGAATTTTCCATTCATGTGCTATGCACGTGGACGTGCAATGACAGCTGTAACGTGGATTTGGGGTTCGTGGGAGTGTTTTTTCTGAAAGGGAGGGGACTGCCCTTTGTTTTGAAGAGTTTATTTTTAAGAGACTTTTTTTTTTAAGCAATGTACTGGTAGCCATTGGTTGTTTCTGGTTACTAGCAGTGTGGCTCCAGGGTCAGCTCCAAAACTTCCTTGAATTAAGGTAAATGTCATGGATGCACTAGTGACAGAAGGGATGTCCCAGTACTTTGGCTGTGGCTGAGCCAAGCCAGTCATTCTTTTCTGAGCTGGAAAACCTTCCCAGTAAAAAAGTTCTTTGAGCCCAGAGTGCTTTTAAAGCACAAGTCTGACTTGCTAGGACTTGTCATTTTGAATCCTGAGCTCCTCCTGTTTCCATTCAGCTGGACATCTCTTAGGATCTTTTACTTGGAGAGTAAGGAGCGGAGTGGGGGGGAAGGAAAGTGGAAAAAAAAACCCAGAAAATTATTACTGAAAATTTTCTGGGTGAATTGAGAATGGAGGGAGAAGCTGCTGTCTGGAATGTGCTATAGCTCCCCTGCTATTTATCTTTTTCTTGGCTCTTTAAAAAAACCCCAAACCTGAGCAGATCTGTGAAGTGCCATTAACACTTAGCTAAGGGGTTTTCAGAGAAGATGAGCTGGGAGTTCTTTGCATGGCAACCACTAATCAACATTTCCATAGAAGGTGCCTGAATACATGTTGATCAAACCAGCTGCAGCTGTGACAGAGCTGTGATGGGTTTTGGAGGCTGGTGCATCTTTCCATCCCCAGTCTCAGAACCTACGTAGCAGTAAAAAAAACCACCCACTGGTACTTCTGGCTCTGGCATTTCTGCTTATTAGTAATTGCAGCAAAAGGGGGTGTGAGGCTTTTCTTTAGTTAGGAGACCACTTAATGAGGAAGGTCTTGGTAATTAAATTCTGGATTTGGGGACAGTCCCCACTACTGTCACAGGGCCTTTGGATGTCCCACGTATCTCAGTGCCTTGGCAATAAAACAGGGCAGTATTAGGCCGTTTAGTTTCTTTTTCCTGGACCATTTAGACATGGAGGTCTTTTTGAGTATGCCCTACCTCTTCCCTAACACCTAGATAATGTCAGGCAGGGTCAGGAGCCCCTCCTCCCTCAGGACACAGTGTTGTGTTACTGCCGTAACAGGACCAACGAGCAGATGGACAGTGAGGATCAAAGAAACACGGGAAAATATTTGGCCCTGTGCGTGAGACTCATGGAATACCCAAACGCTAACAATTCCTGCTCTGTTGGCTCTGATTTCCGTTTTTCGAATACTTCAGGTACAGAATACTTGGTGGAACCCCCTTATTTGTGACTCTCCGTTGCCTTCCGGGCCGCCTTGCAAATGAAAAGTGTGCAAGATACTTCTGCGTGGCAGAGCCCGGAGCTGACTCACTGTGAGGTGAATTGAGAGCTCATGGAATGCTCTGTGGAGATAAGAGGCTGACATCGGCTTCTCACAGCTAGTCCAAGAGAAGGAACTTCAAGCAAGTTTTTCTCTTAGACCTCAGGAGCTGCTGTCGAGGACCAAGGTGGTAAAGCAGCAAAAGAAAATATGCTGGAGATGGGAGGAGTTCACAAGCTCTTTTCAGAGGTTTGTATCAGCTCTCCAAGCTTGAAGGACTGGTACTGAGCAGTCAAATCTGCACTTTGAATCTGGCAAGATCGGTTTTTTCCCCTGCAGATTTTCACTGGCATTGTCAGGAACTAATCCTCCTAAATGCTTTGCTGGTTTTTTCTTCCTTTATGATCTTTCAGAGGAATAGGAGGATACATAGAATAGCAATTATGGCTCTTCATGGTTTATATTTAGTCATATATTGGTGATTCAGAGACAAGCATATGTAAAAAGGCCCAGATGAATCCTCTTGCAAATTGCTTTCTGTCCCGTAGCACATTTAGGTGCCTGAGACTTCCATGCAAGGCATGAATCTCACAAAAACCTTACGTTTTTGGAGAGGGACTGTTGCCATGTCTTTGTGCCCACTATGATGCATGAGGAGGTTTTTTTTTTTGATGGCTGAAATATTTTAAGAACCCTACTCATGCGGAGACTTGGTTTCAGGCAAATGGAGCCAAATTCTCACATTTTTCTTCTGATGCCAACTAGGCAGTGTGGTACAGGGTGCTTTAGAAGCCTTTATTTTTTTCAGCTGGTCAGTTTTCATTATGGTTAGGAAACAGCACCTGTTTATCCTGAAAATTCAGTGTTTTAAAGCATAACAGAAGTTCCTGTTGGAATGTTTTTGAGTTTTGACTGTCAGATCTGCCGCAGCACCACAGCAGTCTGTGGGCAGGCTGATGCTCACTGGCACATTCTGGGTCTGGATCTGGTAAGGATCTGACATTTCATTTTTCCTGTGCCTCAATTCCCCTAGCTGTAGAAGGGAAATAAAATCTTTCTCTGTTCAGCATGCAGTCAGATGTTCATCAGTGATGAGGTTCTGTAGGAACAATTAGTGTAAACTTATTTGTCTTCAGGTAATGCAAATGTCCATGTTTTTCCTATAGGGAATGACAAGGTCGTGAGACAGGCTTGGGAAATTAGAATTATAGAATTGTTTGGGTTGGAAGGGACCTTAAAGATCATCCAGTTCCAACCCCCTGCCGTGGGCAGGGACACCTTCCACTATCCCAGGTTGCTCAGAACCCCATCCATCCTGGCCTTGGACACTTTCAGATGTGGAACATCCACATTTTCTGGACAACCTGTGTCCTAGGTGTTCAGCTGGGGCAGCTGGTTACTGTGGAACTTCAGGGAGCTTCTCTGTAAACCTGTTTCTGATTTCACATGGTTGTAACTTCTGTAAAGGGCGTCACAGCTGGAAACAGGATAAATGGGATGTTGACCCTCTCTAATTGCTTCAGTAACATTGCCTCTGTTAATATTATCTTTTTAGGAAGAAATTCTTTACTCTGAGTGTTGTGAGGTACAGGAACACGTTGCCCAGAGAAGCCGTGGCTGCACCATCCCTGGAAGTGCTCAAGGCCAGGTTGGATGGGGCTTTGAACAAGCTGGTCTAATGGAAGATGTCCCTGCCCATGGCAGAGGGTTTGGAAGATGATCTTGAAGGTCCCTTCCAACCCAAACCATTCTGGGATTCTGTGAATGTTTCCCTGTGGCCCTTTCCTTGCTTTCTGTCAGTAATCAGAAGCCTCACCACTGGGTGTTCAGGCACCTAGAGTGGGATTATAAATACTTAGCTAAGGAGCCAGGCAGTTAGGAGATACCATAAATTCACACTCCCAGAAATTTGGTAGAAGATAGCACTTAAAGTAATGTCTGTTAAAGCCTAAACACACCGTGGCCTTTGGGAATTTTTTTTCTGGTGAAACAGTTGGACCGATGGTGGAGATCCGAACTTGCCGCTCGTATTTGTGTGGCTGGTTTTGACCACAGTCCTTGTGCCCAGGTCGGTGGTTGTTGCTCTGCTGGTCCTGGAGTGTGTGACCTGCACCGTGCCACCTCCACACACACCTCCAGGCGTGGAGTCCACCAAAGCAATGCCTTCCCCTCGTGGTGATTTCTTTTAACTCCACGACTCCATCCAAAGCGTGGCGGCTTTCCTGTAAATTCGTGCAGTTGCTTTGGGTTTGTTGATGTTTTATGGTGCCAGCCTGGTGTGTCTCAGCTGCAAGGGCAGAATTAAATATTACTGGACATGTGGTGCCAGAGTTAAGCCCTGGGGAGGAATAGAGGGAGTGAGGAAGCCAAGCTGAGCCAGAGGAACCCCAGAGACCCTTGGGAGGAGGTGAGAAGTAAGGAGTGGACTTGACTGTTACCACTGCCACAACCATGCCAGAAGTTTCCTTGTCCCCAAGCCCCTTTTCCACGTTTCTAATTGTCCAATCCTGGCTTCCCAAGACTTGGAGAGAAGGCAGGACCATGGCTGTTTTGCTGTCCCCCAGCAGGCTGTTTTCCTTAGCAACTGTTGTCTTTGCCTCTGCTGCAGACCCAGCTGTGATGTTTTGGTGGATTTTTGTGTGCTGGTTCCCTGGGTACACTGAAAAAAAAAAACCCATTTAAAACAGCAGTGAAGATAAAACAAATGAGGATTTAACGAGGGCTAGCAACTGAAGTTACAGCTGATAAGGAAGGCTGGATTCAAGTTGAGTAAAGCTCAGGTTGCTTCATCTTCTCAGCTACTTTAAGCTGAAATAATTGACCTTTGTGATCTTTTTCAAAAATTTTAATAAGGACAAGCATATCTTGTTGAATTTTAATTTAAATTCATTGACTCTGCAGTTCTCCCAGAATATTTCTCTTGAAGGGATGCTGTGTGAGTCAAGGGAAAAATCTAAGCCCTGTGTCACAGGCTCGTCAAACGCTGATGAGAAGGCTCTGAAATCTGACGCACAGCCCAAATTTTAACATCCGTGGTTTGGCTGCATAAATGGGAAAGGATTGGGAAACTGTGTGGATGCTTGAACAAGAGCATGTGTGCCAGGTGTGTCCACGAATGTGTGTGTAAAGGCTTGGTGGACAGTCGGTGCTGGAGAGCTGTAGGCTACAAAAACTACAAGTTTTTTCAGTGATCTGAGGTAAAATGCAAATGATGTGGTAAATAGCAAGATTGTGAGCTGAAGTTGGTTTTGTACAGTGCTTTCAACATACCAAGCGTGTTGTGAGCAGTAGCTGTTCGTGGAATCATGGAATGGTTAAGGCTGGAAAAGACCTCCAGGGTCATCAAGTCCAGCCTTTGACAGGTCACCTTGTCAACCGGCCCAGAGCACTGAGTGCCACATCCAGTCATTCCTTGGACACCTTCAGGGATGGGCACTCTGTCACCTCCCTGGGCAGCCCCTTCCAGTGCCTGACAACCCCTTCAGTGAAGAAATTCCTCCTGATGTCCAACCTGAACCTTCCCTGGTACAGCTTGAGGCCAGTTCCTCTTGTCCTGTCCCTTGTTCCCTGGGAGCAGAGCCCGACCCCCACCTGGCTACAACCTCCTGTCAGGGAGTTGTAGAGAGTGAGAAGGTCCCCCCTGACCCTCCTTTTCTCCAAGCTAACCCTTTTCTGGGGATAAGATTACTGTTGTGTATTCAAGCAAAATGCCCACGGGAAGGGAGGTGATATTTCTGGGCAAGAACGAGCACCAGCATGGGAGAATCTGTAGAAACACACTGAATTCTGGAAAGCCTGAAAATTCAAAGGAAAAACGTGTGGCGTGAAAAAGTCTGCCTTGTGCTGACTGCTGCTGTCAGGAAGTGCCTCTGAGAGCCCGTGAGGAGTTTGTGGGTGTCACAGTGCCATCCTGTGGGCCAGGGAGGTATGAGGCAAGCCGACACCTGCATGTGTGACCTGCCCTGGGGTAGGGTGTTGGCAGTGGTGGGTTTGGCCACTGTCGTGGTGTCCCCCCAGCCAGCAGCCAAGCCCCTCACAGCCGCTCCCTCACTCCCCCAGCAGCAGGATCCGGGAGAGAAACGGAAGGTTTGAAGCCAGAAAACTCCTGGGTTGAGATAAAGGCAGTTTAATAGGGAAAGGAAAAGCCATGCACACAAGGCAAGCAAGACAAGGAATTAATAGAATCATAGAATCATAGAATCAGACGGGTTGGAAAAGACCTCGGAGATCATCAAGTCCAACCCTTGATCCAACCCCACCGTGGTTACCAGACCATGGCACTAAGTGCCACGTCCAGCCTCGTCTTGAAAACCTCCAGGGATGGAGAATCCACCACTTCCCTGGACAGCCCATTCCAATGGCTGATTACTCTCTCTGTAAAGAATTTCTTTCTGATATC
>VXAY01004635.1:287833-334728 GCA_013399855.1 Oxyruncus cristatus | reverse complement strand
TTTTTTTTTTTTTTGTCCCTGAGAAAACTTTGTGAGGAGCAAATGCATTCTACAAATTCTTACTTGTAATATCTTGGGCATCTCTGTGTATCTGTAATCGCTGCTTAAATGTGTACCTTCTGTGTGAGTGTGAATATGTTAATATATATTTATATAAGGATGCGTATTTATGTATTTTGTGTGCTGCTGACGTTTTTCTCCTTCTGAATCCAGATAGAGCTTTTGACAAATCTTGTTCACTTAGAAGGCTTCTCCAGCCTCTGATGTTTCTCCCACTTCTTTCTGCTCCTTTGGGCTTTGGCAATGTTACAGCCAACCTTCTGGCCCAGGGTCCACTTTTTATAGCCTGTTCTTGTTCTTTTTCTGGCTACTTGAGTCCTTGTCAAGCAGTAGCAGGAGTTTCAGCAGCACCGGGACTAGAAAGTGCGTGATTTCCATAGGGGAATAAGCTGCTTTGACTCTCCTGCACTGAGTGGGGAATGGAATTGTCTTTGTAGAAAATACTGCGTAAACCCAGTAATTTTTAATCTTTCTCCCTCTTTTGTTGTGGAGGAGTGCTGATATTTTTAATAACTTTTTAACAGCCCTGTAGGTTCCATGTGTAACCAACACAGATGGACCTAGATGCAGCTAGAATGGATTTCTTGAAAGTGTAGCAATGGAAAAGTCTCTAAACTTCGAAAAGTTCTTGCAGACCCAACCTGTTGCCTAATAAATTGTTTCAGATCTGATTTAGAATAATAAAATAAACATTTTCAATTTTGAATTCCCTCTCTTGCTCCGAGAGATTTCCCTGCCCCTGGCGTGGAGGGGAGGGGCTTATGAGCCAAATTGTTAATATAGATCTGTCTTTAAAGGACTTAAAATTAGACATGAAGAAAATGGCTGTGGGAATTCCCAAAGCCCCAGTTAGAGTAAAAGTCAGACCTTGTGCCTCTGCTTGGAGAGCACAGCACTGCAATGCATCCTAACAAACTTCTGATGTATTAAAAAGGTATTTCATCTCCTGCAAGAAGAGATGTGTGTAATTCCCAGCAGCTGTAAGGAAAAATCACCCCCAAAATCCAATCCCACTACGCATCAAAGAAATGTAGCACTTTCTGTTTTAGCCAGCTGCAGTAATCTGGATGAGATATCTCACATTCAGTCCCTTCAAACACCCTCCTTAAGAAATGAACCCTTAGGTTGACGTGTCTTGACTGCAAGCCATGTAAATTAACACCTCTGTCTTGGGCATTTTTTTTTTTAACCCAAGGCTTTTCTTATTTTTCCTTGCTAGGCTGGATTCTGGATGCTGCAAGGCTGTCACGTCAGGATGCTGCAAAAGAGGCGGTTGCATCTTCTTCCTGTACAGTTGGTGACGTTTCCCTGTGCGCTGGGAATCCAACCTTTATGGACAGGAAAGTGTTTTCCTTGCTTTGCGGTTTTCTTGGTGCTGTTGCTTTTGCGGGGGGTCAACACTCTCAGTTCAGAGAAACTGGAACTAGATGTGAACAGGGACTGGAGGAAGGAGGCAGGGAGAATCCCCCTACAAGATTCAAATGTGGCTCACTTCTGGGAAAACCAGATAAAACAGGATTCAACTGCAGCAGTTTATGAGCTGTTCATCAAAAACCCCGACAAGCACCGAGCCCTGTGGGAAGCTGGAAATGACACAGGACACCTCCAAAAGACTCTGTTGCTGAAACTTCCTTTAAGCTTTTTTTTTCAAGTGGAAGATCCAGAGCTGGCAAATGGGTAAGGTCATCATTTAGAAGAGCAAAGAGCTCTCTCCAGAGAATTGAACAAGTCGCTGAAGTCTGTCCGTTTGTCTGCCTGTCTTTTGGCCTTGGGCTACTGTGCTTTTTAAAACTGTGATTTCATAGCTCAGATAAAAGGTAGGTGTTTCACGTAGCTCTACAGGTAGCAGTCATCCTGTTCATGCAAAATATCTGCTGTGTAAGGGATGGGCCCAAACTAGAGGTGTTTCTCATTTACCTACAAAGTGTCTTGCTTAGTGTATGTACAGTCAGTTCTTGTGAACATGTGAGTCCGTTGCCTGCTCTAAAGGAGTTAGTGACTTAGTTTCAGTGGTCATAGAGATTTTCACTGAAATAGCACTGTTTGTGGTAGTCTTTTGTGTGATTTAGAAGACACAATAGCCAGACAGTTCTGAAATTATGATATAACTGTACTCTGCGTTCCCAGAAAATGCTCTGAAGTTTTCTCCTGTTGCACCATTATGATAAAAACCTCTGTTGCTTTTCAAGCTCCACAAGTCCATGCTGTGCTGTGCTGTGCTGAAACTGCTTGAAAACCCAATTAGCACTGAAAAGTGAAGGGCAGAGAGGGATGCTCTGGCCTGGAATTCCCTCCCTTTGGCAGCGGCAAAGGTCAGTCGTGCAGCCAAATTTCCATAACCATGTGTGGATCCACTCTGTGTGTGTTGACAATTCTCTGCACAGGAGAGTGAGAGGGTGGGTAGAAAGAATTGATTCTGGAAGGGGGAGAGACTGAGAAGAAGAGTGGGGTGAGCAGGATGACTGGGATTTTCAGAAGGTGGTCTGATGGATGCTGGGCACCCAGTTCCCTAGAACTATTTATCAACAACACCCTCTCTATTTTCATGAGTGACTTTTAGCCTGTCTGGCAGTTTTCACAGTCAGTGTGTGAGGGAAAAGAGGTAGAAGGCAGCTCACTCCGCTTTGGCAGCTGTAACAGGCTGGGCAGTAATACCTGAGGGTCTGAACTCTGATAAGCTGTGACATCCTGACTCCCTGTCAGGCTCACAGAGGCTCATAAAAGAAACCCTCAGCTGCCAAATTGGAATCTGCTTCTGGAGCAGGTCTTCTGAGTAGCCCTGAGCGTGGATGTGAGGCTGCAGTCCTTTGGCAATGTGTGCTCCATGTTCCCGAGAGACCTACTCTGTGTCTTAGTGCAGGCCAGCTTGCACTGTGGGACTTCTCTGAGTCCCTGTGTGTCCTGGTCTTGCCATGTGGCTGAACATGAGTGACCAGAGCTGCCATAGACAGCAAGGGCAGTTGTCTTCAGAGTCAGCCTAGGTGCAGGCTGCCTTTGGAAAAGTGTGACTGTCCTGCAGAACTGCATGGATACCCTTCAGACACATGGCACACAGGTCAGAGACTTTAGACTGTGCTGTGTGCCCACACAATCAGCAGGGGTGATAGTTACAGGATTGCTTTGTGCCCACACAGTCAGCAGGGGTGATAGTTACAGGATTGCTTTGCTTTTGCTGTGAAACCTGGTTCTGATGCATTATTTCAAGGAAGACAGTTGGAATATGCAGGCCAGAACATGTGGTGAGATAAGTAATTCCAGCTCCCTTATTGGAGCTGCTTGGTACAAATCTGGGCGAACATTTCTGAGAGATTGTTGATGGTGGGGTTTTTTTGTTTGCTTCAATGAAAACCTGAAGCCTTTCCAATAAAGAACATGAGGTGCAGAGAATTTTTAGATGGAGCACGTTCTTCAGGCTGTTTACTGGATTCAGGCTTTGGGAATCCAAGTTCTTTGTGGGCAGTCCCACACACGGAGGGAGAAGAGGTTATTGGGCTTGAAAGTTGACCAGGGAGATGGGACTCAACTGAGCTTTGAACAGCAATCATTGTCCTTATTGATGGTGCCATAACATGTGCTTGACTCAAACCCAACCTTGCACAGGCAAGACCCTGTTAAGTCATGTGATTAGATATCTGTGGTTGTTCCTACCAGTGTGATCCAGTGTTGAATAGGCTAGAACATACGAATAAAATCAGTATTTTTTAAAGTGTGCTGTGTTTTCTTTGTCACGAAGACTGGCTGCCCTCTAGGACTTTATTATCTTCACATGAAATATTTGATGTGGAATTAGTGCAGCTTTCTTAGGACAGTCCATGCCCACTTGCAGAAGTGCACCTTTTCTTCCTCGGAGGTGGTTGCTGCAGTCCTGCACTGCGCTCCTGCCACTGAGCTGGCCTGGGCACTTTCCAGGAGAACTGTCTTGCTCCAGCAAGTTCACCTCCTCGGGAGTTCTCAAAGGCGATCTCCAAATTAACTCCTCACATCTTTCTCTTGCTTCTTGACTTGGAAGCCACAAAGGTAAGTGTATGTATAAGGCATTTAACCTCTGGGGAGACATTCTGTCTGCCATGCAGTCACACTGGAAGAGGCCAATGAGACAAGAGTCAAGGAAAAAGCCAGACCCTCTTTCCCCAGGATGCACCAGTGTGTGTCATGCTGAAGGAATCATGGCCAATGGTTCATGCACAGAATTTGTTTTCTTTCACCTTGACACTGTGACAGCACTGTTAACCAGTGAGTACATGTGTTCGTCTGCTCCCTGTCACTTACCCAAAGCCATGACTGTCTCTAGTCCTTGAGCCCCAGACCTTCTCACTGTCACATTTGAGTTCACACCCATCTTTTTTTTTTAATCTGACAAAAGCCTTGGTTGTCTCAGCTGCTGTATTTCAAACCACAGAGTCAGCCTGACCCCACTTGCCTACTTAATTCATCTCTTTCCCTTCTTTGTTCAGCCCAGATGATCCCTGACTCCTTTTGGAGGAAAGTTGCTGTCCCAAAACACTCTCGTTACAGATACCATCGCTGAAGCCCTTCATCAGCAGTGCTCAAGACCTGCAGCAACGTGTAGAAATGAGATTGCTCAGAAATGCCAAAGCATTTTATAGGTGAATGTATTATGTCAGTGTATGTTACAGGCAATAGTATCAGATAAATCAGCTGTTCAGGGAAAAAAAAGAAAACGCAAAAAGAGGTTTTTTTAATCCAGTCAGGTTTAAGGTAAGTTTGGGGAGTCTGTTTTTGGAGGATGGATTGATGGAAGCTGTGCAAGGCTGACTGACCAGTTGAGCCCTGTTTACCATTAGGGTCCATAAGAGTCTTTATGCATTAAAGTGTATTCATGGGCAGTACAGGTGTAAAAGAAATGTCAGGAAGATGGAGCAGCAGGGAGGAGTATAAATGTATTAATTTTGAGTACAGCATTTGTGTTTGCTCTTCTAATTGGTCTGTTGTAATGATTTTCCTAGAAGTGAATTAGTGGTCCCAGCAGAGAATACAATTTGGAGAGTCATTGAATTAGAAGAAACGAAATCAAAGACAGACCAGCATCTCTCCTATTAAATAAGTGTGGCAGAAATTGTGCTGCAGGCATATGGAATGAATGCTGACGAATCACCAGAACTGAGTGGTGTTCACTTATGACTTCCAAGGGAAATAGTGGAATTACTTATGGCACTGAATAAAATTAACTTAATCCTCCATTGGTGCCTGAAGTCTGGGGAGTGGTGAGCACGGTGCATTCCTTTAAAACAATTTCCAGAAGTGTGTCTAAGGCACTGTGGTCTGGTAAATTTGACATTTGTATTAGGCCAATTAATAGTATAACAGGGAATTGAATCAGTGAATGCCTGATAAATACAAAAGATTTCACAGAATAGCACAGAATATGCTGAGTTGGAAAGGACCCACAGGGATCATCAAATCCAGCTCCTGGCCCTGTACAGGACCACCCCCAAGAGTCACACCGTGTGCCTGAGAGTGTTGTTCCAATGCTCCTGGAGCTCTGTCAGCCTTGGTGCTGTGCCCACTGCCCTGGGGAGCCTGTTCAGTGCCCAGCCACCCTCTGGGGGAAGAACCTTTTTCTAGTCTCTTAAGTCAATAAGGTTTTTGTTAAGAAAGGTTTTGCTTTAGGAAATTGGTTGCTTTGAAGGGATAAACGAGCGCAATGATAATGGTGAGTCTCTTTGATTAGGTCAGAAGGCTTTAGAGGGAACTGTACAGACATGGGATAAATGAGAAGGCCTTGGCATGGTTAAAAAGGGGAAGCAGTGGGCAGAGTCTCTGGCCAGGTGATAGGATGGAAGTCAGAAGAAGTCAGTTAAAAATCCATCTCAGTGCTCAGTAGCAGTTGAAATAGCAAATCAAATGTTAGGCTCTGCTCAGAGCTCAAGTACCGCCATGGTCCTGGTACTTCATCTTCAGACTAGAGCTGGAATATGTTTGGAGAAGGCAAGGAGGGTCGTCAGTGACACCAAAGAAAGCATGACAAGAGATCTAATTATGAAATGTGTGGGGAGCTTGAGTAGGGATTAAGCATAAACCATTTCTTCTTGGGTACCTAGACCTGGATAATCCAATGAGGCTGTTGTGATACAGGTTCAAAACACAAGGAAGGAGGTGGCACTTCGGGCAAGGAGAGGCAGAACTGGGGAGGTCGTTGACAAAGGGGGGTGGAGATGTAAGAAATTTGAACGGAAATAAGGGGAGACCTGGTAAGGTAGAAAAGAGATCGTTTGCAGATTACCAAATAAACAAAATACAGCAGTTGCAGTAGACCCCAAGATGCAGAAATGGTTAAAAGATGGGGAAAGTATCATAGAGTTGTTCTGTTCTTATTCTCCCTTAGTTGTCTGGTTTTGATCATTCTTAAGACTTCCTAGTATTCCTGCAGAAGATTGGCAGAAACAGGAAACCTGTATCTAGACCAAAATCAGTTCATCTTTAACAGTAAATGACATTACATAGATTGACCCTCTGAAGATACCTACATCTGACCTTTCCCAAGCTTTGATGGAGTTAGGTAACTGTTTTCCAGTCTTTTCTGCTTTGCAGATCTTCTGAATATTGCTGGTGGAGATGAGAATAACAGTAAATACCATCTTACTGATGACCTTTATGGCCTCCTTCAAACTTGTCCACAGACCCTTAAAGAGTCTTGAACAATAGCTTGATGGACACCAGCTGTACTGTGTAGAGTTCATAAGTGTGTTTGTCTCTGAATGGAGCAGACAAACTGCCTGGGTATTGATTTTGTGCACATTAATAGCTCCTAACAGCCCAGACTGTTTCCTGAGTAGCAATTTGCATACTCACAGGGGAATAATTTCCTTGTTTGTTGTTAGAAAAACATCACCTTTAGAGTATGCTTTGACCAGAAGAAGACCATTTCAGGCCACTTCGTAGTAGTCAACGTAACCATGTAGAGATCACGTAACCATGATGTCTGTGGCATTCCCAGCAGTGGACTGTGAGCCCAACCTGGTGTCCAGCAAGTCCACCCAGTCCTGTAGGGGAAGCAAATGCTCATATAAGTCTCCTTTTGCTATGAAAGCTTGATCTTCCTCTCTCAGCATGGAACTGTGAGGGTGCAGAACAGCAGGACCCCTTCCCCAGTGTCTTGTTTCCCAGCAGCTTGGGGATAATGACAATCCAAACCCAAGTGCTCAGCAGAGCCAAATATGCTTTTGCATTTGCCCCTGAGTGTTGTTTGGGAGCTGGAGGTGTCTGTGTACACATCCTTTTCAAACAGCATCATCCCTGGGTTGGGAATGGTTTAGTGATCATCTGGGGAAGGTGCTGAGGAGGTGCTGTGTTTCAGGAGGTCACCTCTTACCCTAAAGTGCTTTGTTATATAGGGGTGTGCAGCTGTAGCTTCTTCCAAATCCACAGGGTGCTGTTTAATTCCTGCCACTGCTCACTTGGTGTCTTCTCATTGCTCTGTACACTCCGTATAGTCCTCTTCCATTACTTCCTGTGTCCATATGGGAGTGAAAGCTGGGCGTCACAGAAGGAGGGAAGAAAGCTTCCAAGGCCTTCATCCATACCATGCACTCCTGGTGGTGACCAAGCTGCAGTTTTGGAGTGGAGGCAGCACCAAACATCAGAGGTGCAAACACACTGAGGTCATTAGTGTGGGGTGCTGCCAGGGCCTGGGTGGTACAGTGTAGTCCTACCACTGCCCCCTCTGGAATCACTTCTGGTGTGCTGTCTTGGTCTCCCCATTGTGACATTGGGGATGATGAGGAGTTGTGGGGCTTTCCCTTCCCACTAGCTGACAGTGAAGCCCAAAAAGGCATATAAAGACTGCTTAGAGACAGAGTTTTTATGCCTTTAAGCAGAAGGTATTTATTGCGACGTCGGGGAAGCCCCCGGCTAGCGCCGGACAAAGAGCTCCCGAGTGGTCAGTGTGAAGACAGGTAACTTATACAGCTCTTGAGAGTGATTACAACATCTCTACATACATATTCATTCTATTACATTATTAGATTACAATATTCATAGCAGGTGGAGTTAGGGCGGAGTTTGGGGCGTGGTCTTCATTTTGAGGAATAATTTGGTGGTACATCCTGTTACTTCATCTCGGGGGTCTTGGAATTTCTCCTCTTCCTCAGGTGTACCCTTGAACTCTCCATTGTCTTTGTCCTAGTCACTGAAGCTTGGAGAAAGCCCTGACTTCAGGCCTATTTTACCTATTCAGATGTCTACCTTAGCTTACTTTGCCTTAATTTATTACCCCTAAGCCCTTTGTGTAATGCTCCTGATGTTCTTCTGTGGGTCTAAGTCTGCTGAACTGAACAGAACAACATTTTCTTTGAGCAGGCTAGATATAAGGGGTGGTTAGCTTTCTTAGAGCAAGATGCTTTGGCTAACCCTTTTAAAGCCTTGCTTTGCTTCAACAGAACTCCCTTTCTTCCAGCAGAGAGACAGAACAGCATCAGGAGTCACCAGGTTTTTGCATGTCCTGACCAGGGAAACAGTGTCATGGAATCAGAATGGTTTGGTTTTGAAAGGGGCCTTAAAAATCATCTTGTTCCACCCTCTGCCATGAGCAGGGACACCTCCCACTAGCCCAGGTTAGAGCCCCATCCAACCTGGCCTTGGACACTTCCAGGGATGAGGCAGCCACAGCTTCTCTGTGCCAGGGCCTCCCCACCCTCACAGTAAAGTATTTTTTCTTTCCCTTGGGAATAATGTGGATGTCAGGCTGCAGGGGTAGGTCGGGTAGAGGACTGAGTCTCAGTCACAGCTTACACTGTGGGTAGAGTCTCCAGAGGTAGGGATGACTTTTCCCTGCCTTTGCAGAACTGCTCCATTACCCTCCTTGCTTTCTCGTTGTCCTCGGATTTGATTGGTAATAAATTAAACTCATTTCCCCAAGTAGAATCTGTTTTGCCTGTGACAGTAGTTGGTGACTGATCTCTTCCTGCCCTTATCTTGACCCACGAGCCTCTCAGTATATTTTTCTTCCCCCCATCCAGCTGAGGAGGGGGAATGATAGAGCAGCTTGGTGGGCATTGGGCATCTACCCAAGGTCAAACGTCCACAGATGTGTGGCATTAGATGTTTCCCAGGCAAATCCCAGCTTCTTGGAGAGTATCCTGTATACTCCCGAGTGAGCTACAGGAGGGACCACTCCAGGATCTGCTCTCCTGCACTGCTAGTCTATCTTCTGACTCTCCCTGAATTCTGAGACCTCGAGCAGCCCATCCCTCCCCCTCTGGGCTCCCTCTTCACCTGTTGTGTAATGCTTTTTTTTCTCTTATGTATAACCCTTATATTACATTATATCCCTTGAGCTTTCTCCCTCCTAAAGGGTCCCTGCTCCCTCCCAGCTCTGGTCCTTCCCATCGCACGCTTGTATTCCATTCTCTCCACCCCAGCTTGGCTGGGATGAGCACAGCGCTCCAGCAGAGGGCGCAGGACCCATTCAGGAATGAGCTGGAGAAACTTCCAATGACGGATTTATTTTTTTTATTTATTTTTTTAAATTTTATTTTTATTTTATTTTTTTATTATCTTTATTCTTTTCCCCTGCAGTGGTGTTTCAGGTATGTAAACACTTGCCCCTACAGACTCTGCCTGTAGGACAGTCTCTAGATTTTTTCCTCACACTTTTCTAGCACAGTCTAAGTAGCCGTTTCCCCTTTTTTTTCCCTTTTTTTTTTTTTCTTTTTTTCCTGCTCATGAGTTAGGCAGTGTCTATGGAGCTGCCTCTGCATCTGTCATTACTGGGCACAGCTGTTCTAGAACTCTCCGAGTGGGACAAGTTGGTTGACATGACAGCGTTGGTGGCTTTAGGCTTTGACTGTGTTCACTTCTGTACTAACTCCATTTCAGTGGTGCCTCTCTAGTGTGGGCTGTGAAGCCATCAGTGATGGAAGTGTGGGGTGTCTGCCTGCTGAGGTTATTCCTTTAGGGTAACTTAGAATCACAGAATCATTGAATCACAGAATCATTAAGGCTGGAAAAGACCTCCAAGATCATCGAGTCCAACCTTTGACCAATTCCTACCTTGTCAACTAGACCTGAGCACTGAGTGCCACGTCCACTCATTTCCTGAACACCTCCAGGGATGGGGACTCCACCACCTCCCTGGGCAGCCCAGTCGAATCCCTGACCATCCTTTCAGTGAAGAAATTCTTCCTCATGTCCAACCTGAACCTCTTCTGGTGCAGCTTGAGGCCATTTGCTCTTGTCCTGTCCCTTATTCCCTGGGAGCAGAGCCCAACCTCTACCTGGCTACAACCTCTTGTCAGGGAGTTGTAGAGAGTGAGAAGCTCCTCCCTGAGCCTCCTTTTCTTCAGGCTAAATACCTCCAGTTCCTGCAGCTGTTCCTCATGAGACTGACTCTCCAGACCCTTCCCCAGCTCCGTTCCCTTCTCTGGACACGATCCAGCCCCTCAATGTCCTTCCAGCAGTGAGAGGCCCAGAACTGGACGCAGGATTTGAGGTGTGGCCTCAGCAGTGCCCAGCCCAGGGGGACAATCCCTGCCCTGGTCCTGCTGCCACACTATTGCTGATCCAAGCCAGGGGCCATTGGCCTCTTGCCCCCCTGGGCACAGCCGGGCTCGTGTCCAGCCGCTGTCACCAGCACCCCCAGGGCCTTTCCCACCGGGCACTTTCCAGCCCCTCTGCCCCAGCCTGGAGCTGCAGGGGGTGCTTGTGACCCAAGGGCAGGACCAGCACTGGGTCTTGTTGAACCTCAAAGACGTTAAACTGGACTGGCCCCAATACTGAGCCCTGGGCAACATCACTGGTGACCGGCCACCAGCTGGATGTAACCCCATCCACCACCACTCTGGGTCTGGCCATCCTGGCAGTTTTTAACTCAGCAAAGGTGATTTTAACTTGTGGAACTAGAGAACAGGAAAGGTACAAAGATGACAGTGGGAGAAGAGCTAGTTGCATCACAGGGCTGCTCTGCCAGGAGGTTGAGATTCCACTGCTCCCTTCCCTTTTCTCATTACATTACACGCCCATAGCAATCCTCCCTGGCTTTAAAATTGATGGCAGATGTACTGCCCAGATAATGAGCCTCATAAAAAACTGTATGAAATCTCCCATTGAATTTAATGGCAGGGGTGCTGTTCCAATTTAAAGGTTGCAGCATGATGCAAAAGAAAGCTATAGAAAGGTTGACCTTTTCCACTCAGCCTCTGGAACTTGGGCTATTATAGAGCTGACTTTGCCAACACTAGCGAATATTCTTTTGGATGACTGAAAGGAACCTGTCTATGGACAAGGAAATGCAGTAGTGTTCCACTTGTGTTAAGTGGACATAGCTGCAGAGGGCTGAGAACTGTCACCATGATTTGTCACCAAGCTCCTTCTCATGGCAGAGCAGTGACACTCAAAATTTCTCTGAAAGAAAATGAAGAAATCCTTTTTTTTCAAGCTGGAAATATTCTATCATTGTGCACCGCAACATTTTTAAATTATTATTATTAATTAATACTGTTAACCTTGGTGGAATGCATGAATATGAAATAACTACGGTGCTGTAATACTGTCAAATCTTTTTCACTACTAAATACAATGTCCTCTTACAGACAGACCTATAGCCTGGAGGTTTTGCAGCAGGCGCTCTTCTGCTTCCTTTACACGGAAATCTTTACCCCTCTGAGCCATGGAGAATGACTCCATGGACCAAAGCCCTGCTCTGGCATTATCTACCTGCCTCTTTTCCCTGGTGCAGTGGCAGCACGTGCCTTTTTTATGGTATTTGACAAGTCTTTGGTCCCACAGCTGTGTTTCTTGTTAAAAGCCACAAACACAGGTGTGGCCCAGGCTCATATTAGCAAGAGAGCACAGAATAACCAGAACCTTCACGTTTTAACATATACGGTGCCAAGAAAGACTCCTTTTCTTTTCTTGTGGCTAGCACAGCCGAATTTATCCCGAATTTGGTACTGTGGCCCGTGGCTGGGGGTGCTGAGGACCACAGCAAAGCAGATTCGGGGAAGGGCATGTGCTGACATGGGAAGGGTGTGAGCTCTTGCAGAGATCCAGGTTTTAGTGACTGAAATTCTATTTAGTGCCACTAGAGGATACCCAAACCGTTGCCAGCTTGTAAGAGACAGCTCCTGAATCTCGGCTTCCTTGGAAATCAATTGCTAGGAGAAGGAAATGTATTAGGGGTGAATAAAGCAAATAGACATTTAGGAACATCTACAGTCTTTCTTTCGGGTTGCAGTGGCAGCTCAGGCAGTAGAATCACCAGCACACAAACTGAAGCAGTGAGCTCCCTGTACCTGAAAGCTGCAGCTTTCTCTGTGTCAGACAGTGGCTGGTTCCTGGGAAATGGAACCAGTGTCTCACTGGTTCCAAACCATTGCGAGAGGCTGGAAAAGCTAGGGTGGTATGGGAGAGAGAAGGACAGATAGAGAGGCTTAGAGAAGGGGCTGGTAGGATATCTCTAGATTTTATTCTGGCTGGATAGATGGGATCTGGTGCAAGTCTTGATTCCAGTTTAACTTTGGTGTAGAGTCAGAGGGAACAGAACAAGCCCAGAAAATTCCCTGAAGAACTCAATTTTGAGGTGTGCTGGGGATGTCTGATAGCAATGGTGGCCTCATGGGGTCTTCCATGTATTGTTTAACTCCTCCAGAAAAAGCAAAGACAGGGAAGAGTCCAATGAAGTGATGAACTGCTCAAGGAACTAACAAAAAATCGCTACTGTTTTACTCCAAAAGCCATGCCAGGCAGGGCTTGAAGCATTTTCTTACCTTGGCCAAACCAGGCTACACCAAATGCACCAGCAGTGCTGCTGCTGCTGCTGGATCTGACAGTCTCACCCCAAATCCTTGTATTGGGGTGGATACAGGAAACACATTCCTGCCTGACCTCTAGTAACCTTCCTTGCTGGGCAGTGTCTCAGTTCTTCCAGGACGACTGTGATGAGGATGGTTATCCTGTTACTTCTGATCTGCAACTTTTGGGGATGGTTAAGCTGACAAAGGTGCTTAATCTGCCAATTAGAGCAACACAAAGTTCTTTAATCAAAGAACTCTTTTAAGGGCACATGAAACTACTTCTCCTAAGACCCATGGCAGAGCTCTGTCTTGGTAAGGTCAGTCTCCAGCAGTCTTATCCAACACATGCAGGATTTGTGTCATTCTGGGGCTGTCCTTTTAAGTCTGTGCCTTACCTGTAAAAACTGCAGTAGTCTGGATGGGATATGTGCCAGAAAAAATGTCTCCTGACAATTTCCCCATGATACTGGAGGTAACTTCTTTCTCAGGGGCTGGTCAGGAACACAGCAACAGGTTCCATGCCAAAATTAGGGAGAAATTCTTCCCTGTGAGGGTGGGGAGGCCCTGGCACAGGTTTCCCAGAGAAGCTGTGGCTGCCCCATCCCTGGGAGTGTCCAAGGCCAGGTCGGATGGGGCTCTGAGGAAGGTGGAAGGTGTCCCTGCCCATGGCAGTGGGGTTGGAACAAGATGATCTTTAAGGTCCCTTCCAAGCCAGGCCATTCTATGATTCTGTGATTATAAACTAGCACGACCTTGCTTTCTAACTAAGGTCAGGCAGACTGTTTTTTCCTTGGTCCTGCTGACACTGATTTCCTGATTATCTGTTTCTCAGCATTGTTGTACCTGCCCACCTGGATATCATCTGTATGCTGCTGGAATGAGGACTTGTTCCTGCTCTTCCAAGGGCTGTATATCAGTGTTGAATAATGCAGCCAGAAGTCTCTAGAGCTCGTGTACTGCAAGTCATTAAACTGGATTGACTGGCCCCATGAATGGTGAACAAGCTGTTCTTTTTAAAACAGTGATTTATTGTCTTAGACTGTAGTAAATTCTGCTGTATAAACCCAGAGTAACTCCAGTTCACAGTGAGACAGGTTTTTTTAAGGTATTTGAAGACACTTCAGTTGCTCTGCTGATTACAATACGTTCATTTCTCCTCACTGCCATCTCGATCTCAAGGAAGGATATAACCTCTCTGAAGATACTTTTCTAGCCAATTGTGGTGGCCAGTATTCACCCACACGAAGTTTCTCCAGCTGTGCCTTTGTAATCTTCAAAATTTTTTCCATACTTTCCTCTTCTTTCCCACCTGTTTGATCTTCTCCTTCTGTCTCATAAACCATGCCAAATGCTTCCTTGAGCTCTTCCAAGTGCAGACACCCATTTCATTCTGCTGATGGCCTGTGGCAGAATGAAAGTTAATTTTTTTCCCTTTTGTGGTAAGTTAGCTCTCCCAGAATAGAAGTGATAACTGTAATGCCATTTGTGGATATGGCTGTTGGGGGAAAGAAAATTCCTTATTTTTGCTCACTGTTGTCTGAGGACTGAGATATCTGTGATGGGGGAGAAGCAAAGAATGGGCTAGTGGCCATTCTTACTGAACTTGTTAGCTTGGGATTTCACCTGCAAAAGGCCATACATGGCTTCATAACTCAGCAAAACTGCATTTCTACAGGTTTTTCCATTATTTTCCATTGTTCCCCCTTGGTTACATGCTGTAAGTGTAATGAGGTTTCTGGGAAATATTTCAGCTTTTTTTTTTGTTTTGTTTTTTGTTTTGGTTTGGTTTGGTTTGGTTTGGGTTTTTTTTGTTTGGTTTTGGTTTTGGTTTTGGGGGTTTTTTTCCATTTTGGTTTGGTTTGGTTTGGTTTGGGTTTTTTTTGTTTGGTTTTGGTTTTGGTTTTGGGGGTTTTTTTCCATTTTGGTTTGGTTTGGTTTGGTTTTTTGGTTGTTTGTTTGTTTTGTTTGTTTTTTGTTTGGTTGGTTTTTTTTGTTTTTCCTTTTTTTTTTGCATTCAGCTTGATTTTGAAGATCCATGAGAGAAGGTCTAAAATGGGCTGAAAGGTTAATCTCCTCCCTGATTTCAAAAAGGGCCAGGCCATTGTGCTTGCTGGGAATATCATCCTGATGACTGGAAGCTCTGTGGAACGGAGCGCTCCTTCACTGTCAGCACCTATTAAAAGGCAGGGAAAGAGGGGAATGGAGCTCTGTGGGGAACTACAGGTGCCTCTGGGGAAGGATCACTCTACTGCAAGGTGAAACAAGTGACTGGTGAAATGCTTGACTGGTTTGCAATTGAGGAGTTTGGGATACTTTTGTTGAAGTGAAGTTACGTTGGAGGCAGTAAGTGTCAAGAGCAGAGGCAGATAAATGGAATTCAGTGTGCCCAGGAGATGAAATCATCCTGTCCTTGCCCTCAGTCTGCAGGGTTAGGTAGCACAGATGAAGAAAAGCCCTGGTGTTTTCCCTGGGAGCACTTGCTCCATGCTTGGTGAAGTTTCCTGTTCCTCTGTAGCGTTTCCCCCAGGAGCAAATGAGATGTGGGGAAGGGCCAGGGTTTATGGAGCCCTGCAGAGGAGCAGCCTTTGAGGGAGGACTCTGCCATGACATTCTCCAGCTGGAGAAACCCAGAGAAGCCTGGGTCTGCTGCTCAGAGTGTACCCACCCTGCAAGGAGGGCACTGACAATTGGGAGACTCCACAGTGCTTTCCTTCCATGGCTCCAGAGGTAACTCAATTTCCTTGTGGTTCTGGGCAAAAAAAAACCCCAAAAACCAACTAAGGCAGTCAAAGGAAGGAAACCCCAAGACAAGCACAGCTGCTTTCTTTTGCAACAGACAGAATATGGCAAGGAGGGTCACAGGAATACGATTATCCCATAAAGGAAGCGCTGTTGCACCTTCAGGAGCCACCACTAGGAGACCCTGAGACGTGGAGTGACACACACACAGTAATATGCATTGGTAAGTGTGCATTTGAGAAAGGACGAGGACCTTTAGGTAACTGCTCAAGCAAACAAAACATCTACAGTGAGCAGTTGTTTGTAAGAAGGCAGCTGCCAAAAGCACAGGCACAGCCCCATTGGGTTGAATTTTGTGGCTACCTTAAAATAAGGTAATTCCCTGGAGGTTCCCAGCTGTTCTCTGGGGTGACAGAGTGGCATTTCTGGGTGTTTCTGGCCAGTGGCTGTACCAATGACTTGCCTTTCTATTGCCAAAAACTCAGGCTAGTTCTTTCCTCTCCTGCAACTCTCTAAGTAAGAGCTGATCAGGTTATTTCCAAAATGTGACCGAGACCATTTTAAATGGCTCTCCCTTTCCAGTGGTGTCCTTTCAACTAGTGATGGGCATGAAATGTGGGATAATTTGTGGGCCACCCACAGATTTCACAGACATGCCAGAGTTTCAACCCATGGCATCCCACAGTCTGTGCTGGGTGCTCCCTGTCCAAGAATATCCCACTGACTTCAGCTCCTGAGCCCTTCCCACACTATTGCTTGGCTGGTGTCAAGGTAAAGTAGGTCAGCTAACTTGGAGACCATCTCTGGTTTGCCTCCAGCAAGGTTACTGGAGTAGTTTTGGCCACTGGAGGGCTCCAGTTTTATTTCATAACTATGACAGAATGATGCTAAAAATGACCATTGCATTGGGCCAAATGGACGGTCTAAAATCCTGCAGAAGCCTCGTGCCTTATCCTAATACTTGGGCATGAAAATTGAAAATGGGATGTCCAGCTTCCTGCCTCACGAGTAATAAAGAATCTGGGACACTTGCTTGAAATTATTTGGGTTATTAAAATGATTTTTCTCAGCCTCCCGAGTCTGTCTCTGTGCCAGTGCAGCAAGGATGTGCTCATAAAATCTGGTTTTGTGCAAAGGAGCAGTGGCACTGAAAAACAGAGGCAGGGGTGTGCGTGGAAGGAGAAGACCAGGGCAGAGGCAAAGATAGATCCACACCGCTTCTGTGAGATGCTTTTATCGAGGGCTGGCCGGGGGGTAGGAACGGGAGGGAATCCCCAGATTGCACCCACCCGAACTGGTTAAAATTCTGCCTTTTTCCCTCTTCTCCCTCATTGAGAGACTGCTGCAGCCCAGGAGGGAAGCAGAGAGGGAGCTTTTATTCATCCCCGAGCGCTGCAGTGCATTCATTGTGTGTCCTTGAAGGAACCCCTCATTTTGCAGCTGACCCTGAGCTTTAGCATCAGGAAAGCTTTTCTTTTTTTCTTTTTTTTTTTTTTGCCTCCCTCAGCTCTAGTCCTATTTTTAGAGCCTGCCGTTTTCACAGGGGCTTCGCAGTCTATTTTTAAAGAGACTTTGCAGGCTGCCAAACCATTGTTATTTTCTTTGGGGTGATGTCAACATGGTGCCTGTAGTAAATGGGGCCAGCGTTTACAATAGGTGATGTTTTAGAACGGAAAAACATGGATGTTGAGGGAGAAAAATGCTTTTGCAAGCGTGGCCCCCCTGTGAAGTGTTTTATTTCCACAGAGCATCCTTTTGCTTGCCTCATGACTTTCCCCTCTCCTGAAACACCGTTGGTCTGACCGTCAGATTGCTCACTGCTGCATGAACCTGATCTGTACATTATTAGATCATCTAGAGTGACTGTAAATCAGGTTTGGTCCAAGTCTTGCTGCATGTTTAATGTTTCTATAAAGCTCTTTTTTCTTGCCTTTGGGAGTGGGTTAAACAGCCCAGCTCTGAAAGCAACGTAGGGAAGGGTTTGAAGGGCTTAAAATATGAGCAGTAGCAAATATTAGTGATAATCATCATATCATCAATTTTGGTGGCATTTTCAGATGAATCCAGGGTAATCATAGATTCTTTTTACCTGTGGGGAGAAAAAAAAAAAAAAGAAGAAAAAAAGTCAGGAACAGTTATGTAAAGATGTGGGAGCAGATGTACTGCTGGAGTAAGTTGGCACTGCTCCACTGATGTCACTCAAACTAGTTGATGTGGGGGAACATTTGTCTGCAAGGGAAGCAAGTCTCAGATTTACCACTTAGCTGTGGTGGCTTCACAGAATCACAGGATGGACTGTGTTGGAAGGGTCATTAAAGATCATCTCGTTCCAATCCCTCTGCCGTGGGCAGGGACACCTTCCACTAGCCCAGGTTGCTCAGAGCCCCATCCAACCTGGCCTGGAACACTCCCAGGGATGGGGCAGCCACAGCTTCTCTGGGCAACCTGTGCCAGGGCCTCATCACCCTCACAGAGATCGATAAGCCACCACACATCAGTTTGACATAATTACCCATGACATGCTCTGATCCCCCCCCCAACTGTGAGTGGTGATGTCTGTATTAAATCTCCTTCATGGATACTTAAGCCAATGTCTCTTCTATATTTCCTGCTGCAGATGACATTGCCCAAGAGGACAATTCCTGCTCTCAACCCACGTGCAGTCATTCCTTGGGCTGTAATAGCTCAGCTGTGCCTCTGAGCACTGACTTGACAGGCTACGAACACACCACCTCCATCAGCTTCTTGTGTGAATACCATGGGAAGACTGGAAAAGTCTCCATGGGAGGTGGTGAGCAACCCTTCTCCAGAATCACAAGGATATTTAGAAGCCTAAACTGCCTTGTTTCAGTAAAATTTGAGATCATAAATACTTTTGCACATTTGAACCAAGGAAATAATGTGCAATGCACAGAAATGGCTCTGTTATTTGTGCCATTCTTGCTCTGAGTCCTTTGCCTGAACCATGAAACCTCCAGAAGCTTCACAGATTGGTGGTATTCATTTCAAATATAAACCTCCAAGGGGTTGATCTTCCATGAGTTTGACCAGCTGCCTTGTAAACAATTGGAATCCATAATGTTGTGCAGGAAGGAGTCCCACGACTCAGGTCTCCTGTGTGCGGAGTCACCTCCTCTTGCATAAATCTGTCCCTTTGTTTGTTACCTCCTCACCCATAACTTGATTTCCGTGGATTACTTGAGCCTCTGCAGTGCCTGGCATTATGTTTCAGTTCACCAAAGGCCCATCTCAGTTTTACCAGGAGACCTTTGAACTTTTGTGAACCCAACCTGAGACTTGCACTGGTAACCAAACCAGAGGAGTTTTGCCAAGGTTTGCATTTCATTGCATGTGCCTTACACTCTTCTTACATATAATCCCACTGGACAGGAACAACCATTTGGAAGCCCCCAAGAAAACTGCCTGGCTTCAAGTTATTTTGGCACCAGCCCCCAAACTCTGAGGAGCCACCAGTTCTGGTTCATGCTTTTGGCAGCTGAGCTGGTTGGCTGCCTCTGAAGGTACAACTGCCACAGCAGATGGCTGTGAGGTTAGAATTTATTCAGAGCTATGCATAAATGAGGCTGTCTCTCCTCAGAGGGAATGGCAATCAGGAGCACGCTCACATCCCCACCCACGGCTGCACACTCACATCCCAGCGCTCCGTGGTGGCCGAGGAGCGGAGGAGACAGCCTGTCTGTCACACACCAACTCCCCTGTGCTGCTTCACCCCACAGTCTGTGCCAGCTCAGCGGGGCTCTGGGCTCTGTCTGCCCTGCTGAGCAGCAGAGGTGTTCCATGAGTCTGTGAACCTGCCCTGTCCGTAGGGAAATAGGGCTGGAATGGTGCAGAGCCTCCATCTCGGGCATATCCTTTTCAGTGCCCTTTATGACCAGTCAGCAGCGCTGGGTCACTGTTGTACCTCCACTGCAAACTGGGTATCAGCACTTTGTAGCACTGCTTCTCTGAAGGAGTGGTTTGTAGGAGCCTGAAAGTCTGATGGGGGTCAAAAGGTTGGGACAGGAGGGATAGGAATCATAAAATCACAGAATGGCCTGGGTGGGAAGGGGCTTTAAAGACCATAGAGTTCCAACCCCTGCCACGGGCAAGGACACCTTCCACTAGCCCAGGTTGCTCAGAGCCCCATCCAACCTGGCCTTGGACACTTCCAGGGATGGGGCAGCCACANGTGAAGCCATTCCCCCTTGTCCTGTCACTCCAGGCCCTTGCAAATAGTCTCTCTCCATCTTTCCTTGTGGGCTCCCTTCAGGCACTGGAAGGCCACAATTAGGTCATCCCAAAGCTTCTCTTCTCCAGGCTGAACAATCCCAACTCTCTCAGCCTTTCCTCCCAGCAGAGCTGCTCCATCCCTCTGATCATCTTGGTGTCCCTCCTCTGGACTCGCTCCCACAGCTCCATGTCCTTGCTGTGCTGGGCCCCCAGAGCTGGAGGCAGCTCTGCAGGGGGGTCTCACCCGAGGGGGCAGAGGGGCAGAATCCCCCCCTGCCCTGCTGCCCACACTGCTTTGGGTGCAGCCCAGGGCACAGGGGGTTTCTGGGTGCCAGCACACACAGCTGGGGCAGGTCCAGCCTGTCACCCACCAGCAAAAAGTTCTTCTCAGCAATAATTCACACTATTTTCCTCGGAAATAGCACTATTATTATATTATTATATTAGATGCTGGTGTTGCAGTGAAGATGGCTGAACAGAAAGCGAGCTGTGAACCCTCAAGGAGTTTCCTCTTCCGTGCCTGTGTGTAGGAGTTACACATTTCCACTGTGTGCTGAAGCAGCTGTGAAGGACCCTTGGTCAGAGCCTGTGACTACTGAGCAAAGATACCAGCAGTTAATGGGCTTTGAGCTGGCAGCTCCTTGACTTCTTTTCTGCCCCTAGAGTAACCGCATTAATTTTTATCTTTGAACATTCCTGTTGCACAAAAAAAACCTCACCAGTGGTACCACCTCTGAGTCATGCCAGCATATTTGTGTGCTGGTATATTTAGGAGCAAAGCTGTTGGAGTTCAATAAGTATAAAGCAGCACTTGATAAGTGAGGTGGTTGGTAGTAGTAGCTATTTAGATAAGGCAAGGGGAGGTGTGGTTTGCTGTCAGTAAATACTTGGCACCTTGCAGTGTTGGCCCCCAAATGAGGTTGGCCCAGGCTGTTTCTACAGAACTGGGTGTTCTGCAAGTTAAATTCCTTTCCTCAGGCTTGGAGGACATATCAGGGTTTATCTGCCTGATGGAAGGCAGAGTTAGATTGTAGAATCGTAGAATCAGCTAAGTTGGAAGGGACCCATCAGGATCATCGAGTACAACTCCTGTCCCTGCACAGGACACCCCAAGAATTCCACCATGTGTCTGAGAGTGTTGTCCAAGCACTTTTTGAGCTCTGTCAGCCTTGGGGCTGTGACCACTGCCCCGGGGAGCCTGTTCAGTGCCCAACCACCCTCTGGGGGAAGAACCGTTTCCTAATAGCCATCCTAAACTTTTCCCTGGCACAGCTCCAGCTGTTCCCTCGGATCCTGTCACTGATCACAGAGAGCAGAGCTCAGTGCCTGCCCCTCCACTGCCCCTGGTGAGGAAGCTGCACTGCTGTGAGGTCTTCCCTCACCCTCCTCTCCAGGCCCTTCACCATCTTTGCAGCCTCCTTTGGATGCTCTCCAGTAGCTTTTAGAAATATCACAGAATGGTTTGGGTTGGAAGGGACCTTAAAGATCATCCAGTTCCAATCCCCCTGCCATGGGCAGGGACACCTTCCCTAGCCCAAGTTGCTCAGAGCCCCATCCAACCTGGCCTTGATCCTGGTGGTCAGATCAGCGCTCTGTCTTTTCAGTCCTGGTTTCCAGTCTTTTTTTTTTTTGACAGACACCTGCCCACATCCCAGAAACTCATTTTCTCTCCTGAAGTGCAGGAGAGAAGCCTTCCATTCAGCCTCTAACACCGCTCCTTGTTCAGATCCGTGGGCAAACAACCCGTGCTTGTCAGCTGCAGTTTCTGGGTTACTGCTCTGCAGAGCCCTTGCTGGTGTTCCAGGGGAATTGGTTACCTTCAAGGTAATGGGTTGCCTCTTGCTTCCAGCTGCTAGAGAGCACGGAGAGAGGCTAAAAATACTTTTCAGCCGACACCTGATGTCGCTTCTCCACGTGAGGGGTTTCAGCAGTTGCACAGGGGAGGGGATAAAACCCTTATTTTTGTGAATAGAGGGGGAGGCGCCCGTGAGAAAAATCCCTCTATGAAAAGTCTGTGGAGCCCGGTGCTTTGATGCCTGTGTTGAAAAAGCTGAATATTCACAGATTTAGACCAACCAATCGCCTGCAAATGCTATTTTTGGAAAGCACAGTGCAGAATTATGGCACATGCATCACATGTGAATTGGGAAAGTGCAAGCTATTTTTGGAGCCTGTTTGCATATGTGCTGAGTCAAGGTTTGCACACAGAGCTAGCCTGTACCTAACATCTCTTAAATCTGCTTTAGCAAGGTTATCAGCTTCCAAGCAGTCTCTGGGTCTCACAAAATCCTTTTAGTATCACCTCAGCATTTTGGGGAGATTAATTAGAGACGGGAAAAAAAAATAATTGCAAAAGGGAGCCACAAGAAAAGGGGAAGCAATTTAGAGTTGAACGGGGATGGGTTCTGAAAAAGTAATAGCCAGGTAAGCACAGAAAGGCCAGAAAAGTGTAAAAAATTATGGAAAGGCTTGTAAAGAAGGTTTTTTTCCACCTTATTCTATCTTTGCTAAAGGAAGCCTATTACAGGGAGCAACCCCTAGAGAAAACAGGAGTCAGAGAAAAAAATGGAGCAGCACTGCATGAATTACAGCCAGCCCTGGATTTGGGGGCATGGAAGAAAAGCCCCTGGGTTGCATGGCAAAGGAATGCAAGCTGAGGATAAAACCAGATTGGCTGGCTGGTGGTGGTCTCAGTGGATGGTCTGTTCCCAGAGGACACAACCTTTTGCAGGCTGCCTTCCAGAGCAGTGCTGGCTGTCCTGACAAATGATGGAAACTGAAACAGAGTTCCCTATATGGCCAGAGGTGCTGCCTAGTAAGGGATCCTTCTTATCAACTATTTCCAGGAGGCAAAGGCCTCAAATACAGGAGATAATTTGAGTGCTGCAGACTGCTGTGGTCCTTCAGGGGGGGCTGAGATTCAACAAGACCCAGTGCTGGTCCTCCCCTTGGGTCACAAGCACCCCCTGCAGCTCCAGGCTGGGGCAGAGGGGCTGGAAAGTGCCCGGTGGGAAAGGCCCTGGGGGTGCTGGTGACAGCGGCTGGACACGAGCCCGGGTGTGCCCAGGGGGGCAAGAGGCCAATGGTCCCTGGCTTGGATCAGCAATAGTGTGGCAGCAGGACCAGGGCAGGGATTGTCCCCCTGGGCTGGGCACTGCTGAGGCCACACCTCAAATCCTGCGTCCAGTTCTGGGCCCCTCACTGCTGGAAGCACATTGAGGGGCTGGAGCGAGTCCAGAGAAGGGAACGGAGCTGGGGAAGGGTCTGGAGCACAAGTCCTGTGAGGAGCAGCTGAAGGATATGTTTAGCCTGAAGAAAAGAAGGCTCAGGGAGGACCTTCTCACTCTTCCCAACTCCCTGACAGGAGGTTGTAGCAGGTGGGGATTGGACTCTTCCCCCAGGTAACAAGTGACAGGACAAGAGGACATAGTCTTAAGCTTCACCAAGGCAGGTCCAGGTTGGACATGAGGAAGAAATTCTTCATGGAATGGTTGTCAGGCATTGGAAGGGGCTGCCCAGGGCGGTGATGGAGTCACGGTCCCTGGAGGTGTTTAAGGAAAGACCAGATGTGGCACTCAGTGCTCTGGTCTAGTTGACAATGTGGTGATTGGTCACTGGTTGGACTCGATGATCTCAGAGGTCTTTTCCAATCTCATTAATTCTGTGATTCTGTGATTTAGGTCTTCTCCTGTGCCTCAGTTTGCCTCTTGCTGGCGGGAAGCACCATCCCAAATCCACAGAGTGGGCAGGAGTGGGGCTGACGGGGAGGCTCTGTCCATTCAGATGTGGCAGTGGAGAACATTCTTGGTCCTGTGTGCATGGAAATGGGTTTGCAGACATGGAGAACACAGTGCTAGCACACCAGCAGGCCCACCAACGAACGAGGGGAACTGGAATGTGGCTGGGAATAGGCCAGGCCAGGACTGTTCTATAAGAGCAGTCAGTCAGAGCCTGCAAAGTGCAGGCTGTGTTTCACCACCACCAGGAGCTGGATAAAGCACGACACAGGGAGGCTGAGTGAAGCTGGGGCTGCCCACCCAGTCCTCCTGACTTCCAGGAGGTGAGCAGGAGGTGAGCAGGAGGTGAGCTGGGTTATGGCACAACCTGAGTTGGACTCCTTCTCTTTACATGCCCATTCCTACTTTCCAGCAAGTCTCCTGACTTGGAGGGTACTGTGGTATGAAACCACAAAACCACCCAACAGAGAGCTGGGAAGGTGCACCTAACATCCTTGCAGCTCGCTGGAGCCATTCCCACGGTTAAGGAAAAAGCAGGAAGGCATATTCAGAAGGACCAAGATGGATTTCTGTTCAAACGAAACCTCGAACGTAGAGTGGAGCCAGGCAATATTCCCAACTTCCACTCATACAGCTCTGTGGGAAAGGGGAGTTGTTTTTAAGCTACACAAGATGAGAAGCAGAAGCAAGAGCAATCTGAGAACTGGTGGAGGTCCAGATGAGGTCCAGAGCAGAAACATTCTGCCTCCTTCACACCAACAGCAGTCCTGCAGAGTTTGTAGGGATGTTTCAAAGCCTTTGTCCTGGTGAGGTTGGCTGTAGGGATGGTGGAAAAGCCTTGGAGCACGGGCTGGAGAGGAAAAGGGGCCAGCAGTGGTCCCAGATAGCATCCCTCGTGTGCTGATAATACCCTGTCATGCAGCAGGATACAGTGAAGAGGTGGGATTCACGCTGATCTCTGTAGGGGGGCACTGCTGACTCAATTCATTATTTCAGTTGCTGGAAACATAGATGTTAACATAACATACCTATAAACAGGGTAAGACACAGCATGAACATGCCTGGCACGCTGCCTCTTACATTTTCCCTCCTGGTGTGTTTAATCCTGATGGAACTAGACCTGCGTGGCCCTTTCTGGGGCCTTGCCTGCCTAGGTACATGTGGTTAGGAGGAATTTGTTAAAGTGACAGCTATTCTGGTTTTTCTCTTGTAAACAGAGAAAACAGAAAAGTGAAATCCACTCCACCAAAGTAAAAAAAACAATTCGGTTTGAAATACACATCTCAAGCCCTGATCTTGAAGATGAGCCTGAGTTTAAAAGCAGAATGGCATAAAACAAGAATAAAAAGTGCACATGTTGATGGCATTTCCTAATTTGGAGAGTGGATACCAGCCGAACAAATGCCAACATAATCATGCCCACAGAACAAATCAAATCAAATCAGAATTTCCCTCCAGTTTTCAGTGTATGCTAAAAAAGGCTTGAACACATATCCAAAACCTGTGGACAGGCTGAAGAAAATCCTTCAGGTCTCCAAATCTAAGCAGTTCTACCAGAAAACCTTTTTTCTTTTCATTTTGACACCATTTTATTCTTCATGTAACCAAACAGAGAATAGAAAGCAGCATTTTTCCAAATCGTTCTTTGGAGTGGTTTCCAGTTAAAACCACTCGGGTTCATAACCCTCCTTTCTGCAACCACAGATCCTTAACCCGAGAGCCGACACTGAGCCTAACCCTGACTTGGACCTGCTGGAAATCTGAGTGGTCATTTCACTCAATCCTGTCAGGGAACTTTGATGAACCCAACCTGAGATTCCTGCTTGTAATCAAGCCCCGGCACAGATCGGTTTTGCCTGGGTTTTAGTTTCATGTAAGAAGGTGCCCACCTTTCCTACCTGTCTTCACCTTGACAAGGCAGGGGCACGTCCAGGTATCTCCTTGCAGCTCATCATTAGCCTTTCAGGGTATATAATCACCTTCCTCCTCCTGAAACTGGTGACCCACCCATTTGTGCTTCATCCTCATAAAATCAGCTTATTCTGGTTAGTGTTCTCTGCAGCTGATGTGGCCGCAGAACCACCAAATAACCTGAGTTGGAAGGGATCCACAAGACCCATCAAAATCCAACTCCTGGCGCGGCACAGGACACACCCAAAAATCCCACCATGTGCCTGAGAGCGTTGTCCAAACTCTCCTTGAACTCTGTCAGGCTTGGGGCCGTGACCCTGGGGAGTTCCAGTGCCGACCATCCTCTGGGTGAAGAACCTTTTCCTAATGTCCAACCTAACCTTCCTCTGACAAAGCTCTGGCTGCTCCCTTGGGTCCTGCCACTGGTCACCAGAGAGCAGAGGTCAGTGCCTGCCCCTCCACTTCCCCTTGTGAGGAAGCTGCAGACTGGGATGGGGTCTATCCGACCTCTTGTTCCCCAGTCTATCCGTACATCCAGGCTGGCTCTGTTCGGGGAATGACTCTCAGCCCAGATGGTAGCAAGCCTGACAAGGACTCTTCTCAGAGCTGTGTACAAATGATTCCATCTTCCCTTCGATGGCTTAGAGTCAACAGCACCATAATTGCAAACCCACGCACCCACCTCCGCAAACCAGCGTTCCAGCACCCTGTGGAAAACAGAATGCCTGCCTGACCCACACATTCCTGCCGTGCCAACAAACCTCACCAGCTGTAAACAGAATCAGGGATAGCCCATTATCAGCTTAATTCACACTGCACTTCTTGTTTGTAGCACCAGCGTGGCCATTTTCCGCTGGAGAATCTGAGCTACAGCAAACCAAAGTGCTTTTTAGAGGTCAGTTGTACATCCAGGAACAGTGATTGCACTGTGTGCAGAAGTGATGATCTCATTAATTCAGTGTTAATTCTATATTGCTATGCGAGAATCATGCGAAAAATTGGGTGTGTTTGCATCCTCTCTACTCTCAGATTGTCTGAACTGTTTGACAGCTTGTGTCTGAAGAAATGTGCCACAATCTCAGGGGATTATATGGTGCTCACTAAATAGGTGGCTATCAATAAATTGCTACTTAAAACCCTAATCATGTTAGCTTGCATAGATCAAATAAATAAATTGCACAGTCTATTCTGTTTATGGATATCTGAATGTCTCAGACTCTTGCTGGTCTGGAAGAAATAGTCTCATCAATACCTTTAAAACGGACTTCCTTTGGATACTTTGAATAACTGACTTTGAATATACTGCTTCTTTGAACTGTCTGACTAGTAGAATTTTATTTTATTTTTTTTTTAATAATAGATTAGTTAATTCACAAGGTTTAAAACCAGAACTTGACTAACAACTTTCAAAAGCGATGGGGCTTTTTGGTATAGGATTTTTGGTCTCAAAGCAAACACCACTCTTACTTGTGTCAGTGTCAGTGGTAAATGTGTCCCACTGGGCTCCTCTCTCTTGAGAGGACAGAGTAAAACCCCGTGGTCCTTGACACAGCCAACTCTTCTGGAGCAATAAGGTTTGAAACAAATAAGCAGTGAGCTTCCTAGGGTATCCCAGACAAGCCTGGGGACGTACAGGCATGGCATGTGGCACTCTCCAGCAGCAGTAGCTGAAAGCCAGAGCAGGGACATCCTCATCAGTCTCAGATGGCATCAAATGTCCATGATTAAGCACTGAACTGATCCCATTGATGGCCAGTGGAGCCAAGAGAGAGCTTCTGCTTGTCTGAAGGAGGCGTTGGCTCGTTGTGACGCAGCCCAGCTGTGCCACTGGGCTCCAGGAACCTGCACGGTCTGGATTTCCCCTGGCTGCAGACCCAGCTTAGACAACCAGCCTGCAATACAGACACTGTCACAGGCGTCGCTGTCGTCTTGAACTCAGCCTCTCCCCAGCTGAGATGGCAAATGAGGTTGGGTAAATAGAAGCAAGCCCATGTTTTCACTGGTAAGAGATGGAAGAATGAAAAGAAGGAAGGCTGAGCTGCACAGACAATGTGAGGAAGATGTTTTGGAACATCTCTGCTGGGCATCCTAAGCAGATACCAGTTGGTACTTTGAAATTTCATGCATGTAATAAAGCCAGCTATAGCAGACCTCTTTAGGGCTAAAAAGTACTCTGCACTGTGAAAGGCTGTTGGCTGAATATGTGAATAATCCACAACACATCAACAATAACTAAGCTCGTTCAACTTTTGAGGAGAGGCACAACTCTGTGATGCTGGTCGTAATACTCGGAGTGGAAGTAGCTCCACTGAAGCTGATCAAAATCCTGTTTGAACCGGTTTCATAGCATGCCCTGTCTCCTTTGGGTGACAGGAACGGTGACCACTTCCACTGTGTGGCACCTGTGGCTGCAGGTGGGCCACTAAATAAGGACAACAAGGTTGTTGTGTGGGCGTGGATCCAGCAAAGAGTGTTTGGAGCACATCAGGAGCGTTGTTGACTTCCTTAGGACTACGTGCATGTTTAAACAGCTGCTCGAGAGCCCTGTTGGATGAAGCTTTACATATCTAATGCAGCACCCTGAAGGTCGAGGCTGGTCTCTGAACATAGCTTTATTTGGTTTAAGCCATCCATCACATTGAAATAAGGCTGTTGTTGGGTAGGAGACACAACTATTTTTATGGTTATGTGTAATATTTTCCACTGTCGCCAAAGTGCCTTTCAGAGTGATAAATGTGTAGATCTCCTGCTTCCCGGGTCTGGAGGAGCAGAGGAGGCTGGTGGGATGCGGCGCCTTTTCCCTGTTTATACAAGCAGTGCTGATGGAATGGTGGAAGTGGCCGGGCTGCAAACTGGCAGCCATCAGCCTGCAGATGCCCTTGGGCAAGTGGCACACCAGCAGGCTGACGCAGAACAGGAACTTCTTGTTTACGCAGCTCACCATCTGCATGGAACTGGCACCATCGCCCCATCTGTGCGTGCAAACGGGAATGCTGCCCCCACGAGCAGTGCGCCCGCTTAACTCGTTGTGGCTGTCCGAGAAATCGGAGTCTTCCCACTATTCTGACAGCAGCTTTCTCCTACCTGGAAGAGCTGCTGTAATCTGGACCTGCATGGCACGGTTGTAACCACATAGTGCTAGAGAACTCGAGGAAATTAAGCAATAAATGGAATTGGAGGACTCATTCTATGTGGTAATCTGCTGAAGATCCACTGTGGAAGGTTTCACAGAATATCCTGAATTGGAAGGGCCTCACAAGGATCATCAAAGTCCAATTCCTGGCCCTGCACAGGACGGCTCCAAGAATCTCACCCTGTGCCTGAGAGTGTTGTTCAAATGTTTCTTGAGTTCTGTGACGCTTGAGGCCATGACCACTTCCCTGGGGAGCCTGTTCCAGTGACCAACCACCCTCTGTGTGAGGAACCTTTTCTTAATATCCAACCTAAACCTCCCCTGAAAAGCTTCATGTCATTCCCTGGTTGGCCCTCCTGGCTGCCAGGGCACTGCTGACTCATATTCAACTGGCCATCGACCAGGACCCCTGGGGCCCTTTCCTGGTGCTGCTTTCCAGCCTCTCATTCCCCAGTCTGTCCATACATCCATGGTTGCCCCATTTCAGGTGCAAAATCCAGCACTTGTTTTTGTTAAAATTCACATGGTTGGTGATTGCCCAGCCCCTTAATTTGTCCATGTCTCCCTGCAGTGCCTCCCTGCTTTTGAGGGATTTTATGCCTCCCGTTGGTCTCTGCTAAGCTCTGCCTAAGGAAGAGCCATTGTTAAAACACAGAAGAGATTTTTGTTTTTTTTTTTCTTCTTAGGGACTGAAGGCAGGAATTCGGTCATGGTCAGTCCCATCTAGAGGAAACAAGCTTTCATGTTTTTCCTTACACCTGCTTTTCAAAACCTGAAACAGTGCCCCAGCTCTAATGTTACCCCCAGTGTCCTTAAGAGAAACAAAGATATTTTCTTCTTAAGCAGTTTCTACCGCTCCTGCTCCTCTCTGACAAATGAAGGTGTCTTTTCAAATGCAAAATAAGCAATTCTTTTTCCTTGTACTGGTGAGTGGGTTTATATCGGGATTGCTCCCAGAGAGGATTGCCAAAATCTTCGGGAAAGTGGCCCCACTTTCTGTTTCTGGAGGCTTACATCTCCTTTTAGAAGCAGTGATTTTATGTATCTTGCCCTTGGCTTGACAGCTTGTTGGAAAAAGCAAGGCCTGGCTCCAAAGAGTCCCTTTGTCAGCACCCATCGTGCCAGGCAGGGCCATCTGTATTTGTAACCAGCTTTCACAGAGCAGTGACTGTTTCTTTCTTGTGAGATTTCTGTAGGTCTGAGGAGCTCATTTACCACTACAAAGACCAGTGGTAGGAGTTAAGTGCCAATATTCTGGTCGAGGGAAGGGAATCTGCCCCTCTGCCCCACTCTGGCGAGACCCCACCTGCAGAGATGTCTCCAGCCCTTTGGGTCCCAGCATAGGAAAGACATGGAGATGTTGAGAGAGTCCAGAGGAGGGACACCAAGATGATCAGAGGGATGGAGCAGCTCTGCTGGGAGGAAAGGCTGAGAGAGTTGGGATTGTTCAGCCTGGAGAAGAGAAGCTTTGGGGTGACCTAACTGTGGCCTTCCAGGACCTGAAGGGAGCCCACAAGGACGATGGGGGGAGACTATTTGCAAGGGCCTGGAGTGACAGGACAAGGGGCAATGGCTTCAAATGGAGAGAGAGGAGGTTTAGATTGGCTAGTGGGAAGAAATTCTTCCCTGTGAGGGTGGGGAGGCCCTGGCACAGGTTCCCCAGAGAAGCTGTGGCTGCCCCATCCCTGGAAGTGTCCAAGGCCAGGTTGGATGGGGCTCTGAGCACCCTGGGCTAGTGGAAGGTGTCCCTGCCCACGGCAGGGGGTTGGAACTCTATGGTCTTCAAGTTCCCTTCTAACCCAGGCCAGGCTATGACTGTGATTCTCTGCAGCGCAGAGCAGAGGTGATATAACCATGTGGTGCAAGTGATGTTCCTCTGTACATGTCTTGGCGAAGCCCTTTCAACCCCCTCAGATCATGTTTATGTAGTAAAGGACCTTCTTGGAGTTTTGAGAAACTTTTTTTTTCTTGTTTTCTACTCCAGCTGCAAGGCCAAGGTGCTCTCTTATGGCAGCAGTTTCTCTACCACTTTTTGGTGTATGTATACACCTTGATGCTCTGACCTTTCTCTCAGCTTATTTCGTGTTCTAACTCCCACTGAGCACTAACACTCAGAAAGAAATACCCTGAGGAACAGGAGGCAAACCAAAGTGCACGTTGCTTACACTGGGCCCAAGGGCTCCCAGTGTTTGAGTCGCTGAAAACACAGAGGTTTTTGTAGACTTTGGTTTTTGCTTACTGGCAAGGGGCATGTGTTGTACTTTATTGTTTGTTACTGTTTTAGCAAAGATATGATTTTAAATGATGAAAATTTTCAGTGTAATAGTAGGATTAAAATCTCGGTTGTGTTCACGTGTTTAACTGCCTCACTCTTGGTGGTGGGAAATGAATCACAGGACAGATGGAATTTGGGTCATCCTGTGGATATGCCACTGTACCCACCAAATCTCAGCATATACCCAGACATGATATTGTCTAATTCTTCATTCAGTGTTGCAGAGACTGTAAGTAGAATATGAAGGATGATCTCGACTCACTGAAGAGCAAACAGTGGTGAAGAAAAGATGTTTCACTTTGAAGGGAGTAAAAGGGATATTTTGCAATATTCCTGTGAAAACCTATGGGAAGCCAGGATAAGCCTCGTGAAAGGTGGGAGCAGGTCACAAAGTCCTTGTGTACACACAGTTTAACAGGCCAGCAGAACCTTTGTGCGCTTTTCCTCAGCTTAGAGAAAACCTGTTTGAGGTTTCTTACACTGGCAGAGCTCTCTTATCCATAGTAGGAGTTTGTTTACTGTTACACATTTGTAGAAGGTGTGAAAGAGCTTTTGTGGAGTAGATGCTGGTGGTGAGGTAATGAAAGGCAGAGTGGTGAACGTGACAGGCCTGCCGTGCCCTCTGTCAGCACTGCATTCACGGCTGCACAGCTCTTGTGCTGCCAACACCTACACGAAAGGCCTCCTGCCCCTAATCCCTCTGCTCTCCCACCCTGAGACCATCTCCCAGCTTCCCAGCCATTCTGCTGTGCTCATCACCAGCAGCTCTTTGCCTTTCAGCCCGAGAAAAAGGGCAGTTCCCACAGCCCTGCTCCTGTCACAGCCCCCAGAGGCACCGATGTGGGGCTCATTTTACTCCGGCGGGTGCCCGCCACCCACCTTACTGTCTGCCAAATCCTGCAGTGGAATTTGAAGGATTACATTTGGGGGCTGATATCAGTGGTAATATTCCCTCACAATGCTGGAGCTACCCCCAGGAGAGCAGCAAGCAATGGGCCCAGCTTGGCTGAGGGGATCATGTTTGCCTGCCTGGGACTGGCCACCCTCTGCTGTTGTGGTTTGAGAGTGCGATGCTCTCTGCTGAGAGTGCTTGTAAAGGGAAGCCAGCCTGTGTGTGGTATTTACTTCCTCTTCATGGTCTGCCAGACCAAAAAAACCTTTGGAAGTGCACCAGGAGTGTGTATGAATATTAGAGGACTAACCCACGTGTGGGACTAAATATTCCACAGGCAGCACCTGTACTCCTCGGGTGAAAGGCAAGAGACAAAGTCCTTTGCAACAGGTCCTAAGGCTGTCTGGGAGTTAGAGTTGGAACCTAAATAAACCTCTTCTCCTTTGTTGTTCCCTGAATTCTACCCTGCTTCTGGGAGTTGCCTGTACCCCCCCAGTCTTGGCCTGCTGTTAGAGCAGGAGCTGACGGATGCAGGGTTAGGAAAAACATTACTTTGTTTCCTCAACAATGAATGAATGTTCTTGTTCCATTTTGTGACCACCAAGTAACCTGTAATTCAGAGCTACTGTGAGCGTATGAGCTGAGTTCAAATAGCTTCTGGTACTGCAGTTCTATCCCTCACCACCCTGCACTAGCGTCCTCCTGCTGGAGTCTCAAATTCTGGCCTTGGTCAGAGAAATTCAGTAACTCTGGATCATTTTCCTCTTTGGTCTTCTGAGCTTGCATGGAAGTGGCATTGCTGATTACCTAATATTCCCTAGTAATTTAGTAGTACCATTGTTCTAGCCCCATAGTATTAAATTAGCTCCTCTTCTGCTCTGTGGGGAATCATTTTGCCCTAGTCATATTCCAGTTCTGTCAAAATCCAGAAGCTTCCTTTGAAAAAAACCCACAGCTTTCATTTCTAATTTGCATTAGGGATAATACCATGGAGTGGGGAAAGTGCTGGTGGTTGAATTCGTGGCTTTGCTTGGACAGGCATCATCCTGAAAGAAGGTCTACACAGGACCTCGTGGGGGAAATGAATCCATGCAGGTCTCAGATGCCAGACATTCAAGCCCAAGAAGGCTTCTGGAGAAAGCATAAGGTCCAAAGAACCAGCTAGATGTGTTTTCCTTCCTTATGAGAGTCAGACAGAAGTGCAAGCTGCAGGAATCAGGACAATTCCCATTCCTTTGGGAATCAGATATCTACATATTTTGTCAGTTAGAGAGGATATAAAGTAAGTACCATAATTCCAGTCTACCAGGCACCCCTTTGCCAATAATGCCAAAGGTTTTACCCTGCTGGAAATATTCCTGCTTGTGTTCCAGCAATTGAAGAACAGTGTCCTCTTCCCTTTGGAATTACACATTTATGCCACTCATCCCTGTGGCTTGTCCTGTCAAAAAACAAGACCCATTTCTTTATCCTACTGCGAATGCACTGCCAGAAATTTAATGAATATGCTCTTCCAGCTGAGGACATCCCATGGATTTATTTTTTTCCCAAGCAAGAAGAATCTTTGTGCTTCTTATTCTCAGTCTTGGGGTAAAATAATGTGTATGTCTTTGTCTGCTTCACACTAAACTTGGCTTTGCAAAGGTGTCATTATTGCATCTTTTCACTCTAAGTTGTCCTGTGTCTGTTTGCTACACAGCCTTTCTTTCACTCTAATGTGTTTTAAGCAGTTCTATGATAAGGCAGAATATATAAAATATTTATATTATATATGATATATATAATATTTATATATAATCCCAGTATGAGGGATTAGTGTCTTTCCTTCTGCAGCACATACCAGAAGTCAGAGAAGGAGCAGCCCGAAGGAGCACCTCTGTGTACACCACAGAGACAAAAACCCCCGAACAAATAGAGAAATAAGTGGCAGTACGAGAATTTCAGCCAACTTTCACTGTTCTCCAAGGTAGTTACAAATCAACTGGAAAAACACAGCCAAACCTTTTCACGTGGAGCATCCCTGTTGGTGACAGATATGCTGAGCGTTGGACTGGGCATTTACAAATCTTCCTTCATTTATGCTGCTTCGGGGGATTTGCTGAACCGGTTTGCTGAATTGATTTTAATTTCTTCTTATTTTTTTTCTCTTGAAATACCTACTGGCAGTAATTCACAAATACATTTAGATTCAGATATCAGTAGGAGACAGTAATTTACCTTTTTTTTTTCTTTTTTTTAAAACCAGCACCATGCTTAGACTGATTGCACTGAGGACTGTATGGAGAAATAGTAGCTTTTATTAGGCCAGCTGATAAAATTGGAAAACACAGGCAAGCTTTCTGTCTTCATCAAACTGAGTGCTATGTTTATTTTTGTGTTACTCCGATGTAATACTACTGCAAATCTACGGAAATCAATAGAGTTACATTAGCATAAAATTAGGGAGCCCCAGCAGTAAATCAAGGCATGAGTTGTTGTTGATGAGCTCTGAGGCAGAGCTTTATTTCCTGCAAAGGTCAGGGTGATGGATTGTGCAACAAATTTTACCTCCTCTGCTACATGTTTATTTCTTAATGGCCTTTCACAAAACAGCAAAATAGGACATATCTTACCCTTCCCCACGAGCTAGAGGTTTTCTGAGCTGAGACAAGATAACAAACGAGGTCCTTTATCCTCCTGGATTTGACAGCAAGGCTGTGTCTGCTGCATTAAAGCTGTGAGTGTCTGGGAGCATTCCTGGGAGCTGGAATGTGAGTGCCTGCGCTGGGAAAGTCCTGCAAGTGCCCAGGGACGGACTTGACCTGTCCTAACTAGTCCTAACTCCGGTTTGCAGTCATCTCCTCTCGATGGACAGCAAGTTGTTTGATCTTGGCCCTTCTTTGGCACTGGGAAGGTACTTCGAGCCAGAGCTGCTCCTCTGCTGTTCCAGTCGCGGATCAGATGGGAAGTGTGTGGGTACCATACCTGGCTCATGTCCTTTCCCCACCTCAAAGCAGAATTAGCCCTGTCTGCCAAGTGTCCCTGATGCAGCACCTTCAGTTTTACACCCCTTACCAGGTAGTTGAAGAGGATTTGAGCAACTGGAAAGCTGAGGAAGCAGTGATATGGCTATCTTGTTGTGGTCGTGGTGACAGGGAGATCTGCAGGCAGAATGAAAGGGGGTAAAAATAGAGTTCAGGGAGAAAGCTAACAGTGAGGTGACGGATCAGAGAGATGAATGCGAGCTCCAAGTTAGTTCTGACAGCTGCGGGAGCTTGTACAATCTGTTTGCTCTGAGGAGAATTTTATGGTTTGAAGGCACTTAGCTGGTGGAAGCTTTGAAGAAAAACAGAGTTTACTGAAGTCGGGCAGCCAGAGACACCTATATTTGAGGGGACTGAGTACGTGAGCAGCTAAGTTAGATCTGAGGTGCTTAAATTCCACATTGAGGACTACGGTGACCAAGCAAAAAGGACCTGGGATGATGATTCTACGAAAACAAAAATAGGATGAAGCTTTTGGATTTCAAGTTATGAGACACTATAAGGAAAGGAATTCTCTGACCTGATGCAAACAGCAGGCATAAAAAGGGGGGGTGACTGAAACTGAGGGAGAATGAAAGGATTAGGATGGGAGTCCAGAAATACCATGAAATGTAAAGGTCCATCCCACCTGCCCCACACCTGCCTCCACTCCTTCTCCTGAATGTGGACTTGTTGTTGGATACTGAGCTCCTGGACTCTGTGAGTCGTGCCAATGGGCGATAAGCCCACATCTCTGTGGTGAGGTCTGAGAACACACACTCACGTTTCTTCAGAGGGGGTATTTTATTTTTACAACCTCCTTTTGTGATCCTTAAGGACCTTATAAGACACAGCTTGGGAGTGTTAGTCTACGGAAATTGCTCCTGCAAGCCTGACCTCAAGCCTTATCACTGTCCAAACCGAATATAAAACCCATTAATTTTTTTTTTTTATTATTTTTTTCTCAGCCACAGAAGTACCCAGGAGCCTAGATAAATAAGCCCTGGAAATCAGGCTGAAAATGTAGCAGATTATTCAGTCTGATTCCTTGACAGTCATGGAAGACAGAGAACTTTTATTCTGTGTTTTAAATATTTCTGAAGTGTGAAACTTAAATGAATATTAACACTGAAAAACAGTGGTCTGAAAAGTTGAGACATGCCAGAACTGGAGTCATATTTGCTACACTAGGGTTTCAGAACCTTTGCAGTGGCACAGAATCAATCTCTGAAGATTTGCCCTGAAGTGCCAGAGCAAGTGAGGCAGCATGGCTGGGACAGTCACCAGGAATGTTGGAGACCTGAGAATGAGGTCTTGCTCTGCCTTCTCCAACATCCCCTCTAAGTGCTTTAACTCCTTGTAAGTGTCTCTCACTCCTTCCTCCTGCAGCTGCTCCACTTTCCATAAATAATTAAATATTCATTGAGGCAGGGACCTGAACCTCAGTTTCCCACATCCTGTGTGAACGCCTGAACAACAGCTCCGTCAAATCAATCTCCTGCAAAACGCTCTCCTCTCTCAGCAAGTCTTTAAGTATTTATGCAGGTTAGATACACTCCAGCAGGGGAAACTGTGAAAGACCTGCCCTGGGGTAGAAAAATCCCTTTGGATGGTGAGAGGGGGGAAACAGAAGACTCAGGCTGAAGTTCCCTGCCTAATCCAGGTGTTGGGAAATAAACCCATTGTTATGTGCGTGGCTAGTCAAGGAAAAGAGACTTTTTTTGCTCCTCTTTTTATCAGGGTTTTCCTCCTGGGTCCAAGAGCTCTGTCTGCCCAGAGCTTTCATTGAATGAAACCAACGGCATGACAGGTTTCTTTTTGTCATGGCCACGTTTTTTAGCAGTGAGCCCCTTGCTGAAAACTCCTTAACAAAGGACACAAAATTGGGCTTGTTTTATCCTGGCACTCCAGCTAAATTAAAAACAAGCAGCACACACAGACTAACCAGCCTTCTGCAGGGAACAGAAATCCATCCTTTGTTGAGAAAAGCACAGGGAGACATTCCCAGTTTTTACCTCCTGGATTTCATATCTGTGCCTGGAAGGACTGCAGGGCTTAAGAGTTGGAGCTGTGGTTGCAGATGGAACGACTAAACACAGACTGGGTGTATCCTGAGAAACAAAACAGATGGGAGTCAGCCCAGTCCTATCAGTGACTGGGTTGAATTTCCAGCTTTGCCTGTAATGACCTCATTTACAAGCAGGATGCTGCCTCCCTGACCCATCCATAGAATCACAGAATGGTTTGGAATGGACCTTAAAGATCATCTTGTTCCACCACTCCTGCAATGAGCAGGGACACTTTCCACTATCCCAGGTTGCTCAGAGCCCCATCCAACCTGGCCTTGGGCACTTCCAGGGATGGGGCAGCCACAGCTTCTCTGGGCAACCTGTGCCAGGGCCTCCCCACCCTCACAGGGAAGAATTTCTCCCTACTATCCAATCTAAACCTGCTCTCTGTCAGTTTGAACCCATTCCTCCTTGTCCTGTCACCCCAGCTCCTTGTAAAGAGTTTCTCATTTTGAGTTAATTAAAGCTATTTGGGAGAAGAAATGAAAATTGTTCATCTTTATCTAAGAACAACCTCTGTTTCAACTTTGGCTTCTGTCTGACTGTAGCTGTGTCTCTCTCATGCCTAAACTTAAAGATTCATGGGTTCTGCCATGGCCACAGGGTTTGTAAACGGGCTGGAAGGAAGAGAGGGAAGTGAGGAAACGAAAAAGAATTATTAGTGAGAGGAGGTATTAGTGAAAGATACACTCATAACACAGAGGTACACTTAGAATGAAAGAAATCTCATGTGGGACGACAGAAAAGAACAGAAATCTTTTAGCAAGCGGAATTAAACTCTTTTATAGCTTTTCTGTTGGAAAAAGACTGGAAGTGAAACCCACATGTCAGGCAGCAGCATTGGGCACATTCCAACGCAGCTTTTGGCCCACCCTCCCTCACCACGGTGCCCAGAGATCCCATGGCACAGGTTTGAGTTCCCCTTCTCCCTGTGCAGCCTGGACCCCCCCCCAGTCTATCCCATGAGGGCGCCCAGGAGTGAGGCAGGAGCACGCTACAAGACCCCAAATCCAAGAGGCAGCAAAGCAGCAAGAAGCAGTGTGGCTCTGGTTGGGTTTGCTCAGCCTCAGCACTGGCACTGCTGCAGGGAATAGCAGACCTGGGGGAGGAGGGGATGAGGAGGAGGGTGGCAGCAGCAGCTCTCCTGGTGTGCGGGGCCAGGAGAGTGGAAGGAGTGGCAATTTTTAGGGCTCGGGCATGAATTAGGAAGTGGTGACAGCTGAGGCAGGAGTCAAGGGTGGCACAGGGAGAAAGGAGGAATGCCATGGAAGCACAGAATTCCCAGCTTACTCTTAAGAGGTTCAAGAATGAAATAACTGGCCTGATCTGAAAACTTCATTGATCACAAATAACACTGCAAATCGAGGTGACCCCCTTGGCACCAAGCAGATACTGCAAAAAAAAAAAAAAAAAACAAAAAGCAGAACTACTTTTGTTATGGGTTGATTGCAAAGCTGGAATGTGCTTCCCTGAGGGTAGGGGTGCCCTGTAATCCAGGTTTGAGTCACAAGTCATTATAGGAGCAAACCAGATCAACCTGACCTTGCTGGTGGTAGGTTTTCCCTGGGTGGTGAGCCCAGACCCTGAGGTGCCAGACAGGCTGCTGGAGAGAACCAGGTTCATACAGCATTGCCTGGGAGATTCAGGGCCTTTGTGGGATGTTTTCCCACAACCTGATCTCTGACATGCCTGGAGATGGCACTGGGGGGACCTGTTGGATGCCAGATCAGGGTATTGGTGTGGGTAAAGTTAAAGGGCCATGGCACAAAGGGTACAGGGTATACTGAGTTCGACCCTGAGGGGGAGGAAGGAAGGAATACTGAGAATGCAAGACAATCTCGTGGAAACTTAAAGGGAGACAGTGAAAGAGGGGCTGCAGCAGGGTGGGGTATGGAGGAAGGTGAATTTGGGTAAAAGACACTGGAAAATGGAAGGGAAAGGCTGGGGCTGAGAACAGATGGAGAGAGAAGGGAGCAGACAAGGGTGGAGACGGTGTGGAGAGCTGAACCTTTCTGTGGCTCAATGAAGAGCCTGGGACTCAGAGAAAGGACCCAAAGGGAAATCCAGGGTGTGCGAAGGAAAGATGGCAACGTTGAAGCACGTGGGGCAAGAGGGTTGCAGGGAAGGGGTGGATGCTGAAGTGTCAGTCACAGAAGTTTTACCCCCATGAGACTGAAAAAAAAGCTGAGAGGCAGAAGTTTTATCAGCTCTCTGCTGTAGGGAAATGCGTTTGAAACCTCCTGTATTCACAATCCAGGCATCAGTGGTAGGAGATGAGTATCTCCAGGCTGTTTTGTTCCCAGAGAGAGTGTCCTCCGGGGTGAGGGCAGAAGAAGTGATTCAGTACAAATAAATTAGAACCCTGCTTCGATTTAACCTCTGGAGAATTTGCTCCCCTTGTGGGAAAACAGCATCCTAATATAACATGAAGCTACAAATATCCCCTTCCCAGCTGTAACACAATCCCCCCCCATACTTACTGGGTTATCTGTTACAGCTGTTTCTTAATAGTGGTTAGTCCCTTTATTGGCATTAACTGCCTTGTGTAAACAAGACATGCAAACCAGAGACCAGAACAAAAGGCTTCCTAATCCAGTCTAAATGTAAAACTGCTGCACGTCGTCTTGTTCCCACTGATGCCAGTGATAAATTTCTTGCTGGTTTTAGTGGGAGCAGACTCCAGGCTTTCTAAAAGCAACCTCCAGAAACGGCATCTCCAGAGAACGTTTTTCTCAACCGCAAAGCTCTTGTTCTCCTTCAAGGACAAATACACAAAGTCATCAGGAAAAAATGCCGTAGCAGTGCTTCAGAAGTTCAGTCTCCAGAAGACTGGGTAAAGTATATTTTCTGTGAGTCTCAGGCTACACATTACCTTCAGAGAAAGCCAGTACAGCTCTCCCAGGACCCAAAGGTAGTTTGTTCATAAAATGTGTTTTAACTCTCCTTGGAGCTTTGAACTTCAAAGGTGTCTTTGAGCAGCTGCTTTGAAATTCTCCTGCAGGTGGGACAAACTCATAACCTCAGCAAGTAGAAGGTACTTGCTCAAGTGTTGTCTGGACCACACAATCCTATGGCTGCAGGTGAGAAGACTGTGTGGTAGGTGGTTCAGATCCTCTCTTCAGATGGGCTGCAAGTGGCTGGAAGGGCAACATTTCAATAATTCAACAGTGAAGCTTTCTGCACATTTTTAACTCTGCTAATAACCTGCTAACATTTTAAAACGCTGCCTCTGAGGTTTTAGTACTGTCAGGTTCAACACCCACTTTTGCCAAAAGAAAAATTCGCTACAGCTTTTGTTGTTGTTGTTGTTGTTGAACTCCCATCCTCAGAAATCAACACACCAATTCCCCCTTCCCCCAGGAATATTCTGCCCTTCAAAATGCAGCTTCTCCATGACAGATCTTGCCAGACCATCATGGTCAAAGTTTGACTGGTCAAAGGGTGGACTTGACGACCTCAGAGATGATTTTAGAGACCTAATTGATTCTGTGACTTATAGTATTTGCTGTGTTTTCAATTCCTAATAACCCTGTCTGATGGTGGAAACTGTGGATCTTTTGGGATTCAGGAGTGTTCCAGGGCAGACGGACACCTTGCATTCGTATGGGAGACTTGGCTTGTGCTTCCTCATCATCCATGGCTTTTCAGTTGGTTTTTTTTTGGACATATAAACACACCTCTGGACAACTGAGGCATTAAGGTCCGGAACTAATAGAAGGGAAGCGCTTGCACATGTCAGGCTGGCTACAGCAGGGGCAGGGTTGTGGCAGAGGCAGAGATGCACAAAGCCACGTTAGATCTTAATTCTTTATCTTACAAAGTCCACCTGTTAGGAGTGCTGGGGAGGGAAGGGGGAATCACCATCCCCAGCTCCCGTGTCCCCCACTGGAGACCTATCCCTGCGTGCGAAAGTTGGATCCTTTCAAGAGGCGCTGCAGAAAAATAGAATATGATGGAACAAGATTTCTGGTGCATAGGACAAAGCTGCCCCTAGGCACTGTTAACTTGTCTTACTGACATTTAAATGACCTAAATCAAGGTGACAGAGATGTTAGTGGCATTATGTGAGGAATTGTTCTGTAGGAATGCGTTGTTCTTCAGAACAATTTGTATTCAGCACAGAGAATTAAGCATAAGTGGGTTTAACATGAGGCTCACGTGTCATCATTTTCCAGCTCTTATTATCTGTGGTGTGACTAATGCAGGATTACTCCTCATCAGTGCTCATGACTAACTTATCCCTGTCCTGCATCCCGCTGCAGAGCCTTGTTCCGAATTGCCACTTAGAACCTTAATTGCTGCTCCTTCTTCCAGAGAATCAAAGTGCATGGGAGTGTGTCCAATCTCCCCTTTCCCATCCCAGGACAGTGTTTGGACATTTTTAGGAGACGGGGGGACCACAGATCTCCGTACTGGGGAAAACCAGCTCACAAGGAGCACTGTCTGTGGGGTTGCTTTTCCCTGTCATCCTCTACACTGTGAGGGGGGGATTCTGCCCCTCTACTCCACCCACATAGGACCCCCCTGCAGAGCTGCCTCCAGCTCTGGGGGCCCAGCACAGCAAGGACATGGAGCTGTGGGAACGAGTCCACAGAAGGCACCAAGATGATGAGAGGGATGGAGCAGCTCTGCTGGGAGGAAAGGCTGAGAGAGTTGGGATTGTTCAGCCTGGAGAAGAGAAGCTTTGGGGTGACTCAATTGTGGCTTTTCAGTGCCTGAAGGGAATCCACAAGGAAGATGGAGAGAGACTATTTCCAAGGGCCTGGAGTGACAGGACAAGGGGCAATGGCTTCAAACTAACAGAGAGCAGGTTTAGATTGGATAGTAGGGAGAAATTGTTCCCTGTGAGGGTGGGGAGGCCCTGGCACAGGTTTCCCAGAGAAGCTGTGGCTGCCCCATCCCTGGGAGTGTCCAAGGCCAGGTTGGATGGGGCTCTGAGCACCCTGGGAGAGTGGAAGGTGTCCCCCATGGCCGGGGGTTGGAACTGGATGACATTGATGGTCCCGTACAACCCAAACCGTTCTATCATTCTCTTATCATTGTTTGAAAGCTTTAAAATTCCTCAAACGAGTCTTGAGGGTGGGCACATGTCTCATGCATTAAATTTTGGATAAGAAAACAGCTGATGAGACTGCAGTGAATCTATGGAGTTGGAACGATTGACTTGACTTTTTCCCTGCTGCTATGGGTGTTATTAGCTCAGAAGATGCTGCAGAAGCTCAGTTATTAGATTGATAACAAATATGTTATTAAGTATGGTTCTTCACTGCTCCAGGACAGAAGCATGAATGAGTGCTGGACCATTTCCACACGGAATTTTATCATAAAAGGATACTTGTACATTAAAAGTGTTCTTCAGTATCGTGAGGACAGGCATAAAATAAAGCTGAGAAAAAAGTATTCTGAAGAAAGAATTAAATTTTTGCTTCTGTGTACTTTTGGATAACTGCTGGCCAACTCAGAGCATTTTACAGGGTGAAAAGTACTGACAACCTTTATCCCAACACACAAATTTTGCAAAAAGCCTGAATAAATTCCCGGGGGAAAAATTAGAAACATTTCTTCTGAGAAACAGGTTTAGATTTGAGGCTGTGATTTAGTGAAATGCTTATTATGCAATTTTTTAACCTTTACCATCTGGGCAGATATTACATAAATTAATCAAACTGCTCCAGTTAGGTATGTTCTAAATCATCCTGGTTATCAGAATCCTATTAAACACGTCACTATTAAGCATGTCTGCACCGTGGTGAGCTTAATCCATCCAATTTTAGAACACTTTTCTACAGAACAACTCGTTAACTATCACATTCATTGCAAAGGTTTCATGATATAACATGTATTAATTGCTGTTTAATAGTATTGCTTCTAGTTTAAATTAGAAGTAGAGTCTCTGAAATTCTGTCTGAAACACAGAAAAGTGTTTTGGACTTTTTTTTTTTCTCCCATATGCAGTAAAAGAGAGGCTGAAATTTGACCTGACAAATCAAAATTTAAAGGGGGGGGAAGAGTAATTATTGTTCACATTTCCATTACCTTCTGGTTTCAGACTAAAATGGCAAATAAATAAATAATCGAGCACACGATTTCAGGGAAACCTGAGTAGGAGTTCCCTCTTTTTGTTTGGCAATTAAATTAATTAGCCCCTTATCTTGCAAGGCTTAGCTGTGTGCCTGAATCATGTGAGACCTGATATTCATGTTGAAGGTTAAATCCACTTATCAAGGCTTGCAGTGCTGAGCTTTCTTGGGCAAAGGGGAGGCAGCAGACACACAGGCAGGGTTTTGTGGAATGCTGGAAGTGGCAGGATGCAGGGAGGATGAGAAAAGAGCTGAAAAATCACATGCTGACAAGGACTGGTGAGTAGGTGGGCGCTTAAGCTCAGCCTCCAAGTGAGCATGACTAGAAAGGAGACTAATGACTTTCACTTGTCTGGCACAGTGCCTGTGTAAGATACCAAAGGGTGCAAATAGAAGTTGTGCCTTGTCCAATCTCTGTGGAAAACACACGTTCCTGAGGCTCAGAGGACTTCAATTCAAGAACCTAAAGGAGAGCTTCAGGTATCAGAAGAGTCACGTTCTGCTCAAAAATTGTATTCAAAATATCTTTTTTGTCTTCCCAATTAGTTTTCAGGCAATACCCTGGCTATTTTATATATACATATATATATATATATATGTATATGTATATTTTAATTCGGAAAGTTATTTTTAAATAGCTGCAGGATCCTACAATTGGCACTTCTTCATTGTGTGTCCAAATGTGCAAGAAAATGCCACTTTTGCCATGGAGGTTGTGTGCCAATAGCCAAGTCAGTCCCAGGCTGATGTGTCCAACATCCAGGTGTGTGCCAGATGTTGTGCATGATCGATGCACATCTCATTTTCCCATAAAACATCCCCTCTACCTGTTTGGATTGTAGGCTCTTTAGGCAGGGATTCATTTGGATTGCCTGGTTGGTGCCACAAAACAATATATTAAAAAATCCCTACCTGACAGCAATATTAGAAACCCACAGATAAATGATCTGCACCCTTAACTTTAGGAAAAGGCACAAATATTCTGGGCTGTAAAAGTCAAAGCTGCATGAGATGAGATGTAGGTATAAATCACAGCTCATTTTTTTTTGTGAAGGAAAAAAGGTAATTATTTCAAAGACAGCTCTAAAGAAAAATGTGTGACCTTCAAAAACTAAAGGTGTGATTCACAAAGAGAGGAATACAGGGAATAGCAATAATAAAGCTATCAAACAGCAGTTACATCATCACATATTCCCTGGAGATTTCTTAAAGTTCCTGAGGAATTTTCTGATGAAAATTTCCTGCTGTGATCCAACTCCTATAGCACGAGTTATTGTCACAGAATCACAGGATCCTTAGGAGTGGAAGGGACCCGTGGAGATCATCCAGTTCAACCCGCTGCCAAGGCAGGGTCACCTGGAGTTCCATCCTCCTGGGTGCCATCCCTCCACCAAACACACACACTTCAATGGAAACACTGATTGTTTTTTTTTGTTTGTTTGTTTTTTTGGGTTTTTTTGAGGCTGAAAATTTAGATGTGACTGCTTTAAGTCCGCAGGTCCTGTGGGTACCTCCTATAAAATGGGATTCTTCAGTTCTGGCGAGCGAAAAGGCTTCTGGATAAAAATAAATGACAGTGTTCTCTGCACTCCCTGACATGCTGCTTACTCTACTGTTTAACCTTCTGCCTTGTCTTCAGCATCTTCCCTCCTCTGGTCAGAGTCCATAGTTTTCCAGGCAGATTGCTGATGCCTCCAAATCACTTTGTAGCTCCTCATAGAAGAGAGGATGGAGTACTGCATTCTTTGTTTACTTGGTTGATTAAAAATACTTTAAAGGTGGAAAAAAAAAAAATCTACTCAGGCTTAACAATTGATTTAAAATGGAAAAAGGAAAAAAGAGGAAGAAAAGAGACAATGCTCCCACCTGAAAAAAATGTTTCTTTACAGCACTAACCAATAGCATCAGTTTTATCAGGGTTACTCAGGTTGAAATGGTTCATGTCATTCAACAAATGAAAATTTGTTGGGTGAATGTAAGAAAAATATAAGAAAAAATACTCCATCTGGTTTGTTTTAGATGGAATTTGGAAATTCAAATTAGAAAAAAAAAACACCCTTAATTCTGATGAGAAAGTGTATAGCTTTCTGCTTAAAAGAGAATTTGAAAGCAAATTTCTTCACAGTATTGTATTCCCATCTCTAGAGGTATACTCTGTTTTGAAACATTTGAACTGAAGCCGATAATTAAATTTTCTGAATGCACAGGCCTGAGACATTTTCAGATCTGGTCTACATCAGAACAGCCAGTCCATGGGTTGTTAGAGCCCCTGCTTGGCTGGAATGCAGGTAATTCTTCCTTATCCCACTGAAGAGAGTTGTTTTGGACATCAGCATGGGTGTGCAGGGGCTGTGTTTCAAACGGTCATTTTAAAAGAATATTTTTTAAAAATTGTCTGTTCTGTGTCACAGCAAAATGAGGACTTTGATTGTTTTCTTTTTTTTTCCTCAGGACTTCTTTATTCTGCTTGGATTATAATAATTTGCAACCACAAGATTATGGGATAAAGTCCACTCAGGTTCTGGGCAGCAGGACCCCACCAACTTGAAAATGAGTAGGATCAGACACAAGTTATTTTTAAGTCCTTTACAAAAGGTTCAGAATCTTACTAAAAAGACAACGTTCAGAGCCTTTTGTCTTTGTATAATACATGAAATAAATGCAAGGGAGAATCTGATAGGAAATTCAGTAGAATTGGAGTGCTGCATCCACGAGGGGAGCCGAAAAAGACAGCACAAAGGGAAAACTCTTCAAGTATCTGTGTTTGAACTCACAGCTCCATGCAGAACAAATCTCAATATGGTCAGGGAATGCATCCAATGCATCTCAAAGTGGGTTTCCTGTCATTCTGATTACAAGTGACCGCAGAGTTTTGTGGCTTTAGCTCACAGCCTACAGCTGGTGTTCTACCGTCCACTTTGGATTTCACTTTGGATTAGGGAAACAAAACAAAAAAAACCCCTGAAATTTGTGGACTGCCCAGAACTTACAGTTACCATTGTTATTTGAAGGAAGGGTTCAGCTCAACAGGTCTTGTACTGGATGCACCAGGTGTGTGTTAATCGGAAAAAATGACATCTCTGAGAAAGAGAACAGGAGATGCTGAAGACTCTGTTGAAAGCCCTTGATTTGTATACTAAGGGTACAGTGCAATACTGTCCCCTGTCCTTCACCTTCTCGTTCCTTTCTGCAATTCTCTCCTCCCTCTTTTCCTAAATGCTGCTTGAACTCCACGCAAACGCCCTCTGAAGAGGAGCTGCAGGTTGTGTTGGGGACTGGACACACACGCTGTGCACTGCAGTAGGTGCATTATAACCTCACAGCCTTTACACACAGCACATTCACGAGCTCCACTAGCCTGTAAACACTGGAAATTAATGACATGACAGCCTCGGGAAGCAGTACTTCAGATGTGCAAGTGCCTCATGGGAGGAACTCATTACTGGAGTTACAGTAAATTGCCAGTGAGTGAATACTGGAGGAGCTTCCCACACTTCATAAGCTTGATCTTGCCTGATTTGAAGGGCTAAGTGAATTTTGGCATGATTAAGTACTAGAAACTGTGCCCATCTGCACAGGCTTGGACTTCCAGGCTTGTTCCATGCACTTGTGGTGACAGCGACGCATGGAATGTGCCGTAGCAGCTCTCTGCAGGTTCTGGTTATTCATTTGTTTTAAAATAAAAGCCCAGCTACTGACCTAGGCAAGTACATGCTAGCTGAGGCTCTGCTGCTGAGATTTTTAGACTGGTTTTGTATCTATGTGAAGTGCTGGGAGTTTGGGGCGTTGAGGTGCAGAAAGGCATAGCCTAAGTATTTTATTTTTGGCCCCTAGCCACCTCAGTGCATCTGACCACACCAAGAAAGAAGCCTAGCTGGACGGCTACTTGCTCTGCTGTAGGAGACTTACAGTTTTGTTTTGGGAAGTTTATTTTTTCCTGTCTTCAACCACTATTTGCCTCATTCCTCGTTCTTTTTTTTTTTTTTTTTTATTTAACTTCAACCTGTCGCTCTTA